>QNUK01000009.1:2817500-3237500 GCA_013621035.1 Clarias magur | reverse complement strand
AACATTTCAACTATTAAAAATTTATTGTTGCAGCGTTTCACAATTTTGACCCCAAGTGTGACCTTAACAGTAATTCCACACACTGTCAGTTTATCAGTTCTTGTGGTGTCAGGTTTTTTCTCTCCATAACTCCAGCCCAAAATGAAACAGCCTTTGATTTGTTATTTTATTAGTATTAGTAGTAGTAGTAGTAGTAGTATTTCTTTTTTGCACTGAGATTATTTACATAAAAATCATTAATTTATCCAGTATCCTACAGTAGTTAGAAGATACTGTAACTGACCTCCAACTGGTTCGAAATCCCATCCCGGCACACACCAGTAAGACTTCCAAAATAAATTCACACACTATAAGATGTAATTCAAGCAACTTTGACCTAGGTTTGATTACAACACACACCGTAGTATCCAGTTCATGTGTGAAAATTTGACCCTTCTGAAATGGTGCCTTTTTTATTTT
Source organism: Clarias magur (assembly GCA_013621035.1). NCBI lineage: Eukaryota > Metazoa > Chordata > Actinopteri > Siluriformes > Clariidae > Clarias > Clarias magur. The sequence continues at coordinate 3,237,041 of QNUK01000009.1, read as the reverse complement.
TTTATTTATTTATTTATTTTGGTTAAGGGCAACCTAGTGATCAGGGTCTCTGAGAGATTGACCGATGTTTCTGTCCTGAGTCTCTGTGATTGTTTGCTTAACTGATGGAACAATTATTCTCATCTATTATCAAAAAAATACGCATTCTATTAGTGGTAAAGACCCCAGCGATCTGTGACTGCGGGTGTTCCTATTCTATTCCAATTTCAGGATCATTTCCAAGACCACAGGAATAAAAATGTTTTTTCATCAAAGACATAATTTCTTTTTAAAAATAAATAAATCACAGGCATGATCATGTAGTGATTGTTTATATAGAATTCTCCTGAACATGAAGAGCCAGTTCTTCACATGGAGCCTGTTTGCTTTACAGTTACGTCATCTTCTTTATCGAATCCACGAGGCCTGAAGGCATCATGTATGATAATGATGATGATGATGATGGTGGTGGTGATGATGATGAAACACCTGATAAGAGGTTCAGCTGCAGCAATCAGATCACACAAACCCACTTGCCCTTACGTTTAGATGAACCAGGGCTCCTGGCACACTGTGAGGCAGGTGAGTGCAAATGTGTCCTGAGTTAATGGAGCTTGAGGTGCATGTTGCTGTCTCTCTGAAAATCGGGGTAAATTAACCATATGACATGAGCATTTGCGAGACGCGCTCAGCGAGAGACGATAGCAAGCGCTTGGAGGAAAATTACGGATCCCGGTGAAGATGTGTGTATTTGCAACATTTTCGCCAAAAATAAATAAATAAATAAAACAAATTAAATATTGCAAATAAAATTTTCATTAAAAAAAAAAAAAAAAAACATTTTCAAGTTCCTTTCAATTTTCATAAATTGTTGCCACCTTTGAACAAATTTAAGCTTTGAAAAGGTTTAAAAGCCTGAAACATTAAAGATTTATGAGGAAGAGATTAGTCCCGAACGTTGTCCGTGGAGTAGGGCTTTGTTACACACTACAGGAACACTCAGGTCTGCTTTATTAAATGTGAGGGCGCCAATAATTTTGGTTTGTTTTCTTTTTGAAAATGTATTCAAATAAAACTGGGTGAATTTAACAGCTTAAATAATCACCCCTTGTTGTATTCATTTCATATGTTTTTGGTGCCAATATATTATTTTGAAGTTTTGTATGAGTGATGGGTGAGTCAAAAATTATCCGCACTTTGGTTGTATTGAAACGTCTATTGGCCGAACGCTTATCTGCACTTTCTGCCTCGGTTGTGCGAGTGTGAAGGTCTCACATCAGTCCATCTGTGTGAGAAAAAATGGACTCCGGATTCGTGATAAGTGAAGAGCAGCGTGCAGTGATTTTGTTGTTTTTACTTGCGGCCTGAGGGTGCACCTGGTGCCAAAACAACGCACAGAAGAGCGTAAACAGAAGCATTTTTATTTCTGCAAACAAAATTCGGAGCAATACTCTGAGGAAGGGAAAGTTTCCTAAAGAGAATCATTACCGGTGACGAGACACTATGAGCCTGAGAGGAAACAGCAGGGTATGGAACGGAAACATCGCCAATCACCGACCGAGAAAAAGTTCAAAAGTCGACCATCGGCTGGAAATTTCATCAACGCTTACAGTTTTCTGGGATTCTCAAGGGCCAGAAGTATTGGAACATTGAGGAAAAAGCTTTAACAATCAGCAGTGCTCGTTACAGTGAGATGCTTATTGAAGAGCTGAAGATTAAACTACAGATTAAACACAGAGGACTGATATCCGAGGGCGTCATGATCTCCTGTGATGATGCACGTCCGCTCACTTCCACCCACACTGTCGACACTTTGAGGTGTTAAAGCTCCTCACTATAGTCCTGATCTCACTCTGTTTGACTTTCACCTGTTTGATTCCCTGAAAGCTGAACTACAAAGGTGAAGATTCACTTCTGCTGAAGACATGAAGACAGCGCGCATTCTTGGCTCACAGCTCAGACTAAAACTCTTTTAATGAGGGAAATCGAGAGCTTGTAGACAGATGGACAAAGTGTACTGAAAAGGGAGGAGATTATGTCAATAAATGATGGATTTGTCTTTACTAAAAGTGAAATAAAACAAATTGTATACACAGAGTGCAGATAATTTTTGATTCAGCATTGTATGTAAATTTAATCATTCGTCTTTACAAATGTTACTTTTTAACTTTTTTTAAGTAAAAATGTAATAATAATAATAATAATAATAATAATAATAATACAGCCAGGCCATTTCCACATGTTAGGAATATTAAAGGAGTTCCTGAGAGGCCGGCGTTTCAGATGTGAAGTAGGCGGTCCGATCATCACTTTCTACCTTGATGGTGTCCAAACTCTAGTGAAACATAAGTGCATTCACATAAGTGATAAGTGCATTAGTGTAGCAGGAGATTATATAGAGACATAAAGGTAGTGTCTTCTGTTATTCTGTACAATCACAAGTCCCGGTTTGACTTGAACACCACTCATACTGTAGATTCAGGTGTAAAATGTAGATTACCCAGGGTTCAGTGTGGCTCTACATGTTCTTCCAGGCTCTCGGGTTGGAGTTAAAGGTGATACAGGAGCAGGATGAATGATGTGAGCAATCCTGTCAGTGTGGAACGTGAGAGCTGAAACTCAACGCCACCTCCGGCCATCTGTGTTAAACTGGCATGCACTTACACACACTTACACCCACATACACACACTAACACACACTTCCCCATGACAGACTGCGTTTCTGACCTCACGTCTTGTTAAACGAGGCTCCATCTGGTCCATCAGAGAGAGAGAGAGAGAGAGAGAGAGAGTGAAAGCAAGGAACAAAGAGAGCAGCTCATTTTCAGACACTGTAGATGTTCATTTATGTTACAGTGTTTGAGGTAAGACTGTGCCATATACCATGGTTGCAAGGTTTTAATGAAAAATGTAAATTTAAGATGACTCAAATGTTTTGAAACTATGGCAAAAAAAAAAAGTCAGAAAAAGAGGCAAAAATGTCATATCTTAGTCTAACGTTACAGTGGTACAGTACCTCGGCACACGGACGCCCTGCCTTAGGAATTTTCGCCTTAGGGACTGAAATTTTGCAGGAAATTTATCTCGCCATACGGAGCGTATTCAGCATACAGTACGAGTGACCGAACCAAGCCGATCCAAACACCGGCCATGTTGCGAGTATGTCCGGAAAACAATCAAAACTTGTTTGTGTTAGTGAAAAGCCAAGCGATTTATTTTAATTTTTTTGTGTAATATTTAGTGAAGACGTACAGTAGCACTACAGGTCCCAAGAATGTTACCCTGAAGACAAGGGAGACGCTTTCAGTTTGGTTTTTAAAGCAGCCAGTGCCGAGAGGAATCATACATTAAGGTTAAGTGAGGTTTAAACTCTATTTATTAAATATTTTACTTCATTTACATGTTTTTTAGAAATGTTTTGATTGGTTTCATATGCAAATATGACTATAGTGTTGGAATTTGGTAATATTTTGGTTGGAGTGGCTGGAACAGATTATCTGCATTTACATTATCTCCCTTGAGGTACAGCTGTATTTCCAATCACACGCGCAATTGGAGAAATGTTCGTCATTCAATCAGGCAGGCGTCAGGTGATCTACTGCAGGCTAAAACGGAATTAGAAATCAGTCAGAATTCGAAAAAAAAAAAGTAACAAATGAAAAAACAGATCAAACACTTTAAATCAATCAGTGTATCAAGGCTCAGTAACATCTGGATGATCTCACTAGAGTGTACACTTCACAACCAGCGTCTTTCACTAAGATCCTTTTATAGAGAAATGAGAGTTTACTTGCAGGTGTGTAGGGGTGACCTTGAACATGTCCACTGGGAATTGCAGTCCTTCTTCACCATGATTAATGGTTATACACTTTGTGGAAACAAGTGCCTTTGATGTCAAAGTTCTGACACGTAACCAGTTCAAAATATCTTTAATCTATTTATCTAGTGATTTGCTGTTTTTTAATATTACAATGATTACCACAAACCAAAGATTAAATTTTAAGCATTTAGAAGTAAAATAATTCCAAAGAAAAAATGCTTGAAAAAATAGTAAAAGTGGTCTAGAAGTTGTTAATAAATGAAATCTTATACAACCTGGCACAAAGAAAAAAACATTGGGGGCATTTTTATTGATTCAAATTGATTGACGTTTTTCCAGATTGCTTGAAATTAAATTCATTATTATTATTGCATGGGACTGGATATCTTCACAATTCATACATATCCAAACGTACACTTCCTTTTGTTTGTGGAAATGTATTTAATTTAATTCTGAGTATTTGCTATTAACAGGTTCTTGTCTTTGGTCCTCGGGGCAGCGTGATTCCTGCCCTGATTGGCCTCTATTAACGTTTGTTTCCATAATTCAGTGACTGTGTCGAGCTGAATGCAGCACTGTACGTATTACAGGTATAAGCAAATCAACAGGACATCAGATTATATCTGGCAAATTGTGACTTTTTTTTTTTCATTTGTATTTAGTTGTATGTTTGTTTTAGTCATCTGTCAAAAGAGCTAATTAGTTTCTCAGTTTTCAGTTCAGCATGGATGTGGTTGTGAATGAGAACTCGGATGGAAATGTCATCTGAATCGGGTTTTCCGACTCCTTTAAAGATTTCTTTATATCACACAATAAAATGCTTTATTGAAATCCTCTGAGCTACCAGCGGATGAGGCGTGACGTAACTTAGTCATGATTTATAGTATAAAAAAATAAAAATAAAAACGTATTATATGTAATGGAATTGCATTACAGTAGGTGTTTGTTTTTGTTTGTGTACTTCAAGGTTAAATGCATCATAAAAATGTGTGTGTGTGTGTGTGTGTGTGTGTGTGTGTGTGTGTGTGTGTGTGGTTATATTTGTCCCATATCTATTTATATAAATGCATGTGTGAGGCAAGTGCGAGGCTGAACATAAGGCTTAGGCTCGGTGTGATCTCGCTCTCTCTCTCTCTCTCTCTCTCTCTCTCTCTCTCTCTCACTCTTTCTCTATCTCTCTCGCTCCCTGTGGGCCTGATAAGTGCTTCCTCTCTCTCGGGACTTGTCTGGCTCCACTGTCGGCCAGCGCCTCTGGCTCTCTGTATCTGCGCCTGCACCAAATGGCTATCAGATTTAAGATCATTCTATTCAAAAAAGTCAACAGCTGGCCACTCGGAGTGGACGACAGACAGATGCGCTCTCTCTCTCTCTCCCCCACTTTCTCTCTCCACCCCCACCCCCTCTTTCTCTCTCTTTCAATCAACACACATACATAGAATGGCCTTCTGCTATATTTGGTTCTTCTAATCATCCGTGTGTTTGAGTCAATCACAAAACAAAAGATTAGCGCTAATCTGGCTTGTTAGTCTTCTGTCTCTGTTCTGTAACTTTGCGAATCAAATGATAATAAAACAAATCAACAAGATGGAAAACTTGATTGATGGTTTTTAATATCAGCTGCTCACAGTCGGCGTGAGGATAAAAATCCAAACTGGATGCTAAAACGAGTGCTAGCTAACAACAAACCAGAGTAGCGGAACAGCCGTGACGCTCACAGACATGCGAATTAGCAGTTAATTTGCTCCAGCACAGGGGTGCTAGACTAATATTTAAGACATTTAACCTAGACAACAACAAGGAGAAATTCATATTTTGAGCTTTAGAGCAGTCAATTATCGAGCTACATGAGCTAAATCCAACTTAGCAAAAAATCTGCCTATACAGTGCCTGGCAAATACTATTCATATCCCTTGAACTTTTCCATATTTTCTCACATTACAACCACGAACATATATGTGCTTTATTCAGATTTCAGATTCTTATTTGTAAAAAAATATATATATATTTTAAACATTTATTGTTTTCCTTCGACTTCACAATTATGTGCCCCTTTGTGTTGGTCTGTCCAAATAAAATCCAAATAAAATGCATTTACATTTGTGGTTGTACTGTAATGTGACAAAATGTGGAAAAGTCCAAGGGGTGTGAATACTTTTGCAAGACACTCTCGAAATATAAATATCTATAGCAATACTTTACACCAATATTCTGGTATAACGGTTCTGGATTCTCATTGGTCAAATGATGTGGAGCAGTAAAAGCGTGGGTTTATATGGTTAATACATTAGTTCAAGGATTTTAACAGTTATTGTTTCTATGGTGACAGCTCATTCACAAGCATGTACAGTATACAGTGCATCCTTCATGTAGACCGATTAGAAATGTGTGGAAATGTGGATATGCTTTAAAAATAGGCATGAATATGTTTATTTAGCATTTATGGAAGGAGTCTCCAGTTTTTGAGCTTCCTTGTTTTTTTTTTGTTTTTTTTGTTTGTTTTTTTACAACTATTTATATTTTACATTAAATTAGATAAAATTACATGAGATTAGAATAGATTAGATTAGATTAGATTAAACTTTACTATAATTTTGCAACGTACATGTACAGAGCCAATAAAATGCAGTTATCCTCTAACCAGACATGCATAAGTGGCTTATTTACAATGAATGTAACACCTGTGGTGGATGAGGGTACGGGTCCATATGTACAGAAGGGACAGTGATTCATGTAGAGAAGGGACAGTATGTAATAAGGATAGGAGAATAAATCAGCTTTAAGGTAGTGATAAAATGAAATAATTGACATTAAATGTAATTAAGCAAATTAAAAGTACTGTATAAAGCATCACTTTTTATTATTAATGATCAAAAATTGTAATCTTTGGAAAATCGCTGTCACATACGGTACATGAAATAAAACACTTCAGGACATGTGGTTATAGGAAAATAATCAGCCTCATGGTGGTTCAGGTCAGGGTGACTCTGCTTCATTACACCACACTGATGTTGCTGATTATTTGGCTGTGAAAGTATAATAACAAAAAGTGTTATGTTTTTTGTTGTTGTTGTTAATTATACAACCTCTGTTTTGTCATTTTATTCTAATTTAATGCAAATGACAGATTTCTAGTGCTTTGCTAACGATGCTTTCATGCATTGCTTTTGTGAGTTTCCAGGTGTTTATAAATATCCAGGTTTTGTGTGTTTTGAAGTACTTCTTTGAATTATTTTGTGTTTTTTTTTTCTTCTTTGTTTAGTTTTGTTAAAATTAAAAAACCCAATCGACTGAATGTAATCAAACATCCAAACCAGTTTGACACCCCCACCCGTTTGCCTTGTTAGTTTCCATGTTCGAACCGTAATAAATCAATTGAATTTTGAGAACTTTTTTCACAAACTGAGACAAGTACATAGCCAAATACTGTATCCATTATCTATTTGTGCTTTTCAATAATGAATTCAAGATGAACAGAACCGATCATAAAGTTTACCATTCCTCGTAAAAACCAGCCTCGTAAAAAAACAACCGGCCCGGTTAACGACCCAATAATATTACACAAACATTTACACCTGTAAATAAATAGTTAATTGCGGTGAATCGGCTGAATGGTTCTCGTGCACACGTGTGTGCGGGTATGTGTGCGTAAGTGAGAGAGGGGATCGATTTTCACCCAGTAAAACAGGGAAAGAGCAATTGTTACAGGAGGGACACTATCTTTGAATCCGAGGCTCTGTGTTTGTTTTATAGTGTGCTATTTAGCTGTCAAAAGGGAACGTTTAAAGTGGAACAGCAAGGCTGTAAACACCGAGCGAGATTTAAGAGAGATGCCATCGGGGCTGAAGAAGACAGGAGAAGAGCGAGACAAGCGTCCTGTGATGTCACATGCAATCTGGAACCTCGTCTAGATGCCTAATACACCGTCTGCATGAAGGAAGATATCAGGAGCTTATTAGTGAGAAAGGATTGAGTTGTTTTTGTTTTCTGTTTTTTTTCACTACCTGTCTCTCTCTCTCTCTCTCTCTCTCTCTCTATCTATCTGTCTATCTATCTAGAGAGCTCATTTTAGCACTTCATTTGCCATATATTTATTACGTTGTCAGACGGAGAAGTTCAAAACCACTTGCATGGTGCTAGTTCTTTTTCTGCACTCCAAATAGACATGCAATTAGCCTCCAAACAATACGGTTCAACCCGCACCTAATGAAGCTACTCTAATTGAGTGTGAGATTGGACGAGGCTGCGAATAGCAGCCGCGAAACGACAGGCATGTTCGAGTGACTCTACAGCGCAACATGAGCATCATCGAGACATAAAAAGCCACAGGGACATTATCAGCCTTGCCAGCTAGCTCCTGAAAGGAAAATGCAATGTGAAACGTAAAGGCGTCGCTGCTACACTTTGATGTGATTGATCATGTTAAAAAATAAATAGATCGTATAGGAAGTATGGAGCCAATGGTGATTTTCTTTGCTGTCAATGTGCAGTAGTGAGTTGCAAGACTAAAGAATGTTTTGTAAACTTATTTTTTTTTAAAAAGACTGAAATATCACATTTGCATAAGCCATTAGGCCTCAAGTCTTCAATCTGCATCTGCAAAAGGTGTCGGTGTGACTTCAGGCTTTCATTCCAGCCGGGCAGGAGCCACGCCCGATTCCACTCGCTCAATCAGTACCTTCTATTCGGCTGGAACGAAAGCCTGCAGCTACTCTGGCCCTTTTCCTGGATAAGATTGAAGACATAAGCATTCAGACCCTTTGGTATGACCCGGCTTCTATCCTACTTCCTCTACAACTTTACTGGAGACCACAAATTGATCGGACATAATTAGGAAAGGCTCACACAAATCGCTTTAAAGGTTGTGTCAGACTGAATCCAAGCCAAGTGATCACCAGAATAGCCTAAAGATCTGCATTTGTAATTGTGTCAACAGATGTAAGCAAGGGTACTGCAAGTGCCCAAGAGCATGATAGCCTCAATCATATACAGTATATGATTGGACCTAACCACGGCCATCACCGATCGGACCACCCCGCTAAACTTGAACCCAGTTGTCACTATAAATAAATTATATTAATGACGTACTGAAGGACAACCATCAATTCAGCACTCTAATAATCAGTTAATAAGTAAAGCACTGCATCATAGGTACACTGTAGTGGTTAGAAAGGTTACATTCCTCAGTAAAATGTACATTAGTGCTCACTTGGAGTTTACCAAAAGGCACTTAAATAACTTTAACATCACGACAAGCAAGATAATAATTCACATTAACAGACATTAAATCCTTTATACCATATCAGTACCATAGACAAAACAACATGGTGGTGGTAGCATCATGATCCGTGGAGGTATTTATCTGTCACAGAGACTTGACGAACAGCTAGGAAGGAAAGAAAATGATTGAAAAAAGATATAAATACATATTAAAACAGTAAGAATCATTTCCAGAGTGTTCGAGAGGCAGAAGGTCAACAAGAAAATGACCTGAAGTAAGCAACTAATAAACAACTGGAGTGTCTTCTGGAAATCTCCTGATTGGCTCAGTGAGAATCTGGGCCTGAAAATGGCTGTTCAAGAAGCACTTCCTTGTTTAATAGTGAACATGTAAGTATTTCCATACACAAAACAATACAGCTGTGTGTCCATAAGAAAACCATTTGTTATTGAGACTCATCCGAAAAAAAGGCTTCAGTTTTCTAGAGAGTATGAAGACTGGACTTTGGTGGGATGGAAAAAGGTCATGTGACCTGATGAGTCCAGATCGATCCTATTCCAGAGTGATGGGCGTGTCAGGGTGAGAAGGGAAGCACATGAAGCGATGCTTCCATCATGCATAGCGTCCACTGTACAAGCCTCTGGAGAGTGTTATGATCTGGGGTTGCTTCAGTCGCTCAAGTCGAGATTCAGCAACGTTATGTGGAAATAAAATGAAGTCAGCTGACCACCTTAATGTACTGAATCACCAGCACATCACATCTATGGAGGTTTTGCTTCCCAGATGGCACACATCATGTTACAAGAGTGGACATTGGAGCAGGAGGAATCATTTATACACATGGACTGGACACTGCAGTGTGTATAATCAAAGTTAAATATGGTTCAATTAAATATTAGAGAGTTTGTTTGGCTGGACAGTGTATTATTTTGGCCTTGAAATGCATTCCCTCATTTATTTATTTATTTATTTATTTATTTTCAGCCAAATCTACGTTTTTAATGTGACATTTTGTTGGTGTCTGTAACTTACTGTAACCCTGAGTCTATAAAGCCGAATGATAAAAGTTAATGAAGTGACGTCATGCAGGAAGAAAGTGCAGTTTGTGTGTATAAACTTTGCAGAAGTCTAGAAGTTAAACTTCATTTACTTGAACAAAAAGAACAGACTTTTCACCTTCTAATGGCGTGTCCTTGTGAGCTATCAGAATCCTGCTTCTGTATTTCTGCCACGCGACCTTGAGGAAAAAAAAAAAAAACTAATTTTCTAAGATTTATGTCACGGCTAAGCAGGAATTCAACCTGTCCTAAGTAGGTCATGTATTTACAGCATTTAATGTACCAATATTCACCGATTTTACGACCTAGATTCGCCTCAGAAAAGGCAACTGGTCTTGTTTAATTAGTGCCCCAGTCTTAACCCACGTGCATTACTTTACATACTGCAGGAACATTAAAAAAAAATAATAATAATAAAAAATCCACACGTCTTGCCCTGAAGACATCCGGCTTGAAGGTCAAGGTCCAATTAAGAAATGGCGAAGAAATAAATTAGCAGGGTGAAATATCGATTGTTATAGCATCCTTGTGCGTGTCCGAGCGAGCTCTGTAATGGATTTGAAGCAGATGGTGTCTGGTCTTCAGGGATGGAGGAGGATACACTCTCTCGTCTCGCATCTAACACTACCATGGTCCGCTCGGGGAACACACACTCGAGCCTTTTTGGTTTGCTCAGATGTTGCTTTGGCGCAGAACAGCCCGCTCTGAGAATTCTTTTACATATTGAGGCTCTCAGATATGCAGAAACAAATATGCTGCTGGTGTTTTTGCGCATGTGTGTGTGTGTGTGTGTGTGTGTGTGTGTGTGTGTGTGTGTGTGTGTGTGTGTGTGTGTAAGTGTGATACCACTGATCTGAGCACTTCTGGGAAAAACAAAAACTCACTCACCTTCTGCTTTCCTCTTGAGCTGTTTAACATGCCGATTATCACTCACACACACTCACACACACACACACACACACACACACACACACACACACACACTAAACAATCATGAGAACAAATGTGTTGTACTGAATGGTACATCACTACATGTCAGAACATTCCAGGACTTCTGGAGATTCATCCTTCACTTGTACCTCAGAGTGTTTTTCTGTCACACACGGGGTTCAACAGAACTATATATGGAAGCTGAGAACCCTTAATTATTTGACGAGTCCTTGAAGAACCCTTCAAGCTTCCTTTCAGACCGGAGAACCTCTTTTGGGAAGCAAAGAATCTGTAATTATGCAAAGAACCCTTGAAGAACCCTATCATAGGACAACTATTTGATGTAAGCTGATGTAAACCATCATTAACCCTCCCTTTTAACACATTTCAGAAGATTAGGATCCATAATTAATAAATGGACCTTTTGTAGAACTCTAAAAGTTCCTGTTCAGAAAGCAGAAGACCTTTAGGAACTCCAGAAAAAACAATAATCATTCAATGAAAAGTTGGAGGTCGAGGATTTCAGATAGGACCTTTCTGATTCTGAAGAATTCATCCTGTAAGTAAAGAACCAATATTTATTAAGAATCCTCAAGGAACCATTTCTGAGAGGAGAACACGAAGAACCTTTTTCTAGAAGCTAAGAAAATATAATTATCCAGGAAACATTTAAAAGAGTCTCAGAATACTCTTCCTGATTGGGAAATACTGTACAGTTTGTAAGGTCCATCCATCCATCCATCTAGAAACCTCCATAGTCCAACTAGGGACCATGGTGGCCAATGGTGACCATTTGATTTATAGTTTGTTTATAAGATAAGAATCCATGAATATCCAATGAATCTTTGAACACCTGAAGGATCTTTGCTTTGCTGTCATAAGAAGCTGTGGAAGAAAAAATGTACAAGACATTGACTTATAATTATCAAGAGAACACTTAAAGAACCAGCAAGGAAAGAATACTTTTTTCAAGCATTAAAACACATAATTCTCTGGTGAACTTCAAGAACCTTTGTTTTGATATAGAGACTCTTTTGTTCTAAGGTATGAAGCTTTAAACATCCAGTGGACTTTCACTTAAACACCCCTGTTCAAATGTTCGATGATGTTTTTCACAACATGAACATGTTCCTGTCCATCTTCCTGTTCTTGATTTTCTCTGTTCCTACGTTTTAACCCCAGTGTCATGTTCCTAACCTGCTCTGAACTCGTGTACTTCACGGAAGGTCTATCGGTTTGAACACAACGCATCTTCTCTCTCTTCGTAAAAGAAAAGTGTGAAAATTCAAGGTTCTCGTTACTCTCGCTCCCTCGCTCTCCTTGATGTATATATCATCTGTGATTTTAGAACTCTAAAAAAAAAATGAAACTGGATGCACTGCTTGAGGTTATGCTGGAAATGTAAAGGTCTGAACACACACACACACACACACACACACACACACACACACATACACACACACACACACTTATGTAACACTGGATTTTTTATTTTTTTGGTTTAATTGCCTTTTTAAAGAAGAATGATTTAGGTGTACTGTCTGCACCGGTGTGTGTGTTTCATGTTTGAATGTTTCAGTCTGCAAAAGGACGGGAACATCTGACAGCTTTGACATTATGGGGACGATTAGCTGGTCCCCACAAGTACAACAATTTGTTTGTTTTTATTGTTAGAATAAAATAAACAAAATGATATTATATGGTTACTGAAGTTTAAATAATTGTTACCACTTTCTCAGACCAAATCTATGAACATTGATATTATTTCTAGTATTAACACAGTCCACCTTCAAAGTTACCCGTCTCCTTTCAGTAGCACTTAGAATATACGAGTAGCTGTGTCGCTACGTCGCTAATATAAATGTTTCAGAAAGCTTGCGCTAACTTTCTATAGATTGGTCTGTTAGCCGAGATCGAATTCGACCTGAATTTTTAAACTTCATGACTGTAGATGTTTTAAATGAAAGTAACGTACACATTATTTGTGTTCTACATTTATCACCTACACTGCTGAATTTTCACTACATCAATGGAATCCACACCTAGAGGTGGGCAAAGAACACAAATCCTGTACTTGAGTAAAAGTAGAGTAAAAATAAAACTTACTTAAGTAAAAGTAAAGTTACTTGTGTACCTGAGTACTCACCTTCAAATTCACTTAAGTATCAAAAGTACTGAACTTGTATTAGCTCAAAGCAGCTTTTTTCATCCAAAACAAAAATCTCTCTTTCTCTCTCTTTCTCTTTCTCTCTCTGCTTTCCGATTGAGAACATGCTGTTTTTCATCGCAGTCTGCAACCTGCCTCTGATTTCAAACACCTGTTACTGTATGTAACATAACAGTCAGCAGGTGGCGAAATTCCTGATTCAAGTAGTCCACACCTCTGTGGTTAGGTAACGAACACCATGCAGAGACGTAGTGAAGTAAATGTACAGATATTTGCTGTACTTTTTGTGTGGAGTAAAAACAAAATGTATCTCCAAATTAAACTACTTATGTTAAATGTGTATTTAAATACAGTAATGATGCACATGCACTCAATTACCGCCCACCACGCCTATTGCTATTTGATTATAAACAAACTCAGTCTAACGTTTCAGTCTATCATTTGGCCAATTTATTTACTTTTCATGTATCTGTACTTTCAGTAGTTTTATTAATGGAGACTTTTACTCCTCTACATCCAGCAACAAATATCTGTACTTTCTACTCCACAACACTTCTTTATGGCGTTGTGTTAAATATCATATGAAGCTGTAATGCGCCACCTGCTGGGTAATATCTGAACAAAAACGCTCACTAATTTTTTGTTTACTACACAAGCAAATCAAATGCCCTCCCCCTATTGTGATCTCATATAAGAAGAGCCCCTCCCCTGGATTGTTGCTCAGCTCTACTGTTTTCTGGAGGGGTGTGGCTCAGTTGTAGTTCATTTACATAGACACTGAAATGGTGTGTTTGGAGGAGGAGTGAAACAGAGGGAATTTGACATGAGGACAAGAAAATGCATTAGCTGAAGGGGAACACAGTTTGGTGCTCTCTGTCGAGTGTTTAGAGTTTTTAAAACACTTATCATATATTGTAGAAGGTTTGCGGTCTGATTTGAATATTTATCACGCCTGCTTTCAGATCTCTTTTCTTGTCATCTTTCCTTGTGTGTGTGTGTGTGTGTGTGTGTGTGTGTGTGTGTGTGTGTGTGTGTGTGTGTGTGTGAGAGAGAGAGAGAGAGAGAGAGAGAGAGAGTGTGTGTGTGTGTGTGTGTGTGTGTGTGTGTGTGTGTGTGTGTGTGTGTGTGTGTGTGTGTGAGAGAGAGAGAGAGAGAGAGAGAGAGTGTGTGTGTGTGTGTGGAGACAAAATGACAGAATCATTCAGATGGATTTAATTAGCAAAAAACTTTTTCTTTTTTTTTTCAATTGACTTGGAACCTTGTTTTTCTTTGAAACTGAACATGTTAATTGAGACATATAACTTTCTTTTAAAAGATGCTTTTTGGTAGGAAAAAGCTAATTGTGTCCTTTTCTCGTATGGTTTTTATAAACTGCAGTTCTTTTTTTTTTGTTGTTTTTCATTTTAGAGCTTGGGTCAATTTGTTCTGACATTGTGATTCAAAACAACTGCCAATTCTCATTACCACTAGTGCATTACAGCAAAAGAAGAAAAAAAAAATCTAAATGGAATGTTGGTTTACATTGAGGGAAGAGAACAATCCGGAACATAATACACAATTAACAAAAATAGTCTGAAAAGAAGTTTATTTTTAAGAACAATGCACAAGAAAGCTCAGGTACAAAAAGAAAATAAAAATACAGCAGACAGAATCCAAAGGGGAAGAAAAAGTAGGTTTGCAAGAGGATTATTTGTGAAAGTTCAAACTTTTAACTGTAAAGAACATAATTCACGCAACTCAGTTTATATCTTTTGTGCTTTTTTTTAATCTTTATGATAGAATTATATCTTTATGATAATTATTTCATAATTTCAGTGTATTGGTTACATTTTTAGTGGCCCAGTTTCGAAGCTACATAAACCTTTGTAAAATAGAAACACTTTATTTATTTAATTCTCTTTTTTTGCTTTTATACCTTTACTGTATTACCTACTGTGTCACTTCTTTTCACTTTGTAAGTTTTCAACTTTACACGCACTTTATTTATATTATATTCTATGTCTTTATGTATTTATTTGAGACTTTTTTTTGTATTTATTTTATCTATTTTTGTCGTGGGTTATATGAGCAGGTGATTGGATGCGATAGATAGATAGATAGATAGATAGATAGATAGATAGATAGATGGATGGATGGATGGATGGATGGATGGATGGATGGATGGATAGATAGATAGATAGATATGTCCCTTCAAGATATTTTATCAGGTTTTTTCTTTTTCAATTTAGTTTTTATATATAATTTACCTTTTTTTTTGTTTTTGGTATTTATTTTGAAAGATCAAAAACTTTAAAATGATTGAAATGATTGACATGATGGAAATAGTTTCAGTAAGTTATACATTTTAAACCTAAATATGTCTCATGAACAACTAACTAATTAAAAACACTACAATAGTATGATTGAATTATTATTCTTTGACACACATTGTTACATTTTTTCTTTCTTGCTTACTTTTATTTTCGTTTATTTTCCTTCGTTACTTGGTTAATTAGTTTATTGTTTGTTGCCTTTTTATTAAAATTTATTTGGAACTGTTATCTTTTTGTTTTTTTCTTTCATTTGTCTTTCTTTGGTTTGCTAGTTTGTACGCCTTTAAACAAATATCAGGTTGATTTTTTAAAACAATATTTGGAATAGCTATCTTTTTTGTCTTTCTTTTGTTTGTTTGTTTTCTTTCTTTTCTGTTTCTTTTCTTCTTATTTTCTGTTAGTTTGATTGTTTGATTGATTGATTGATTCATTTGGAAGGGTTATTATAGGCATTAAATAGAACTAAGATCATGTTATCCCTGAACATTCTTGGTGTTTTTTTTGTAAAACTGAACATCACACAGGGTTAAAGATCTGAAATAAAAATCAGGAGAAGTGTTTCAGTGCTTCGTCTTTCCCTCACGCCTCAGATCCTCTGCTCTCCACGGCGTACATCAGCATGATAAAACCTTCAACCTGCAGGTATTTGTTCCAGTTCTGCCCCTCGCTGCCTTAGTGCACTAATTAGGGCGGGCTGCATGTTAGCGGAGACTAGCTCATTAGCCGGATCAGGTGGTGCGGTGCGGGCTGGAAGTCGATCCTGCAGCCACGGACGTGCTGAGCATCGAGCTTCTTCAGAGCTTCAGACAAAATGACGACAAATCTTCTCAATTCTTCTGATTAATACACACTCTCAATGAAAAAACACATGTCGAAGTGTGAGTAGTGATCGACTCATGGAGGAAGTGTGAGACTGAGAGAAAGAGAGAGAGAGAGAGAGAGAGAGAGAGAGAGTATAATAAGTGCTGCGAGATGCTCTGGGAGGAAAAGATGAAAGAAAGACAAAGAAATTAAACAAACAGACAAACTAACTATTAAATGAATACACAAGTAGAGAAGGAAAATAAAAGAATGAAGAAATAAAGGAAATAGGAAATTAAATGACGCTGATGCGCACATGCTCATTATGGTAAAAAAAAACTGCTAGCAAAAGGAATAAAAAAGAAGAATATGAATGAAAAAACACAAAATCATTGGAAAGGCACTCAAAAAAAAGAAGAAAAGGATAAGTACTGTAGTGCTTTAAATGTTTTGTCTGTAGAACAGTGAAGAGGCTCTTACCCTCATGAAGCCAGTGCAAATCCACTCAGTCTTCTGCACATCCAAGTCCATCTTTTTTTACATTATTATGGGGTGTTTTTCAGTGATTCAAGATTTGTCCTAACATTATTTTCCAAAAGGAAAACAAAGAGGAATTTGTGTTTTAAGAAAAAAAAAGGGAAAAAAGAAGCAATCAAGGTTACTTAAACTGGAGGAGAGGGACGCACTTTAAACTCTCTCTCTCTCTCTTTCTCTTGACAGCACTGAAGAGGCTCTTAACATTTTGAGAATCTGCTCTCTCTTACTATACAGCATTTTTCTCTGTTTTCACCCATGAGTTATTATTTATTCAGTTTTTTTTTTTGTTGTTGTTGTTGTTGTTCATATTTCACTTTCAGACTTTGTAGTCAGGGATTTACACTGAAGCGCTATTACATGTTTAGCAGTCAAGAAGAAAAACTTCTAAACAATATTTTATTAATTGAATTTAATATGTCTCATAATCAACTAACTAGTTAAAATGACTTTAATATGAGTAATTATATAAAACATGTATATAATATGAACAATGTGAACATTCTGTAACAATATGAATAGTTTCACAGCAAAATGAGATAAAAGCCATTTTTGTACTTTACTAGGAGCAAAAGGAAGAAAGATAAACACTAAAAAACAGTGTGAAATTTACCTTATGCTGAATAGTAGAAATAATAAAGCTATAAACTAACAATAAGCAATTAACTACCCTCTTAGTCTGAAGGAAAAACAGGAGAAGTCGATTCTCTGTAGCACCGTTCATGTTTGATCGAATGTTTGCACTGTGGCCAATGAGCACTAAGCCTCGTCCCCATGTATAAACAGACTCACTTTCACAAATTGTAAAAACTGATTGGATGATGATTTTCATGTTTACGGTTTAAGGTTTGCGATTGCAATTCTGTTTTTGCATGTTTACGTGAAGCTGAGTCAAATTTGACTCCTTACTTTAAACCAGCACAGGTACAGTAGCACCACGTTTTTGAGAAAAAGCCAGCGTGCATTGCTTTTTTCTGCCATATGATCAATGTAGGCAAACTGCCGGATTTGCAGAATAACGGCTGCTGGGAGCGAACTAAATTTCTAAAGAGGGTTTTTGGGGAATTTTGATGCCAAGAAAAGAACGTTTTAGACTCTGTTACTACCGTCTGTTACTACACTTGTAGTCATTCCAGCAGTAATGAATGATAGGTGCAGTACACGTTTCGCGTGTTTTATGTTCTGTGAAATCTAAGGACTAATTTAATGTGATTAATTATATAATAATGAACAATTTGATAGCAAAACGAGATAAAAGCCAAGTGCTTTTTTGCACTTTACTAAGTGCAACAGGGAGAAAGATATGACACATTTATTTGTGATTCAGATGTTTGTGATTCAAATGTTGTTCACCACCAGGATAAGTATACTGTAGACTTAACAAAACTACTCTATGTATAATATCAGGCGGCACAGTGGTGTAGTGGTTAGCACTGTCGCCTTGCACCTCCAGGTTCTGGGTTTGATTCCCGGCGAAGTTCGATTCCTCTCTCTGTGTCTCCCCGTGCTTGGTGGGTTTCCTCCGGGTACTCTGGTTTCCTCCCACAGTCCAAAGACATGTAGATTAGGATGATTGGCGTTCCCAAATTGTCCGTAGTGTGTGTGTGAGTGAGTGTACGTGTGTGTGCCCTGCGATGGATTGGCCCCCTGTCCAGGGTGTACCCCGCCTTGTGTCCTAAGTCTTCTGGGATAGGCTCCAGGCCCCCGTGACTCTGAATACAGGATTAAGCGGTATAGATGATGAGTGAGTGAGTGTATGATACTGCAGCGCAAACACTGTGGTGATTAGATGATGCTATAAAGTGTCTATTAAGTAGGACAGCAGGTCTAAGTTAGGCAGAATTAAGTATAAGGTGCAGCGAACCCAAAAAGTAATGAAGACAAGATGGACGCACCGTGTGTGTGGAAAGCTGCTGGTTATTCGTTGCATACAGTATCTGTACTATGACAGCGGGGTGTCATCATGTACTAAAGTCAAACTGGAACTGGTCAAGACTGGGGATTCCGCAAACAATACTGAAGTTTTGTATTGTGTATAATGTTTCTCATGATTTCCAGCAATTTTTGTAATGAAAAGGGTTTTGGGTGCAACAAAACTCAACTTGTTTTTCCATGAACTAATTTCATGGCACTTCTCTCACAAACCACAATCACAGCATGTGTGCTATATTTTTACATTAAAACACAAATATATTACTCATACATAAATTCACACACACACAACTCTGATTTATCCATTGTGACGAACCTGTGGGTGGTGGAGTTAGAGCGTAAATCACACAAAATTCACACTGGTATAACCCAAAGAATTTGAACAAAATATTTTGCCATTTGTACTTTTTAACACCCTTGTGATTCGAAGAAAACGTGCAGGAAACATTCTGTCAGTTTATAGCACTAATCGCTTCTTTTGAAAAAGAAGAAAAAAAAAAAGGACTTTTTCTTATTTTGCTGTCAAACTGTTCATATGAATATAAAATGTTCCTAATAATGTAAGAGTATTTCTCACTAGAATTCATTAATTCACACCATCAGTGACAGGCTGATGTGATGAAGCGGACATACTGTTAATGCTCTGAATTTGATTATAAACTGGTTTATTTCTTTATTCTTACTCCAGAGCAATTTTCCCCAAAATAAACAAAGCCAGACAAATCAACAAGATGGACTTTTTTTTTTTTAAATCTACAATATTTCTATTTAATGTTACGGAACGTGGGCGGCACAGTGGTGTGTGTATACTGGTTAGCACTGTGGCCTCGAACCGCTAGGGTCAGGTGTTGCATGAAGTTTGTATGTTCTCCCCCTCCGTTTTTTTTTTTTTTTTTCATTTTAATATCCAAATGACTTGTTACTATAGAAACAAGTGCATTAATGTATGTAAACCTGGACAACTGCCAGAACTGGTGCCCTAGAAAAATAATTTCTCCAATCACAATTTAGTGGCACTAGAGTAGTGTGTGTGTGTGTGTGTGTGTGTGTGTGTGTATGTATATATATATATATATATATATATATATATATACATGTGGACAAAATTGTTGGCACCCTTCGGTCAATGAAAGAAAAACTCACAAAGGTCACATAAATAACTTTAATCTGACAAAAGTAATAATTTAAAAAAATTCTATGAATGTTAACCAATGAAAGTCAGACACTGCTTTTTAACCATGCTTCAACAGAATTATTTAAAAAAATAAACTCATGGAACAGGCCTGGACAAAAATGATGGTACCCCTAGAAAATACTGAAAATAATGTGTTATTATAATAATCTTGTATAGGGCTCCAGGTAGTCACTGTGTTGTTTGGTGACATGGTATGTACCACACTCAACATGGACCAGAGGAAGCGAAGGAAAGAGTTGTCTCAGGAGATTCGAAAGAAAATTATAGACAAGCATGTTAAAGGTAAAGGCTATAAGACCATTTCCAAGCAGCTAGATGTTCCTGTGACTACAGTTGCACATATTATTCAGAAATTTAAGATCCATTGGACTGTAGACAACTTCCCTGGACGTGGCCGCACGAGGAAAATTCATGACAAATCAGAGACGGATAATCCGAATGGTAACAAAAAAGCCCAGAAAGACTTCTAAAGAGATCTAAGGTGAACTTCATGCTCAAGGAACATCAGTGTCAGATCGCACCATCCGTCATTGTTTGAGCCAAAGCGGACTACATGGGAGACGACCAAGGAGGACACCATTGTTGAAAACAAATCATAAAAAAGCCAGACTGGAATATGCCAAACTACATGTTGACAAGCCACAAAGCTTCTGGGAGAATTTCCTATGGACAGATGAGACAAAAATGGAACTTTTTGCCAAGGCACATCAGCTCTATGTTCACAGACGGAAAAATGAAGCATATCAAGAAAAGAACACTGTCCCTACTGTGAAACATGGAGGAGGCTCTGTTATGTTCTGGAGCTGCTTTGCTGCATCTGGCACAGGGTGTCTTGAATCTGTGCAGGGTACAATGAAATCTCAAGACTATCAAGGGAAAGGCACCCTTCAAACCGGAAACAACTGGAGCAGCTTGCTCATGAGGAGTGGGCCAAAATACCTGCAGAGAGGTGCAGAAGTCTCATTGACAGTTACAGGAATCGTTTGATTGCAGTGATTGCCTCAAAAGGTTGTGCAACAAACTATTAAGTTTCATCTTTGTCCAGGCCTGTTCCATGAGTTTATTTTTTTAAATAATTCCGTTGAAGCATGGTTGAAAAGCAATGTTTGACTTTCATTGGTTAACATTCATAGAATTCTTATTTATTATTACTTTTGTCAGATTAAAGTTATTTCTGTGACCCTTGTGAGTTTTTCTTTCATGACCGAAGGGTACCAACAATTTTGTCTACGTGTATGTATATATATATATATATATATATATATATATATATATAGAGAGAGAGAGAGAGAGAGAGAGAGAGAGAGAGAGAAGATTATATCATTTTGCCATAAGAAAAAGATCAGGAGTAATTCCAAATATAGAAAATATAGGAATGTTGCATGTCAAATGTATGGAATGGTGAAGGCTGATGTCTGATTTTGAGGTTTGTGGCACTCTTCATGCTTGGGTTAGCACTTCAGTGTGTGTGTTTGTGTGTGTGTGTGATGTGTGTGTGTGCTGACCTCTTTAATGGAGCACAAACATCTCAGCCTACGTAGGAATTAGTTGGGATTAAAATTTGACTGTGTGTGCATGTGTGTGTGTGTCTGTGTGTGTGTGTGTGTGTGTGTGTGTGTGTGTGTGTGTGTGTGTGTGTGTGTGTGTGTGTGTGTGTGTGTGTGTGTGTGTGTGTGTGTGTGAAGTTGTCCTTCCCTTTTCTGTTCAGGCATATGTTGTGTTTCGTGTGTTGTGTTTCGTGTGTTGTATGTTTGTACGCCGCAGTGAATTGGACCGTGACGCCCCTCATCACCTCCTCCCTCTCCCCTCCCCCTCCTCCTCCTTCTCGACTCACATTAGTGTGCAGTGTGACCGAATTGCCATGGAGATGTGATAATTAACACTGACGGGAAATGTCACATCCAACACGGATCTGCTGCGCACGTTCGCAGCGTGCCATTAGCGCGTCTGGCTGGCGGAAAAAGGCGGAGTCGAGACAATCCCTGACACCCAGTGCACGAAGAGAAAACCCAAAACAAGCCCAAATCCGGCGTCTCTGTCGATTATCCACTCCGGTGGCACTGAGACACAAATCAGACGCTATGCTGTTAAAATAAGAGGTCCTGAACCCTGAGAGCGTTCACCACACAGCTAAAACAGTGTTAAGTACACGCTGACCCTCTTTAAAACGTTAATCCAGACCGGGGTCAGGTATTCAAAAGGCTTCGGCACTTGTGGAAAAATGAGACGATTTGTGAAAAGCAAAAGAGATTTTACAAAAATAAATAAATAAAAAATCAGAGATCAAGTAGGACATTTTCCAAAAAACAGGAAGCTGCGGAACGATCCTAATAGTGATGATGATGATGATGATGATGATGATTATGGGTTATTACACGACTCTGGTTCCATTTAAATCTAAAGTATTCAATGGTTTTAAAATCATATTTTTTTACAATAAATCTTAGGAAATATGTCAGTGTTGGGTGATTCCAAGCGAAGGTCAACGTTACCATTGGGAGGAAAAGTGGGAAATTCATAGCCTTCTTATCGAACCATCCCGGTACTTGAAACTACTTCACATGCTTTTACTGACTAAATGGGTGGATTAAACAGTAAAGTCCAACGCTGAGCATCAAAAATCATAAAGAGGTGAAAAGTACAAAGAGACAGAGGAGAAAATATCAGGAATATTTAGCTTCATGGTTATTTTTCTAGTAGTTATGGAACTAATAGTTATGAATTATGGATCCTTCTTGTCCAAAACAGTCGTTTCCTCAAAAGCTCTTTTTATTACGACTCTTGACTGTGACTGTGCTGACACTGGAGACTCCTTCCATCAACACATCAAAAACTTGATGGATACTTAAAGTAATGTTTTTTTTTTTTCTTTTTTAAATCCAAATACCAGAACTGTTGCTCTAGAAAATTTATATCTTCACTCACAAAAAGTGCAAAGAAAGAGAGAGGAAAAAATAACAGGAATATTTAATTTCATGGTGATTTTCTAATAGTTATCGTTAAAAATGTTTCATGTTAAAATTCACTATCTGAGCATCTTCTTTATACACCTTCTATAAGAACTGGTTCAGACACATGTCACATCCGTAACGTGAAAATCTCACATCCAAAATTTTTCCATGAATGAATTTCAGATGCTTTAAATTTCCACATTTTGAGCCTTTGATTTTAAAGCAAAAAGCGACACAACATGATGAACCAATTGCATCGCTTCTTTTCAGAGATAAGTTAGTTAAGCCTTTATTTGTCACATATACATTACTGCACACTGAAGTACATTTCTTCACATATTCCAGCTTGTTGTGAAGCCGGGGTCAGTGCACATGGTCAGTCATGATATGGACCCTCTGGAGCAGACAGGGTTCAAGAGCTGGGGTTTGAACCACCAACCCTCCAACCACACCGAGCTGCCATCTGTCCCACTGCATCTGTCCTGTGATGTCGCATGAGCGGTTTAAATGTGTTCAAATCATTTTTGGAGAATGTTGATGGTAAGAAAATTGTCATGCAGACATTCCAGCAGTAATAAATGACAGGTAATGTATGTGTCACTTAATGTCCATGATACATTTTGTAAAAATAAGTAAATAAATAAAAAAATTTAAAAAAGGACATTATGCAGTTTGGATATTGTTCGAACATCGGGTTATATACTTAAGAAAGCTTTGAGGGATGCTGCTGTAAGTGGATTTATCTCACTTTGCTGCCGAACTGTTTGTATTGATTTTAAAGGTTTGTTTGTTTTTAGCCAAAGAGGCTACATTAACCATTATGCTAATACTAAGCTTGTCCATGCTCTGAGACTTTTTGTTCAATACGAGTCTAAATGTCATGTCCATAATGTTGGTAAAATATTTTTGCATTTTGCTCTTAAACAAGTAACAAGGTTGAGTATAGAATGTTCTAAAGAAATATTTATTATTATTATTATTATTATTATTATTATTATTATTATTATTATTATTATCATATACTGCCATGCATCCTAATCACATTAAGGAGCTTTTTTTATTACTCTATAAATGACGGATGAGGAAGCATATACTGTAACTTCACAGACCTTGATTTTCAACATAAAAATTAAAATGAACATTTTTTTCTATAAATTTTGGATTTCAATGAGTCCCCTATAAAGGGTTATAGAAAAATAAGTGACCTTTTGTCTATAGACTTGCAGACCAGGTGACATCATCAGATGAAAATCACAAAACTAATTTAAAAAATTAGATTTTTTAATAAATAATGCACTCAAAACATTAAAATAATAAAAGGACTGGCATTTCGTTTCCTTCCTATGATCCTTCACAGACATTCCATAACACTAAATGTACCTCTAAATGAATTAAAAGATTATAAATTATAAGAATATTGATGTCTTCTTTTTTAATTAATAAAAATAATAATAATCATGATAGTACAAATTCTTCTTATGAAAATTACTGTTAGCCTGTGAATTATTCTTCCGAACTTCGCTTCATTACATGCCCTTGCCGCTGATTATTTTTATTAACCATCAGCACACACAGTGTTTCTCTTCTTTACTTACTGCACATGAATCGTAACACCGTGGCTTAATAGCTTTTAACCTTTCCTGAAGGTTTATGTATTATTTTTTTTTGTGCTACTTTGCAAGTCATCATTTAAAGCTCGTTTGACGTGTGTGTAGGAGGAAGAGTAATTAGTGTAGATATATTTATTTCATTATTTTCTTTAGCTTTGCAACAATCAAACACAACCCCCCCCCCCCCCCACACACACACACACACACACACACACACCTCCAACCTCCAACCCTGTCCGAACAAACTCCTCCATCCTTCATCTTTATCTCAGCTTGTTTTTGTTTTTTTTTATTTTAAATGTAGACTTTTTTCTTGTGAGTAGCAAACGGCGTGTTGGATAAATGCTGCAAGTTTATCTGTGCATCATCTCTGAGATAAAGCGGGAATGTGTGTATGTTTGGTACCAGGCTCTGAACACACCACACACACACACACACACACACACACATACAGAAACACAAATCTGTTCCAGGCCCATGTCGGCTCATATTAGCACTCAATCTCGAGCTCAGTAACAGCGTTATATTTTCTCTTTATGAGTTATGATCCTCGGGTCATCATTCAGGCGTCTCCTCGCGTCTGCTTCGATCACTGAAACTCCTGCTGTTCCAGATATTTCCCTCGTTCTGGGTGGTTATCAGGTTTTAATGATTTTTCCAAAGTGAAATTTCCCCAAAATATTGTCTTTAATGTGTTACGTTTTATACACTACTAATGAGTGGAAAATATAACGAATTGTGTGTGTGTGTGTGTGTGTGTGTGTGTGTGTGTGTGTGTGTGTGTGTGTGTGATGGAGTTCACAGCAAAAATATAATAAGTAAAATAAAATCTTAGATCAAACATCAAAAAAGTTTTTCTTCTATTCCTGGGTGTTCGAGTCAAACCGGGACTCGGCATAACAGAACACAGTCTCTATATTTCTCTATATAATCCCCTGATACACTAATGCACTTATCCCAATGTTGGAATACCATCAATGTAGAATGTTTTCTTAGGAACTCCTTAAGCTTCTTAAGTGCACAGACCTCTTTGAAACATTTGCACCATTCAAATGTTTTAGAGTCTCATCACCGTACTGTCCTTGAAGTCTTGTGTAAATGTCAATCAAACTTTTACAACTCCACTCACCAGAAATTTCATCACGTCCCAGATTGACTTAACGTCAGTGTTGTTGGATATTTGTTTGCTTGACTTTAAACATATTTTAGACACACCCACCATTTGTTTTTGTTTTTACTTTTACATTTACTAATGTAACAAACAGTTGTTTGCAATTTTTTACTGTACATTGTTTTACTACATATAATCATTGTTTTACTGCAACATTGTGTGTGTGTGTTTGTGTGTGTGTGTGTGTGTGTGTGTGTGTTTGTGTGTGTTTTAATGTTATATTGACTTATTAGGGGAAATAGCACGACCTTTCACGCTGTTATAGAAAACTCATCAACAACAGGATTTTGTGATGAAGCAGAGGCACCTTTTACAGAGAATAAGTTGATTATTTTCCCGTAACAACATATCATAATGTGTTTTATTTCTTTCATAGCAGATCAATTTTATGCAGCACATTATACAAGCAGAGGGGAAAAAAAGGAAGACGCTGGGTTTCTCATGCCAAAAAGAAGCAGGTGAAGCATCAAAGTTCTGAGAAGAACTGTGTGAGGTTCTGCAGGAATCCAGTAAAACTTATAGCAAATTTCCTCATAAAATTTCACAACTGCACCTGAGACTAAAGTTTCCTCAAAGCATCATCACACCAAACACTGACTCTGTTTCAGTAATTACTGTTTCAATCCATCCAGTCTAGGAAGTTCTGTAGTCCAACTAGGTCGACCGCTGAAGTGACCGCTGTATTTATTCCCATCTTGTCCAACCGTGGTAGGACCTCAGACCAACCTTCACATGCTGGGGCAATTTGGGAACGCCAATTAGCCTAATCTGCTTGTCTTTGGACTATGGGAGGAAACCAGAGAACCCAAAGGAAACCCACGAAGCACAGGGAGAACATGCAAACTCAGACATGTGCACACAGACCTGATGCAAGAATCAAACCCAGGACCTGGAGGTCACAATGCTAACCACTACCCCATGCTACCACAAACGCTTTGTTTTTGTTTTGTTTTTTTGTTTGTTTTTTTTATCCTTGCACTACAGATCTTTTTGCATGTTCTTTTCATCACTGGCTTGATTGCACATGTACCTGTGAATAAATGATCAGGTATAATTAAGCAATATCATGTGAGAGGAAGTGCAGTACTGTTGGATATAGTGGGCCATGATGCATCACACACATACAGTATAGTTAGCTAAAAAAAAAAAAGTATTACTTTTTTGGCTTCAGGAAAAGAAAAACTTGTATAAATATTTTAATACTAAATGTATTGCTATACGTTTTATATGATAATAATATGATAATATTATTAATGTTATATTAATATAATATACATCATCTATTTTTCTTTTCCTGAAGTGTGTGTACATTTTTTTGGCTGACTCTGTGTATAAATTTCAGTCCGAGTTGACCCTCATCACGACTTGTTTTGCATTTGCGCCGTGTCGAGTCCAGCCGCCAGTCGATCAGTATCTAAACTGGCTCTAAAGCACATCATCATGGGGCGTTTATCACATATTTATTGTTGTACAACATCCCTCAATGACACTCGGTGGCTCCTCTGACCCTTCAGCGACGGGGAGGAAATTAAGTATGCACAGGCGCCGAGTGTATAACAGCAGCCGTGTTGATGAAATTCACGCTCAATCAAGTAGAGACGCGATGGCAACAGAGGCCCATTAATCATTTCCACCAATAGCACCTCACAGTGTAATCTATAGCGTATAAATCTGCACCAATTCATAATTAAGCAGCCGCGCTGTCATTGGAATGCAGATAGGACTTGAGAGAAAGAGACGAGGACTCGAGATAACGCGCTCCATGAGGAGGCTCGCCGGGCAACGCTCATGGAATCTCACGAAACTGTCCGGCTTAAATGATTAAACATCTTCCAGCTTTGTGCCTGATACATCACAGCAGTCCGAATTTGAATAATAATCAACTTTTTTTTTTCCTCTGTGTTGAGCATAAACATGCATTTGAATTCATTAAATCTCATGACCTTCAACACATGACCATGACTACAGCACTGTGATGACTCACGCATTTCATCCACGAATCCCTTCTGGCTTTTGGCTTCTTTTATAAACACCATAAATAAATAGTACAAATTAAATATTAACACGACAGCACCTTCTGACATGCCACGGAAATGCCTTTTCCTCTTAAAGACTCCCAAAGTTCCCATAGTGTAGCGTTTGGGTGAGATATTAAGAGCCCGGGGCTATTGTTCTGAGACGAGACGAGACGAGACACGATCAACAATCCGAGGCAAAAAAGATTTGAGTTTGTTCTTGTTATTACAATCTTTCAAATAAATTGAATGCAGAATGAATCTATTTAATTCAGTAAAAGGAAGGTGGAGCATACAGTTTAAATAAAAAAGAAATACATTCTGATTTGGCAGCATAGTGGGGTAGTGGTTATCACTGTGGCCGCACACCCTTCAGGCGTCCACACCTCTGTGACAGACACAGCCACACCTCCTTTACAAGAGTGACAAATACACAGCCACACTTCCTTAGTTAAGAGTGACAGATATAAAGGCCACACCTCTTTTACTAAAAGTGACTCATACAAAGACACACCTCTTTTACTAAAAGTGATTGATACAAAGGCCACACCCCTTTTTCTTAAAGTGACAGACACAAAGTCACACCTACTTTATTAAGAGTTATAGATACAAAGACCACACCTACTTTGTGACAAGTACAAAGACCACACCTCCTTTTAATAAGAGTGACAGACACAAAAGTCACAACTCCTTCAATTAGAGTGACAGATATTTTATTTGTATAGCACTTTACTTAAAGTCATGGATACAGATGCCACTCCCTCTTTGCTGAGATTGAGGGTCACAAAGGTCACATCCATTTTACTGACAGTGACAGATATACATACAGTACCTCCTTAACCTGTACTGAGAATGGCAACACCTCCTTTTATTTAAAAATAAAAAAAATATTACATAAAGTGAAAGGTGTAGAGGCCACATTGTCTTCATTATCGTCAGCAGGACAAAAATCACACCACTGTTACTTTGTTGGACACGTTATCTTTTCTGAAGGATACAGAGACTAGACCTCCTCCAGTGTTACTGACCGTTACAGAGGACACATTCAAAAAAAGAGAGAGAGAGTCAGTATATATTTTAATAATAGACCTTTGTAAAATACAGATCTGTGTGTGTTTATTGATGCAGCTGTTCCCAGATTCAACTCGTGATCGATCGCCTTACAATAAACATCAAGACTTCAAAACCGACAAAAACTATATGCCTCCCACTACAGATTAGCATGTTGCTAAGGAATGTGTTTTATTATTCAGGAGCTGTGAAGCACTTGATTCCCACTGCACACCACTTGTCGTGTCAAAGTTAGAGCAATCACGCAGCACTCTCAGCACACACCACGATCAGTGTCTCTCCTGGGATTACCGCTGACGTGACCTTCTCACCCGTACATATGTTCACACGCACAGAGAGTCAGAGGGGGCAGCACTCGTATATACCCCGAGCTGGCTAAGTGCCATCCTCTTAACCCCTGAAGTCAGAGACAAGGGAGGCGAGAGACTGAAGTGCGAACGCTGCCCTGGCAGCACGCCACACAGCCAAGGTCACCAGAACTCATCCAGGAACCCGCGAGGTCCGGACACGGTCATGTTCACTGACCCACATGCTTCTGCTCCGTTACACATCACACAGAGGCACCATGTGTGTGCGGCAGAACTTTTATCTGTTTATAGCTACATCTCATCAGTTTGGTTTTCTTGGCAGCTTCGAGGCTATGCCTACTTCACTGAGCATGGAGGGAAGAAAAGCCATGTCTCTGACGAGCACAGCGGGCAGGCCACCTCCACTCATGCTGAAAATACACAGGCCACACCCCCCCCCCCCCTTTACTGAGACTGATACAGAGAGTTATTATTTATTCAGATGGACAAATACACAGGCCATGCCTTCCTTACTAATACTAATATATAGGCCTCCTGTACTAAGGCTGACAGGCACAAATGCCACACCTACTTTATTGAGGCTGACCACACCACACCTATTTTACTTATACAGATACAGAGGCCACACCTACTTTACAGATGAATACGGAGACCACACCCACTTTGCAGATTAATACAGAGGCCACACCTATTTTACTTATACAGATACACAGACCACACCCACTTTACAGATGAATACAGAGGCCACACCCACTTTACAGATGAATACAGAGGCCACACCTTCTTTACAGATAAATACAGAGGCCACACCTATTTTATGTATACAGATACAGAGATCACACCCACTTTACAGATGAATACAGAGGCCACACCCACATTACTGATGAATACAGAGGCCACACCTTCTTTACAGATAAATACAGTGGCCACACCTTTTTTGTGTATACAGATACAGAGAGCACACCCACTTTACCGGTAAATACAGAGGCCACACCCACTTTACAGATACAGAGGCCACACCCATTTTACCTAAGATATAGAGACCATACCTACTTTATAGATAAATACAGAGGCCACACCTCCTTTATAGCTCTTGGAAGTGCAGAAGCTTCGTTGCTGAGATTGATAAAGAAGCTAATTGTTAGTTATTCAGACTGACATATACTCAAGTCATACCTCTTCCACTAATAGTAACATATAGGCCACACATCCTTTATTATTGCTGACAGACACAGAGGCCACACCTACTTTAGATCACTGATACAGAGGCCTCACATATTTTACAGGTAATTGCTAAGGACACACCTACTTTACAAGTAAATACAATTATCACACTTTTTTATCCTCAGATACAGCAGAGTCCACAATGTCTTCACAGATAACCGCTTTATGGACAAGTACAGATGCTTTAAAAAATTAAAGTTGAACAATATTTGCAAGGGGATTAGAGAGAAAGACAGACAGAGAGAGAGAGAGACAGAGAAAGAGAGAGAGAGAGAGAGGGGGGGGGGGGGGAGAGATAATGAGGTTCCTGTAAGTTCTCTGCAGATAAACGTGTCGTAACTTTTTGGTCTTTAAATCTTTTAAATAGCTTCAACACAAACTAAGCAGGACTACATACACAAACAGGACTAATGTGGCTAATTAGCATGAGCTAGAGCACTACATAAGCCTCACTTAGATACAGCCTGACAGCAACACTAAACAAATATGACCTCTGAGTAATGCTACATGCTGCATCGCAGCCAGAGTGTGTTTACAGTAATTTACTGGAGTTAATCAGTGAAAGCAGTGTAAACTATTGCTAGCTAATCTTCGGGATCCTACATGATCGTTAGTGTACGCTGGGATTTATTTTTCTTCTTTCATCTTTCCCCTTTCATTCTCCCTCACCTCCTCATCTGTACCATCATACTGCTGAATGTCTCACAGATCGCTAACTAGCTTAGCTGAGTCGTATTCTCAGTTTGGCGAGAGGTTGTTTTCAGTAATGTGCTGGAGTTTTCATTAATAATAATGGGGGGAAAGTGAGAGACAAAACGAGTTGTTGTGTGTAATGTAAAGGACCAGAGTCGATACTAGTTCGATCGGAGGCAAGAAGGTGCTTGCGATGTTTAATGACCACAATGGACCAAGGAGTTATGACTGGTACCATGTATTTAAAAATAATAATAATAATAATGATAATAAGCAACAGAATAAATTAGATGGCAATATAAAAGAAAAAACATATCTTTTTCCAAAAACATGAAACAATTTGCCGCCCTTTGAAATGAGGTTTTAAAAACTTGTCGAACAACAGTTGAGTTTAAACTGAGGTAGGCAGTGCATCGTCATAGTAAAAGTAATAATTATCCAACACTTTGTCCTGTGATCAAATCCACACTTGCAATAGTTCCCTCTTCATATTGTCAGTATTAAGAAAATGGCTGTGCAACAATACACAATATTACATCTATTCACTCGACTAGTGCATGTCAGGATTCAGTTCCTCCACAGAGACTCGGTGTGAAGAAATTGGAATAAAAAACAATAGTCTTATGTTTAGTCAGTCAGACCTGATATGTCAGTTCAGAAATTGTGGTTTGTCTGCATATGGAGCGATGTCCATGGGAGCGATATGAGTTTAGGCTTGTTCTATTGCGGAAAGAGGAATGGTCTTCGCTACTGTAGATTTGGCATCACAATCATCAACTTCAGAAAACCTGATCTGCAGTAGATTAATGATGGTGTTTGTTAATTAAACATACTTCTGTCCTCTTTTACATAATTTTGTTTAAAATACTGTTTAAGTAAACACGGAAGTGTAAAAAAAATATCTGCATGTTTTCTGTTCAAGGCTCCTGTCTGTCCAGTCACTGCTGTGCAGATGTGAACATGTTACATCAGTTCATTTGTGACTGCGGTGTGAACAAACATGGATGCCCCACTTGTGATTTGCACTGAAGGTGAGCAGCGTGCAGCGGTTCGTTCTTTGTGGTCTGAGGGCGCTGTTATTTATTGGAAAATAAATACAGGTTGGAGAAAGTGTTTGGTCTGGAAGAAGTGTGTGCGAATGGATAAAGAATTTCGCAAAAGTCCTTAACTCGATATCAAACTGTCACCTGTTTGGTCCCAGGAAAGCAGCCCTATGAGGACGAAGATTCACTTCTGATGAAGAAGTGAAGACAGCGGCGCATTCATGGCTCACAGTTCAGACTAGAATATCTTTTAATGAGGGAACACGAGAGCTTGTTGACAGACAGACTAAGTGTACTGAAAAGCAAGGAGATTATGTATCTGTCTTTTTAAATACACATATAAATACTGCATTTTACAGAGACAACATCTTCTCCAAATGGAGTCATTTTAGCAAGTTCTAGGAATTATGACACACATTTCCAAAATGAAATGCATTTACACACACTTACACACTGAAATAAAACTAAAACACAGTTAGTGAAACCTGAAACATGCAAAGAGCAAAACATCAACCCAGACTAGCACAACTGTAACCACATTCTCATCTTTACACTTTTAATATAACACCACACACGATGTTTGCTAAAAGATTAAACACACTTCTGCATTTTAGACATAGAAATCTAACATGATATGTAAGAATAAAAAAAAACAAATTCTTCAAGAATCCTCAAGAAATTCCTCAAGAATCCTCAGATTGAGGACCCAGAGCAACAGCAAAACTGACCACAGAAAAAAGTGAATGTCCCCGCATGGTCTAGTCAGAGCCCAGACACTTAAACCCCAGTGAAAAACTCTGTGGAAGACTATAGTCCGCAAACGATCGGCACCGAATTTAACTCAGCTTGAGCAGTTCTGCAATGAAGAGCGGGCAAATACTGCAACATCTAAATGTGCAAAAATGATTAGCTTCTCCTAATTGATTGCACAAGTCATTTTTAGGACTGGGTGATCCTTTTCCAAATCAGTGATTCTGTTTTTTTATTATTAAAAAAAAAAAAAAGAATCTGACATATTGGTGTCATATCGTTAACTTGGATGTTTAAAGTTGCCCTGAGTAAATACAGCTGAGTTCACCGATGAAGACGTCACTTCCTCCATGCGTTCCCATGGTCACATAAGTACCTCAGATACCTTGTAACTGCCACCGTGGATATTACGCATTAAATATTGAATATTTATTAAAACAAAAACTGATACCATTATGAAACATATACTATTGAAATGTGAATGCCTGGTAAAAAAAAAAAATATAATAATAATAATAATAATAATAATAATAATAATAATTTTAAAAAGTATGTAGATTTTTTTTTTCAGATTTCTAGCCTATATAATACTAAGGATTTCTTGATTAAATTATGATATAATTTATTGCGTCCTATTAATATGATGTTGTCTCAATAATAATCATAATGAATATATAAATCCTCATGATATATAAATCTCATATAAATCCAAAGATAATTTTTTTTCACGCTCCAGTGAGTCGTAGTGACTGGCTGGAAATTCTTCATTCCCTTTTCCGGTGAAGTGAATGTTCCCTACAGTTCCCATTGAACTGAACATTTTAATTCCCTGTGGTTTGGAATCACACTTAACATGGATTAAAAGGCAACTTCCGACCAATTGGAACGCACCTTAGGTCGGTACGGACCGCAGTTCTGAGGAATGAGCTTCCTGCCTGCCAAAAGCCACATTGGATAACATTATGTCATCTTAAACAATTTCTCCTTTGTAATTGATTGTAATTCATTTTGAATCTTATCTGTGACATTTGTTTTATTGTTTTATCTACGCCTAATCGAAGCTACTAAGCTACAGTAGCTTGTAAAACCAGGCTGCATCTCAAACTCCCGCTAACCTTCATTAATAAAGCACACTACTTATATTTATACTTCAGTACCCGATACTGGGCATAAATTCCCAACGTATGTAAGTAATCAGTAATAAATTGCAGGCTTTCAGGATGAAATGATTGCGCAGGTTAGTGTTGCGATTTAGATTTTTACAAATGTTTTGTGCAGCTCTATTTCACATAAAACATATTTGCAGATGTGGTTTTTAGACAGCCTGCAGTTTCACACATTTCCTGCATGTAATGTCAGCGTTCTCATTCTCACATGCAAATTTTTTTTTAAAGATTAATCTCACACTCACTTTTATTTTTTTTTTTACATCCAGAGCACATTGTTCCACCATTTATATAATCATACTGTATTGTTTACAGGACATCACATGCTTACTGAGTTCATACATGCGGTACGAGTGCAGCCCCGCCCTCCTCCTCCTCCTCCTCCTCCGGGGGCTGCCCCTGTGGTGTTTGGAGGGTAATTACCACTCGCTAAACCACGCTATATGATAAACACTGTAGCGGTGCCGTAATTACACACGGCGGCCGTATTTATTGTTAAAAATGATATATAGTTATGAATATGGCGGCTGTAATGTGTGTTTAATGTGGGTACGCGTGCGTAAAGTGTGTCAGCGTGCGGATTCCACAGCGGCACACTCATTACTCATGTGTACACCGGAGCAACACAGTTCACTTCCATGAGAGATCGTCGGCCGGCTCCGGACGTGCCGAGGGATGCCGGGAATAGACTCCGTTCCCCAAGCAGACTTTCTTTCTTCATTCCTTTTTGTTTCATTTTTTTTCTTTTTGTTAAATAAACTTTACTTCTTTTTATTAAGAACTTGTGGATCTCGGAAGAAATCTGAATGCAGGTAGAAAAGTGAAAGTTTGTGCACCCTGAATACATAGAGAAACAAGATTTGTCCGATGGATATAAAGTGAGCAATAAAATGCTGTTTATTCATGATGGTGTAACGTTGACCTATATATTGTATACATAATACCGTGTTTATACTGTAAAAAGTCCCAAATATACAGTATATACAGTATGTTTTGTATTACTATGGAGTTATTTCCAACCGAGTGATCTATTTGGACAAGAGGCATTCAATGAGTAGTGATAATAGAGCATAACACCACTGGGCTGTTTAACTATATGTATGACTGGGCATGTCGCAGGTGTTGTACAGTGGTTAACAGTGTCTCAGCGTGGGTAAGAGTCGGTCTGTACGGTCCGCAGTACAAGAACACACACCAGGGCCCGTATTCACAGAGCTTCTTAGAATTCTCTCAGAGAGCTCCTATCTTAGCCTAAAAAGTCCTAGCTGGGAGTCTTTAGAAAACTTCTTAGAGCAACTCTGAGTAAGGAAAGTAGAAAACCCTTTATCGTAGTGAGGGGGTGTGGTCGACGCCGTTGCTAGGGATGATGCAGCAGTTCAAGGACTGTGATTGGTTAATAAAAAAATAACCTCTGACCACTGCAAAGGTCTTGAAATGCGCTCTTAGTAAAAATAGACTATATGCCAATAGAACAGACAGTGAAATCATAATGTTTGTATATAAAGAAATTGTATAATCAGGACTACAGGCTACTTTATGCAAATTTTCAAACAAATATCTTAAAGTGAATGAAACAGTCAAATGTTGAAAATGTGAACCAATTTTCGCACAGTAGTTACTATACTTAAGTTCTCACATTTATTTACCGTACTGATTTTATTACCTGTAATCCATTTCAGACTGATGGGAGCAAAATGGCTCAGCTTTTACCAGTTTACATGATTACAGGACAGTTTATTTTAGTTTACTTTTGGATGGTGAGTAGCCAACAATCCAAGAGAGATGGAAGGAAGTAAAACAAGAAAACCAAACTGGACAGAAGAGCAGTGTTTACTTTTAGCTTTACGTTCAGTTTTTGAAGAATATTTCTTCCTTCCGCCATTTTGTCCTCTGCTATAGAAACTCTTAAACCTCTTAAAAGTCCTCCTCTCTACTCTTAACAATTTTCACCTTACGAGCTGTTTTTAGGGCTAAGATGTTTTGTGAATCATTTATCCTATACTAAGATTTAATCCTAAATTTAAGGGAAAATTCTAAGAAAATGTCATAATTCTAAGGTTTTTCTTAGAATTTCGTCACTAGGAGCGACCTTTAGGCTTAAGAAGCTTTGTGAAAGCGGACCCTGGCTGTCTCTGCAGTAAATCATACCAAAACGCCTCTAATTCAAGGAGCAAATCTAACAGGCCTCTAACACGAGACTGAATCCTGTAGTAAATCCCTCTGATCAAGTGCACTACTTGTGGTGTGGAACAAAGAATTGATTGTACAGTACACCCTACATAGCGAACCAGCTTTCCATTTAAAGCTACTTGGGAAGTCGACAAAGCAGATATTCTAAAGCGGAAGTACCAGGAAGAAGTCAACACTACTTTCACACCTGTTAATCACACTCACTGTCGCGTAAGTGGTGGACGACCAACTCCTCCAGTCGCGGTTAATTAGTTCCACCAGATGCGCGACTGGTGTTTGAATAAAGAAACAAATCATATCCTGTTGACAATAAATGTTGTTTGTGATATAACTGTTGCATAAAAAAAGCATTATCACACTTGAGGTCGTGTGCCAACGACGGCGCCTGACCCGTTCCGATATTCAGCGCAACAGCACGACTTCGAGCATGACACCGCTTAAGCGTTTGTTTTGAATGAAGCGCGAACAAGATGGAGGATATCTGGTTGTCAAAACAGGACTCGTCAACATCCGCGCGCGTGTGTGAAATATGTGAAAATAACTCAGCCTTCCAGCCGTGCCGTAAAGCAATAACACACCTGCTGAGCGCGAGGACTTGATGTCAAAACATAAGATGTACAGATGCAGACGTGTAGCCGTGATGCCGATGACAGGATTCGTATATACGTGAACGAGTGAGAGAAAGAGAGAGAGAGAAGGGAAAAAAAAGAAACAACAACGTATATTTCAGCATTATTGGTGTGGAGCAGCAGCCATCTTTAAATTAGGCTGGCTAATAACGGGTGTGTGTGTGTGTGTGTGTGTGTGTGTGTGTGTGTGTGTGTGTGTGTGTGTGTGTGTGTGTGTGTGTGTGTGAGAGAGAGACTCAGTGCTGTGTCTGCTTTTGCTTTTTCACCAGCAGAACTAATAGGCCGATCCATCACACACACACGCACGCACGCACGCACGCACGCACGCACGCACGCACGCACGCACGCACGCACGCACGCACGCACACAAACACACACACACACTCACTCACACACACACACACACACACACACACACACACGGTACAGCACGCTCACACAGACCCCATTCTTTTTTATTTTGTCTATTCCCTCTGTGTCTGTGTGTATTATTTCTCTGTCTGTACAGGAAGTGGCAGCTTTGCCCCCGAGCGTTTCCTTTGTCTTCCTGGGGTTACAACCTCTTCTGAAGGACTCGTGAGCTTTTTTCCTGATCAGCACAATCCCCCCCACCCCCTCACCCCCCACTCTCGCTCAGACGCTGACAGATCCGCCTTCCAAGCCCTTTTTATTTTTCAGCAGGCGACCACACTGGTGATGTGTCCTGCTTCCTTCCTCCTCCGTCTGGATTTCGTCTCCCGTCTCAGAAGCGACCCGGAATTGTGTCCTGGGTTGTGAGGCATCGATTTATTTTCTAGAACCTCAAGTCCGTCGTTTTTGTTCTCGTTCTAACGTAAATGTTAGTAAATGCTCATTCTCAGCGGCTCGTACGGTAGGAGAATCAAATCAAAGACTTGTTTGAGAGTTAAAGCACATAGAGAGAGTAACTGACCAGAAAGTGGGCCGGTCGAACACCAGCTTCAACAAGTTGCCAACAGGTTGGGCTCCCGAACATCTATCTGCTCCGAGGGTGCTGTATCATGGCCGACTCCATATTACACTGTGATATGCAAACAAATAAAGGTTTAACTTAACTTTAAACATTATTCAAGAGATTTGATTAACATTCATGATAGTTTTTTATTCCCAAGAGACCATTTTGTACACGGCAATATGAAAACCAAACGGTTAATGCAAAAGCTGTTTAAAGCTCCTTACAGGTCCCGTATTGTACTATTCCTTTAACAAGTCTACACAGGTGTTAGAGCTTTTGCCTAAGTGTGTGTGTGTGTGTGTGTGTGTGTGTGTGTGTGTGTGTGTGTGTGTGTGTGTATGCGTGTGTGTGCGTGTGTGTGTGTGTGTGCGCGCTGAAATACAGACTTCCTCTGTTTCACCCGCTGTTCTACTGTAAATGCCCATTGCTGAGCCACGCCTTCTTCCTTCTATATGAGGTCACAGTGGGGAGGGGGGGGGGGTGTAATTAATGTAATGTAATAAAT
The DNA here is from genome assembly GCA_013621035.1 of Clarias magur. Lineage (NCBI taxonomy): Eukaryota > Metazoa > Chordata > Actinopteri > Siluriformes > Clariidae > Clarias > Clarias magur. The sequence continues at coordinate 3,198,796 of QNUK01000009.1, read as the reverse complement.
ACTTTTCTGTCTTTTTTGTTTCTTTGTATACAAACGCTGGAGACCTTCTGAGTGTTTAAACATGACGACAAAGTAAGGTTTGCATAATAGGTGTCCTTTAAATCAGAAGGTTTTATTTTGTAACTATAATTAAATTTTTTTTTAAATTACCACTTAGTATTCTTCTTGTTTTTTGCAGTGAATAAAAAAGTGAGTCGTTGGCAAACACCTGTGGTGTAGGAGGAATAAAACACTTCATGACCGCCGCGCTCCATCACTGGGTTCAGGATTTCTGTTCATCTCGTAGAAATCCAAACAAAGACATTTTGTGTTTGTCTGTGTGGTGTGTGTGGTGTGTGTGTGTGTGTGTGTGTGTGTGTGTGTGTGTGTGTGTGTGTGTGTGTGTGTGTGTGTGTTTTATTACCCCCACCCACAGTGTGACAGTTCTCCTGGGTACACAAGTCACAGGCGAGTGAAAGCCGCTTCCCAAAAGGCCCAAATTGGACAAGATTAGCGTTTGGCAGCCGAGTGAACAGACATCCATTTTTGCATTTAAATAGAGATCTTCCTGGCTTGTTGTTGAGCATTAGGGATTATCCACATACGCCGCTAATCAGCTCGGCTCTTACCACGAGTCACCGCTTTTCTCTTTTTTTCTTTTCTTTTCTTTTCTTTTCTTTCAGTGCCTGTTTGACATTATTACAACCGTCCTCGCGTCCTGACATGCGCCAGCTCTTAAAATGTCAGCAGAGACTGAAAGGCCAAGGTGGTGTTGATTTGGGACGGAGCCAGCTCGAGAACAAATCCAACTGGAGATTTTTTCTTTTGTTTCTTTTTTGTGTATGTGTGTATGTATGTGTGTGTGTGTGTGTGTGTGTGGATTCCCACCCACGGCTCCCTCGGACCTGGTGCTCGTCCCGACCGTGGGCATGTTACCAGGGCAACCGGTGGGTTCGAGCAGCTACCCGAGGGAAAAGTGTGCCACATGAGTGGGCAGCGTTTCGTGTGGAACAGAAGGAAAGGGTTGCGACTGGCAGCCACCCGAGCCCACCGGCCCTTGAGATCAAAGTGTGTTTGTGTGCATGTGTGTGTGTGTGTGATGGTGGATGGGAGGGTTATCAGAGCAAAGAATAAGAAAGTTTGTAGGTGGTTCAGTCCAAGCAAAAACAATCCTTTATTTATTTATTATTATTTTTTTTTACCAGAGTTTGGACTGAAAGAAAGCCAAGGTGCTGATGGAGCCCGCGAGCCAAGGTGAGCGAATCAGGAATCCAGGATCACCTTGCCGCCCGAAGGCATCGGCGTACAAAACACAGAGGAGAGAAGGGCAGGAATCGGGGCACCGCAGCCTGAGGGCATCTCCTTACGAGGCATTTGGGAGCCACACAGAGCCACGTCCTGCTGCTCTATTGCAGCCGGCCCTGCAGGCATCCCTCTCTCGCACCGCCAGTGATCTATTGTAATGCTAAATGCTAACGTCAACAGCCAGATAGATTATGGCCTTAACGAGATGAAAGATGCTATTCATAAAGAAAGACCTTTCAGTACACTTACAACACGCCAGAGAAAAAATAGAAATAAAGATTATTCCAGACCTTTAACCCTTTCCAGTCCAGAACATTTGTTGTGAAGGAAAACTGAACGCTAATCTGAAAGTGATGATCTAGTTCGGCTTTGTCTTGAGTCATGGAAATCATAATAAGCATCATGCTGCGCTCGAGCGGAAACAGTCAGGTTTGACTGGTTCATATCAAAAGCTTCCCAATTCACATCAAAATTTTATTTATCACACACACTCACACACACACACACACAGACACACACAGACACACACACACAGAGCCGTACATAGTGAAAAAAAAAACATTACATAAATCAATAATTAAGTTAACTAAACATATAAATAAATATATAAAAATAAAAATTACATCAACAAAGCATTAGCTTTAGCTTTGGCACTTATTTTGTCTTAATTAGCCATGTTTATATGCGGAAATGGGTCTCCGGTGTACAAAATAAACAAACAAACAAACAAACCAATAAATAAATAAATAAAAATCCCCAGGTTTTTTTTCGTTTTTTTTCATTTGGCTTCTTCTTTTTTTCTTCTTCTTCTTGTTTTAAGGGAGATGACAACCAGTAAGCTAGTTACTTTCTCTCTTTCTTTTTCATGATTCTCTTCTTCTTCTTCATCTTCTTGTTTTATGGAGGTTGGCATCCAGTAATTTGTATTCCTGCCACCCCGTTCCTCAACCCAACCAGATTCCCCCCTCGCCCTGTTGTGACTTCCTATTCTGATTACGAGCCGCACCGCTTGGGCTTGTTGCTCAGCTCTGCTATTGTCTTTAGGTACATAGACACTAAAACGGTGCGTTTGAAGAAGGAGTGAAGCAAGTCGAGTTTAAGGGAGGGTGGAGCTCTGAGACCTGCGTTAACTTCTTAAATAAAACAGCACAATACGGAACCTTTAATGTACAATAAGGATAACATGAGTTAAATAAGGATACGATGTAGAGAAGAAATATATTATTTCTGTAAGGCTTAATGTGTTTATGTAACATGTAAGGAAGGAGTCTGCAGTGTCAGCGCTTTGTAACAATCAGAGGTGAACCTGTAACCTTCCATACTGTAACCTTACTGACATCTCGAGAGGAGTTTAAGTTCTGTTAGATCAACTAATAAATAGGTTTTAAAAAATGACCTGTTGTTCACTAACTAGTTAAAATGCATATGAGAGAGAGAGAGGGAAGTATATATTCCTGTAATAAGTGTTACACATGTTAGTCCTGAGCTGACATGTCAACACTGAGGCGGTGTAGTGGTTAACACTGTCGCCTTGCGTCTCCGGGGTCAGGGTTCGATTCCTGGCCGGGCTCGTTTCCTGTCTCCGTGTGCATGGAGTTTGCATGTTCTCCCCGTGTTTTTCGGGTTTCCTCCCACAGACCAAAAGACCTGCAGGTTAGCCTAACTGACGTTCCCAAATTGCCCGTAGTGTGTGAATGTGTGTGTGCCCTGTGATGGATTGGCAGGGTGTACCCGACCCATGCCCAGGTTCACCACGACCCTGAATACAGGATAAAGTGGTATAGATGGTGAGAGTGTTGACACTGGAGACTCCTTCCATACTTCCCTTAAAGTTAATGCCATTAACTTTAAATGCCATTGTCTGGCAGTAGCCCTTATCCAGAGCGAGTCATGTTTATCCTGTAACACAGTGCTGTTGCAAAAGTATTGACCCCTCTCATTTCTTCATACAATATTCTTCTTCCAAAGAGCCGGACTTTAATCGAGGAGTAGTCCTCCAGACTTCCTGAAGGCTCTGTCACTGAACCTGAGGAGTTTGTTAAGCCACACAGTGATCTATGAATTCAAGCATAAAAAAAAAAACTAAACTAAAATCTAACGTAAGGCCTGAGCCAGTGAGAAACAGGTGCAGATGATGACTGATGACCAGGCGGGTGATTAGTATATCGCTGATGCTGACTGGATGGAACTGACAAGAAGGGAAACGAGGTCGCTGCTGAGGTTAATACATCAGCAACCAGCTTTTATATTGATTCACCGCATTTGGAAGACGCCCTTAATAATCCAGAGCGACTTATCCTTTGTGTCCTTATACGTCTGAGCGGCCGAGGGTTGAGGGCCTTGTTCAAGGGCCCAACGGTGGCACAGCTGACATGTTTTTTTGTTCATTTCTTTGTATTCTTATTAAATGTGGCACTGCAATCGTCCATGTACTGTACGTGATCTGTTACTATAGAAGCGGTTTTGAAAAGCAGTTGAAAAGACGTCAGTCGACTACACTACAATGCTGTTTTAAAGTCCGATATGGCTGCAGTATGACCACACACACACACACACAGACACACATACACAGACACACATACACACACACACGTAGAAAGTACGAGTGTGTGTATGAGAGTGGAACTCAGAGTGTATGGTTCAGTGAGTGCTTTCTTCAGTGCGCTGATGAATAAAGTATTGCCATATGGAGATCCTCCCTCGGTATCTGTGGCCCTCTGTTCCTGTCAGAGTCTCCTCAGGCCATGAAAAGAGGCTTTATTCCCTGCTGGACCGGGCTAAAGCCTCAGGGAGGCTCTCTCTCTCTCTCTCTCTCTCTCTCTCTCTGTCGATGTCTCTCTCTTTCTCTCGATGTCTCTCTCTCTCTCTCTCTCACTCGCTTTCTCTTTCTCTGAATGTGTGTGTGTGTTGGGGGGGTGTCTCATATCTGCCAGCAAGTGTCTCCAAGTGCACAGTTTCTCTACTATTATAAATCACTAATCTTTTCAGCATGAGCGAGTGCATTCAGCCACCTACGGAAGAAAATTACACACGTCGTACAGCCCTCGCCAATGCGCCTCTTACGAACGGTAATAACGCGTAAACGCCCGACAGAGCAGCGTCATTATTTCCGCACTCCTCTCTCTCTCTCTCTCTCTCTCTCTCTCTCTCTCTCTACAGGAGATATCATCACTCCATCCACGCTGGACTCAGTCTCTTTCTATTTTTTTCTCTTTCCGCTGTCTTTCTCTCATTCACTCCGACTCTTTTGTTTCTTTCTTAGACAACAGACAAGGAGGCAAAAATAGAAATAGAAAAGTCAGATAAATAAATAAATAAATGAATAAATAAGATGAACAATTTTGTCGCCAGTTGGTCTGCATTAGCTAAAGTGCCCTCGTTTGACAGGCGGTATAAATTGCTCCGTCGTTTTAGTGTGTTTTTTTTTTTTTTTTTTCCCCGACGAATCGACTGCATAATTGCTAGGCTAAAGTGTTGATCGCTGTCTAACAATGCATCAGAGCGGGTTTTTTCTTTTTCTAACACCGCCCATCGCTGTGGTCAATTCAGACGAGTTAAAATAAATCGTTTCAGAATTAAAAATCAAGGTTGTTGTTTTTTTTTTTTTCCTCGCTTTTTCTTAATCCACCTTCAAAAAAAGCCGGATAAGTAACAAAAAAAAGGAACTTTTTTTGTTGTTGTTGTTGCTGCTGCTGCTGCTATTGTTGTTCTTGTTTCTTGTCGTTGTTCTGCGAGCTTCCTGAAAGCGCCGTAGCTCTAAGTGCATCGTAAACAGCAGATTTAGATCATTTTTAAAGCACCAGCTCTTGGAGAAACACTTCATACTGAATACCGCGCGCCTCTGTGATGCGGTTTGAAATCCTAAAGTGCTTCGTAATATCAGATATAAAATCCTAATGTACACGTTTATACCATGAATAAATGAACATGAATACGGGTTTGCGCGTGTTGTCAAGTCTGGAGGTTCGTCATTAAAAAAAAAATTTTTTTTTGGGGTTGTTGTTGTTGTTTGTTTTAAACTATAGACTCGATCCGCTGGATAAAGGAAATCCATCGAATTTTGTACACTGTCTTTTCCTGCTCATCGCTTGCGGTTGTTTTCAGCACCTGATAACTTGAACTTGATTAATGACTTCAAATAAGGTTTTGAAGTTAAAAAAAAAAAGTTTAAAAAAGAGAGAGAGAGAGAGAGAGAGAGAGAGAGACATCGAGGTCCCATGAAGCTGTGATCTCTTCATTTTAAAGTAAAGGAGGAATACTTTTACTGTATAATCACACAAGGAATTGGTCATCCTGTGTTGCTCTGTTACAGGAAACTAATCAGTGATGAAGCAGAGCTAGCATTCGTTCCACAGCATGAACCACAGCATGGACTTTCTATGTCATAATTATCATTCATTAATTTAAGTCTTAATTATTATTATGTCCAGTGGTGGCTGGTGCAAAACTTTTTTGGGGAGCGCAAACAAAATGAAAAATAAACTTTTAATCCTGGCCTGTAAATAGGTATTCATCAGGTGATTATGCAGTGATCATTACTACTATAAAATAAAGTCCTGACTCACATCGCATCCAGTCAGCAACTCCGCTTGCCATAAGAAGTGCTGGAAAAGACTCGTTGAGAATGGTCCAATCACATGAGCCCAAATATTTAAAAACAACATTGATTCGCTAAGAACAAAAGCGAGAGGGTTCGGGGCGCACAGTGCTGCGCCCGAAGGATGATTTGAAAAGATTCAATCAGAGCTCAGCCTCAAGACACATGCTTTTCAAAAATGTACGCGCCTACATAGACACTCGTTTGTCCGGCGCCCCGCATACACCAACACAAATGAACGTAATACAGTTTAGATTTTTAAAAATTGTAAATAAATTATATTAAGAAATACAGCAGAATATTGTGACTAAATGACTTTATTTCATTATTAAAATTATTATGTTAAATAATTACATGTTAAAATAGCATTCTTCTCTGTCTAACTTTAAGGGGGGACGGCGCCACTGAAAATGTCTGACATCAGTGTACTTCAGCTAATTTAATACAAATGCAATTTAGAATTTGGTAAAGAGCGATATATCGTAATTTTTATATAGATTTGCAGTTACATGTTATGTTGTGGAAGATCCGCACAACAGGTTTTACTTTTTCTCACTTAAGCATCGTGTCACAAAGGATTACATGAGAAAAAAAAATACATTAATAATAATATAATATATATATATTGATTTTTTTTTAATTGTGAACACAGTCCTAAAGTAAAAACGCCCTTTATTTCTCTATATAATCTCCTGCTACACTACTGCACTTATCCTCACTAGTCTCACTAGTGCTTGGAGGTAGCACTACCCTCAAGGTTGAAAGTTTTCTCAGTACGCCAGATCCTGTCTGATTCACATTCAAAACGAACGCCGGCCTCCCAGGAACTCCCTTAATCACTTTATCAGACATGTGGGAATGTCTTGGTGCGAGGTCAGGACTGTATGTGTGATGTGGCGATAACTCCCAGCCGAGTTCCTGTAACATGCCAGTGGTGTTGCTGAATGATTGTGTGTACAGTTCACACAGACAGGTGTGTATCTAGATTTCCAAGACTCACTGAATGTTCACGGGAACGACCGCAGTAAACTCCGAGCCACCATTAAAACCTTTACACCGCTCAGACGTTTTACCTCGTCTAAGAGTCTCTTCACCGTACTGTTTCCTTGAAGATAGCATCACTGGGTGAGTTCCAGTTTGACTTGAACGTGCCTTGTACGAGTCCTTTTTGATGAATTAATATAAAAGAAATGTAACGTATTAGAAGGACAGACAGAGTTACCGTTATAGAAAATAAATCAACAGCTTCTGACCAATCAGATTCGAGAACACTGCACCACACTCGCGGGAGAAAATATCATAAATCTAGTCAAATTTATCTACAGTGTGTTAATATTAATATTAGATTGCAACAAATTAAATACAAGAGTAAAGAACATATTCTTAGACACATTTAGCACTTTTAGTGTAACGTTTGTATTTGAAAAAAAATAATAATACTAAAAAATTGTAAAAAATTGTTTTGCTGTTATTTTGTAATAAGAAATAGCAGATGAATATTTAAGATATTTTCACATCCTCTTGTTTTATGCTGTGTGATAAATCAAATTATGAGACATATTGCAGTGTAGGGTTTTTTCATCCCATGATAATTTTCATTCCCTTCATTTGAAAGTATTACATCAGATATATAAAAAAAATTTTTGTTTTTTCCGAATTGAGACCAAGCGATCGAGCGTATTCCTCTCACGTCCACGCTGAGGTGTCTCATTAATCTTTAAGACGCATAGAGTCTGGCCTTTTTCCGTTTCCAGAACCTCTGCGAAAGCCTCCTCCGTGACCCTGAGAAAGGTTCCCCGGGCTCAAGTCCCCCAAAAATAGCTTCACCTGGAGTTTTTTTTTTTTTTTCTCTCTTCGGTTTTGAAGCGGTGAAGTCGTATCTCCGGCTCAGATGCAGAGGGAACGCATTTCAGGTGCATGTTATTGGAAATGTTCTGTTCTGGTAATGTGTGTCACTGAAGGCCTGTGGGAAAGTCGACTTTGCGAGAGTGAAAGTCCCTCGGGTCCACACACACACGAGCATAAACAATATTCCACACAAGACTTTCCCTTCTGTGTTATTTAGCTGACAGTGAATTAACACCTCGGTTGTCATCCGTATCAGTTGCGCGTCATTTAAAAACAACTTATTTGCCGGGAAATCGACGCGGCACGTTGTGTAGATGCATCCTAAGCTGTTATTTTCCCAGGTAGCAATAAGTGGCGCTCCAGCGGCCCACTTTTTATAATTGTATTCTGCAATCTTTTCACCTAAGCCCTCTTATGGAGGTATAATTGTTCTGCGGAGATTAAATGAAATGCAAATGCTCCCCGCTTTTCAGAATCAATTTACTAGCGAGTGGTTTAATTCTCACTCATAAATCCCTGGATAACATCGCTTTAAACCTTGTTAATAGTCTTACTATCTGGAGTGCGCGTGGTGATAGCGTCGTGAATTAGAATGAGCGACTGCGAGCGAGTATAATTTCAGAAATTAATGGGTGCTGATTCCATTTGCTAAATTACATTTTTTTTCTCCCCACAATAAGAGACAAAGGGATTACGCTATTATTGGCAAAATGGTATTTACCTCTTCACTCAGGTCGACGAGAGTGTGTATAATTTTGTCTAAAAGGGAAAATAATTTAAAAATAAAACCATCATTAAAACAAGCCAGTTTACCGAACGCGAGCACCGTGTGAGTGTCTGTGTGTGAGTGTGTGTGTGAGAGTGTCTGTGTGAGTGTCTGTGCGTGAGTGTCTGTGCGAGAGTGTGTGTGTGTGTGTGTGTGTGTGTGTGTGTGTGTGTGTGTGTGTGTGTGAGTGTCTGTGTGTGTGTGTCTTTGTGAAAGTGTCTGTGTGTGAGTGTCTGTGCGAGAGTGTCTGTGTGTGAGTGTATGTGTGAGTGTCTGTGTGTGTCTGTGCTAGAGTGTCTGTGCGTGAGCCTCTGTACGAGAGAGTCACTGTGTGAGTGTCTGTTTTTTTTTGAAGATATTTGCGTGAGTGTCTGTGTTTGAAAGTTTGTTTAAGGGTCTATGCGAGTCTCTGTGTGTGTGTGTGTGTGTGTGTGTGTGTGTGTGTGTGTGTGTGTGTGTGTGTGTGTGTGTGTGTGTGTGTGTGTGTGTGTGTGTGTGTGTGTCTGCACTTGAGCGTATGTGTTAGTGTGCCTGTGATTGAAAGTTTGTATGCGAGTGTCTGTGTTTGAAGGTTTCTGTGTGTGTGTCTGTGACTGAAAGTTTGTGCGAGTGTCTGTGTTTAAAGATATTCGTGTGAGTGTGATTCAGGGTTTACGAGTGTCTGTATGCGAGTGTCTCTGTTTGAAGGCATTTGTATGTCTGTGATTGAAAGTCTTTGCGAGTGTTTTTGTGTGTGTGTGTGTGTGTGTGTGTGTGTGTGTGCGTGTGTGTGTGTGTGTGTGTGTGTGTGTGTGTGTGTCTGCACTCAAGTGTATGTGTGTCTCCATGTGGGCTTGATTTTACAAGTAAATGAAAACTAAATGTAACCATAAGAAAAATAAAATTCTAAAAAGTTCTGAGCTTGGTTCAAACTTTTTTTGTTTTTTAAATTGAATGCATGTTTGTTTGTGTGTGTGTGTGTGTGTGTGTGTGTGTGTGTGTGTGTGTGTGTGTGTGTGTGTGTGTGTGTGTGGGAGAGAGTGATCAGTTGACGGAGCACTGCGTTAGGGAACATATGGTGTGATGGTGCTGATTTTCCCTCAGGGGGTTTATCTTCCACAGCAGGCCGCAGGGGTCGTGGATCAACAATCTGAGAACGTCATCATTATTTCATGAACTTAAAAGGGAAAAAAAAAAACTCGGTTAGCTGCTTTAATGATTTTTGTTCAAGATGTTGCTTTAGTTGCGATGTTGGATATGCGGTGATGACGATCTTATACCTCGGTGCTGTTGAATTCTGGATTCTGATTGGTCAGAAGGAGTTGATTAGTTTTCTGTAACAGCAGGTCCAATGGTAGTGAAGCTGCAAATCACTTTAATGACTCGTTCATTTAATAAAAAATAATCCCAGAATACAGCAGGGCATCAATCAGTCCATCTATTTATTATCTATAGCACTCATCCTCTGTAGTGTCGAGTGTGTAGTGGAGCCTGACCCTGGGGTACAACAACGTGGATGGGGTGCCAAAACATCACAGAGCACACACACACACACAAAACGTACCTGTCTAAACTCTAGGTGAAAAAGTAATTACCCACTAAAACCTTATAACTGCCTGCAACATCTGGAAACAGGCATTAGTGATAACTGGCAATACGTCTTTCACGTCACTGTGGACCCCTCCTTTAGGCAGAGTTGCTTTAATTTGGCCACACTGGAGGGTTTTCAAGGCTTGTTTAAGATCAGGCCACGACATCTCAATCTGATTTAAATTGAGATTGATTGTGACTAGATCACTCCAAAACCATGATTTTGTATTTTTTGAGCCATTCGGAGATGGACTTGCTGGTGTGTTTCGGATCACTGTCCCGCCGCAAAACCCAAATGCAGTTGAATGTGCGATTTCAACTAAATAGGATACTCATCTTCCAAAAGTTCAACTTCAGTTTTGGGGATAACCGAAATGTTTTTTCTCAAATGTCAGATGAGCCTTTGTGGTCCTTTTGATCAGCAGTGGCTTTCACCTCCAAATTCTTCCATGGACACCATTTTTCCCCCCAGTCTCTCTCTTAATGTTGAATCATGAACAAAGACCTGAATCAAGGAAGACCTGCATGTCTTTTTTTTTATTTTTTTTTTATGAGCTCATGGACGAGTCGTCATTGTGCTCTTGGAGTCATTTTGGTCGGCCGGCGGATCCTAGAAAGGTTCACCACTGCTCCGAGTTTTTTCCCATTTGGAGTCCCAAAGCCTTAGAAATGGCTTTGTAGTTTCAAACTGAAACATGTCGATTACTTTGTTTCTCATTTGTTCCTGAACTTCTTTAGATTGTGTTGCTTTTTGAGATTTTTTAGCATGTCTCACTTTGTCAGACAGGGTTTATTTAAGTGATTTCTTGATTCAACAGATCTGGCAGTAATCAGGCCTGGATGTGCTGAGTGAAATTTAACTCCAAAAAATGTGGTTAACCACTGTTCGTTCATGATTTACTGTAGCAACGCTGGGGGTTTCAACAAGTAGGTTTGGATAGCTTTTTTTTCTTTTAATAAATAAGATCATTTAAAATATTATCTTCATGTAATATTAAATCATATTCTCTTTCCAAGAGAAAACTTTCTACCTTAAGGGTATTCAAGCGCTAGTGAAACACTGGGATAAGTGCATTAGTGTATCAGGAGATTATATAGAGAAATAAACTCTCAGAACTGTTTTCTGTCATTCTGTACAATCACTGCTTTGCACAAGTCCTGCTTTGACTCGCAAACAAGCCAATAAACTGGAAATAAATATATCATGTGATGACCACTCCTGTGCTCTGGACAGAATAAATTGAAAATGATTGTAAAATGTAATAAGAGAAATAAACCAAAGTCCTAGAGGTGCCTAAGTAAGAGTTAGATATTATAGGTGTGTGAAAGTTAAATTCCTCTCTGATTTGAGCCACTGGAGACTCGAGTGAAGATTGCAAAATAAATTCTTTGTCAGTATGTAACCATAAAACCTTAATAGGAAATCTTTTATTTGGTCGATTTGTCAAAAATTGAAGAAATAATTACAGACATACACAAGCACGCTAACAAAAGCTAATTTGCTCAAAATGAACTTTTTTTTTTTTCTTTTTCCATATAAGACGGCGTGAACAGTAACTGTGCGGGGGGAAAAAAAAGGTTCCGCTCGATCACACACCCGATTTCGGTTGGCACCCTCACCTCGCTCGTTGTTGTTTTCCCAGCCAGGTTCAGTGTGTCTAGACTCGCAGCGTTCGCACACATCCGTGCTTGCAGGTGCGAGGTGAGATTCCAAGCCGGTGCCCCATATTCCCCATCTCTCCCAAACATCATATTCCCAGGTGAGTCTTTATGTTGTGGAACATGATTCTGGGTCACTCGTGACATATTTAGTCCTTCACCGTTGTTTCTGTACATTTTATTAAATCTCCAGGAACATTGTGTGTTAAGCCTTGTACTGTAGTTAGTGGCTGAATGGTGTCAACTGCATGTGAAAGATCGTTTATTTTTCACAATTAGAAGGCAATTAGAGTCAAAAAGCTTAAAACTCGAAGCTAAGAGCATTGTGTTTCCCTGATTTGTTTTTTACTTTGTTCTTGTCTACAGATGCTTTTAACTTTTTTTGTATTGTTATAGGGATTTAAAAAAAAAAACATGACAAGCCTCGAGAGCTTCAGATACACACTAGTGATTTTAATAATACCAATGAAAAGCCCATAAGCTCCTTAAGCAGGTGCGCAACCTGACTCTGAAGACCAAGAACTTTCCTAGGACAAGTCAGCAATCCTGAATGCATATAAATAAATAAATAAATAAATAAATAAATAATGAATAATAAAAGGTTATATATATATATATATATATATATATATATATATATATATATATATATATATATATATTTAAGACACCTTTTTATACTGCATGATACTTTAAAGGTACTTGTTTGTCAAAAAATCCAGAAAGCACAATCCTGTCTGTCTTGAAGTGCTCTGATTTCAGCGTAAACCATAATGATTGTAATTGTGTTTGTATGTGTGTGTGTGTGTGAGAGAGAGAGAGAGAGAGAGAGAGAGAGAGAGAGACTCATGATTAGAGCCATGCTACATTTAACAAACCGTCTGAACGTTGCCTAGCAATAGTCACTTCTCGTTTGCATAAAGTTTAAAAATGTAATACTTTGTTCCCCCACTCTTATCACACCACTTGCACACACACACGCACACACACACACGCACACACACACACACACACACACACACACACATACATGCAGGCACAATACTCCAAATAATATGCCTCGTATCAAAAGGTTAATCTTTCAAAATCTTATCAGAGCTAGCGATGACTCTGAGTTATAACTCATGAATTCACTACACGGCCTGGAGAAATGATTCCACCCTGCACAGCGTAGTGCACACTGCTCTCACTAATAAGTCCCACACGACGCTCATGGCTTTCACGCGGCTGGATAGAGTTCCACGTTCTGCATTTTTGTATCGTCTGTACTGTATATACTGTATTGCACGAGAAATTTTTAATTTTGTCCTCGTGCTTTATTCAGACGAGTCGACCTCGATCTGGGCGGAAGGAGCTTCTGTTTCGTTCAACACAACACTTTCAATTATGTATTGAAATAAAATTAGGACTCGAGCTGTAACCGAACCAGATGTGCTCTAAGTCAGGTGTCTCAAACGGCAAAAAAAAAAAGATCATTAAAAACTACAATCGATTTGCTAGTCCGTGGCATTTCCTGGTTAGGATCGAGTGATATTTTTTCGACGCTGCACCTGGAAGGCATTTTCGTTCAATCAAACCTTATTTTCAGTGATCATTATAATCACCTCCGATAACAATGCGTAGCTGTTTCTTTCATAGCGTTTCCATTAGCATTTCCTTTCACCTTTCTGTATCCTCTATAGGTTTCATTAGACACATTTCAGTCCTCGTGCTCCATTGCAACAACCTCCATCCAGACAGAAGCCGTTTTTTTTCCCCCCTTCTCTGAAATATCCCAGGGTTCCAGTGGCTGCTTGACGAGAAAGGGAAGGATGACATGAGGCAATGCGGCATATCCGGCCTAATCTTCCGGGTGATGATCCTATTGGAGGAAAGAGGAAACGGAGAGAAAAGGCTTTCTCTTTCCTCCCTCATGCTTGCAGACTTTCTATCGAATGTAATGTGTTTTTTTTTTCCTCTCTGTCTCTCTCTCTCCCTCTCTTTTCTAGATTGTTAACTCCGGTTTGAGGGAGGAAGGTTGGGTGGGGGGAGTGTGTATGTCTGTGTGTGTGTGTGTGTGTGTGTGTGTGTGTGTGTGTGTGTGTGTGTGTGTGTGTGTGTGTGTGTGTGTGTGTGTGTGTGTGCATGTGTGTGTGTTGGTAGTGGGGGGGGTTGGGGTGGATTGGGGTACGCTGTCGAGTACGGCATCCTGTACAATTCCGCTAAGCAAAATCCATCGCGGTTCTCTCAGATGTTATCTGCGGCGGCATTTCAAGGCGCTTCACAGGCGAAGACGCAGAAATCCGAGGATTAAAAAGATACGACTTTTGGTTCCGTTAATAATGTGCGCGAACGTCTAATGCGGCTTGTTTGTTTGTTCGTTTAAGCGAGTCGGCGTTAACGTGTCGCTTCTTTGTCTGCGTTTTGTTCTCAGTTCAACATCATAGGTTTGACTCTTTTTTTTTTTCCAATGCAAGCAGTTTTAAATGATTAAAGAACCTGAAAAAAATATGATTTGTTCGTTCTTTGAAGGTTTGAATCCCTGAACAGTGAAAGCGAGTCACAAACACAGTAAACAGCATCGTGGCCTCTGGTAATTGGCTCATTACTAAAAAAGAAAAGGCATTAAAAAGGATCGGGTGAACCACGCGAAGGCTGAGCTGCCGAGGATTTCCTTTAAATCTGACAACCGTTCTATTTACCTAAACAGTTTTGAAAAGTGAAGCGCTTTTTTACCTTTTTTTTTTTATATTTTAGATTTCCTAACGTTGCGTCAAGAGTTTAGATTGCTTACCGTTGCGTCAAGTTGTTAGATTGCATAACATTTGTGTCGAACTTGTCAAACGTTGCATCTCTTGTAGGAGCAAGCCGTGACAACTGCATTCATATTGCGATTTTTGAAGACGTTACGCCATTCAGCCACGCCGCGTCATTATTTCTACCGACCGCAGGACGATTTCTCAGCATTTAAACTCGCTACGTGTCAAGATTCAGTAGAGGAGAGCTGCTGGTGCAGAATTCTTGCTCTGTACACGAACAGAGTGTTTTAGTTTAACATAAAATCTCTTCAGCTCTGACTCGTCTACTAAGCTCGGTTTATACTTCATTAGAAGCTCTTCTACAGGAAGGTTTGAACTCACTGATCTCGATCACTGGAACAAGTTCTGAACAAACCAATGAATATTTAATAATATTAATAACACTGATTTGCATGAGTGTTTGTGGTGCATTTGATGTACAATTAGCCACGCCCACAGAACAAAACTGTAAAAAAAGGACAAAATCTTCCAGTAATGCAGCTCAGCCACTGCAGCGAATCTGCTACCACAGACACACATTTACACTTTTTTTTTCACACTTCCACGTTTTTAAGTTTCTATAACTTTTGTCATAATTGACCAATTGAATCGAATGTATTAATTCATTTCATAATCACTTGAAGATGTTAAGTTAAAGCTAAAGAGTTTCACAAAATGTTCATTATAGTTGTGCTGAAGTAATCCGGTGAGCGACCGAGTGTCGTGTTCAATCATTCAATTACTAAGTCACTTAGTCAATGCGTTTACATGACATGTGATGTTGTTCTCAGAGTCGGACTCGAACACCCAGACAATGTGGTTGTGAATCGAGTTACTCCTGCACGTATAATTCAGTCAGTCTCGGGAGTCAGTCTAGACGCTTAACACATGATCCACAGTCCCGTCCCGAGCTTTGACCCAGAAGTCGAACAAAATGTGTAACAGTGTAAGAAGCCGTTAATAATATGATGGCGTCGTCTGCCTTCGGGTAGCACCATTGCAGCTCGTTTGTACAAAAAGTAAAGTTTACAGCATACGTATGAAACGTACAGCGCTGTAAAGTTGCTCATGTTTTCACCACTCAACATACTACCAGTTTACTGCCAAATTGTTTGTCGAGTGTAACAGGTCAACCGGAAATGCAGTATTTACAAGCTGAAAGGGGAAAAGTCACCCCCTGCGAGAGCAGAGTCAGGTACACTGGAACCTAGTCAAGCTAAAAAGAGCAGTTTCACTTAACTGTCCATGCAAATGTACTAATTGAGTCAGTCATGAAGTCATCAGTGAGTCAGTCAGTGTGTCAGTCAACCAGTGTTTCAGTCAGTGAGGCAGTCAGTGTGTCAGGGAATGAGACAGTCGTTGTGTCAGTGAGTCAGTCAGTGTGTCAGGGAATGAGTCAGTCAGTGTGTCAGTGAGTCAGTCAGTGTATCAGGGAATGAGTCAGTCAGCGTGTCAGTCAGTCAGTCAGTGTTTCAATGATTGAGTCAGTGTATCTGTCAGTCAGTGTGTCAGTGAGTCAGTGTTTCAGGCAGTCATTGTGTCAGTCAGAGAGTCATTGAGTCAATCACTAACTGTCATTAAGTAAATCAGTATCAGTCAATGAGTCAGTTATTTAGTCACAACATCATTTAGTCAATCAGTGATTCGTGTAGGAAGTTAGTGAGTCAGTAAGTTTATAAAGGACATACTGTTGAATTTTATCTTGAGAATCCAACATAAATTATGTTAGGACCTCAGATGGACTTTTATTGCAACTACAAATGGCATGGTGAATATTTCACTATTTCTGCATCAATCCTGCGTGTGCTGTGAGCTATTTATTTTGAAAATCAGATTCTGGTCCTGTTTCTGTATCTGCTAATAATCTCCAATAAGAGGAAGACACAGACCCGAGTAAATAAGAATGGTTTATTCATGAGCCGCAGCATCTAAACAGAACATTAGTACAACAGCCATGACCAGACGTAACCAACACGTGGAGCGGTGTGTAAAGGCGGAGGTTCACGGTGTGTGTGATGCATCTCAACTGGGCCGAGTTTTTCTTATAACAATAGCGATGACTTTGAGCTGTCAGCACCTTTTTCCTGCGTTTAACTCCCAAGGTGTGCGTTACTCTTTGACGCCCTCGCTGTGTGTGTATGTATGTGTGTGTGTGTGTGTGTGTAGCTGCCTCGTAGCCTTCCTTTCGCTTCCAATTCCCATTCGCGTTTGTGAATAGTCTGGTGTTGCTGTGAGTAAAAAACACACACACAGACACACACACACACACACACACACACACACACACACACACACACACACACACATTTTAGAAAACCTTGAACTGCTGACAGGTTCTGAGTCAATCTGAAATCTCTGCTTTTGTCCCGGGGAAGGTCTGACAGCATAGAATTTAGATTTTTCTTTTTCTCCGTTTTTATTTTTTGAATTTTGTCGACTTACATTTCGAGTCTTTTGTATTACAATGTAAAACATACCAAGATAACCAAGAGTTCAAGAGCAGTCGATAAATGTGTCACTTTTACCAAAGAGACATGAAATGAAGTTTTATTTATACGTACATATTTTTTTATAAACATTTTTACTGGACCACATATCTGAAACAGAAATGTGAAAGCCAAGCTAATAAAATTAATTGAGTGCAGGAACGCACCGAAACCGGAATGTATAGTAGCCATACATTGGAGGTGGACTTTACACTTGGAATGTGGCTTAGATATATTGGTGGAGGTCAAGTTATAACCTTGGGGTCAGGTTAGGTTGATGCATGCATTTTTATAACTAACAGCAACAGTAACTAAGGACAGGGTTTAAAAGTAACTAAGTACATTTACTTTGTTTCTGGACTTCAGTAAATCTTTCACATATCTGTGCCCAGTGGACATTTGAGGAATTGCAGGTTTTGTCACTTAATTTATGCACTAATTTTTCAGAACAGGTGGCTGCTCTTGATTTAAACAAACAGTATATAAATTCTGACTGGAGAACAGGACGTGATAAGACGGACCTAACACCGCCAGTGCAAATGCAACAGCTTCCTATATAGAAATATACAGTATATGCCTTATATAGAAAGCGACTGCACTCTCCAAACACCTGTAAACTTCCTATATTGTGTCTCAATATTTAATTATTATGTAATAATAGTATTATTACAAATGAAACAGTTAATGTATACATGTAACATGGACAGGAGGTGAAGCTTGACGTTTGAAAGTAAAGAATATTGTTAATTTCTGTTCATTCTTAAGTAAAATGACACAACTTTTGTATTTCAGAGCTAGATGAGATACGAATTTTTTAGTTTTAGAACTGTTCATATGTTTATAAGCAACTACTTTCTTACTTTTATTCAACTTTAAGGGTTAATTAGGTTCCTTTAACTTTTACTAGAGTGCATTTTAGTTAAGTATTACCTTTGGTTAAGTAAATTATTTACACTTATTTGAACCACTTTTTTGTTCACATGGCTCATTTCCTGATTGTTCATCATGGACAGAGTCACTTTCTTTTGCCTCACTTGATTTTGCTCGGTATCTTGGCTTTTATACGACACAGTGTGTTTAGACCATGCCCACTCTGCTAATGAAGTACTTTTAAAAACTGACCCGAACTCTTCGTACATACATCTTTGTATAGAGGCCAAATTATTTAGATGTCATTCTTGATATGATGCTGTGAGGAAACACTTGATGGGATTCCTCCCACAGTCCAAAGACATGTAGATTAGGCTAAATGACGTTCCTAAATTCTTGTTGTGTGTGTGTGTGTGTGTGTGTGTGTGTGCGTGTGTGTGTGTGCGTGTGTGTGTGTGTGTGTGTGTGTGTGCGCGATGCACAGCAGCCTGTCCAGGCTGTACCCATCGTGTGCCCTACAGTAAGTCCCCTCGGATGGGCTCCAGGCTCCTTTTTCAAATTTTCTGTAATGTATTTAAATTGACATATCATTAGTTTACAAATGAATAATAACACATTTATTATTAGTACAAGAGCAGTTCTGCACCCTGCTGTATTGTAATATGTTTTTCTCATAGCCCTCCGCCCCCACCCTCCCGAATTTTTATTTATTTATTTATTTATTTATTTTCTATTGATTTCAGGAAGAACGGGGCATTTAGATTTCTTGCTGCTTTTACAAATGGGGAAGTAAAAAGCAGGGACAATCAGTGCCAATCCACAGCGGACCCTTTTACACATACAGAGACACACCACCACTGTGTGTGTGTGTATGTGTGTGTGTGTGTGTGTGTGTGTGTGTGTGTGTGTGTGTGTGTGTGTGTGTGTTGAGTGAAATCGATTGTGATGTCCATTCAGGGCCCTGCTTCTGGCCAATTTAAGCAAGTGATCAATGCATCTCGCCACATCTATTGATGCAACATGACTTGCAAAAATGATGAAAAATGAAAAACGCTCTTTTTGGGCCAGACACGTTCTCGTGCTAAAATATCCCGGCCGAAACTCCATGAGCGAGGCAAAAGGGAAGCGTGTTTTTGCGCCATGGTTTAACGGGAGGACAGAGACGCTGCGATACAGGAGGGAAGTCACTGCTGTTATCTCGGCTTAACACAGAAAACCTCTGGTGCACTTTCATCGTTCTTTCGCTCGCCAGCCTCCGTCTCTTATCTCAACACGAGGAGCTGGAGCAGGCGAGAGAACATGGCCTGGTGTGTCCTTTTATCAAACACTTCTCAGGTAAAAAGCAGACAAGTCAAGCAAAGAGAGCTTTTTGATATCACGCAGAACTGCGCAAGCTCGACCGGGATCTGATTTAATTTTTTTTCCTTCTTGATAAAATGATTAGGTATTCTTATACCGCTGTGTTCTATCTCATCACCCTGACAGCATCTCTGTCTTCTGACAGCGGGTATTGATGCACTCACAACTCCGTAAGCCAATTTTCTAAAAGTTTGCCAAACAAAATATGCATGGAGACTTGGGAAAACCCATCAAGTGACAGTGTGGCAAAAAGAAATTGACTTTTTCTTTAATACTGTACATCTACTTAAATATTTAGAGTCTATTTAGCATCTCATGGAAAACGTCTGACCAGCAGTTCTGGTATGCTTTTCCTTCATATTTCAGATGATCTGATATGATCTGAATTGATCTGATATGATATATGATATGCATCTCAATACTTAGTGTGTGATAAGATACAAAAAAAAAGCACAATTAGTCACAATAGTCACTGATTCGATTCAATACAACACAGAATGTATTTAATTCAGCCACTGATGATGTGACTCTTGTCTGATTCAGTTTATCCACCAATACAAATAAATTTTTTGGCGTTTGATTCAGCCATTGATATGATCTAATATCCTTCAATTCAGCACTCATATGATTAAATTTAGAACTCATATCATTCAGTTCAGCACTGAAACAATTTGGCTCTTCTTTGATATGATATCTAAATCAATATCCAAATCAATGCAATCTGATACAGCAATGAAAAGATTAGATCACTCAGCACTGATATGATTTAACTTAGTGCTAATATGGTTTGATTCAGTGAAGATACAACTTGATTTAGCCCCTGATAAGATTTGATTATCCACTAACATGTGATTCCTTACAGCACCTGATAAATGACAATTCAACTTAGCACTATCATGACTTAATTTAATGCTGGTACAATTTGATTCAGCATTTATATGATTAGATTCAACTTTCATATGATTCAAATAAAAACTGATATGATTTGATTTAGCATTGATGTGATGTGATTAAGCATTGATATGATTCAATGCAGCAATCCTATGATTAGATTTGACATTGATGTGATTAGGTTCAAAACTGATATGATTAGATTCAAACCTGAAATAATTCGAATCAGAATTTATATATTCTGATATGATTTGTTTCAGCTTTGATATGATTAGACTAGCAATGGTATGATTAGATTCATTATTTTTTTTTAAATGTATCAACACTGATATATTGCAATTCAACACTGATTTGATTCAGAACTTTTATGATTTGAGTCAATATGATTTAGTTCATTTCAATCTAACATACACTGTTGCATCCTAAACAGTAACAATTTCGCCACTGTCTTTATTTTTTGTCTGGGAATTGAGGCTAAATTTATTATCTACTGTATATTACATTAATTACCTTCACAAATCTTTATCTTTTTAGTCAGATTTGAGTCACAATTGTTAAATGGAGCTGGGATAAACATTTTCTGTAACCTTAGGAGCACACGTTCTTGCAATTAAAAGATACCAGATAGATTTTTTTTTTTGCTTTTCTGTCAACTAGCATCTGGTTAGGGTTAGGGTTAGCAGTTATTATACCACTAATTAAGAAACCTGACTCGACCTCTGTCAGCTGACCAATTACAGACCGATATCAAACCTACCCTTTATTTCTGAAGTCCTGGAAAAGAAAGTAGCATAGCAGCTATGTTCATATCTACATAGAAATAGCATAAACGAACTGCATCAGTCAGGATTTAGACCTCACCACAGTACAGAGAGAGCGCTTGTTAAAGTACTAAATGACCTCATGTTGGCCTCTGATCAGGGTTGTGATACTTGGGTTACTCGATCTCAGTGCAGCTTTTGACACCACTGATCATAGTATTCTTCTTCACAGATTAGAAAATGTAGTAGAAATTAAGGGAATGGCCCTCTCCTGGCTCAGATCCTATTTAGCTGATCGTTATCAGTTCGTATATTTCAATGGTGACTGTTCTGCATGTTCTCAAGCGGAGTTTGGTGTTCCACAGGGTTCGGTTTCAGGCCCTCTGTGTTTTTCTCTTTACATGTTTCCTCTGGGCAACATAATTCATAAGCATTGTATTATTTTTCATTGTTGTGCTGATGACACACAGTTATACATCTCAGCAAAACCAAATGAGAAAAAACAGTTTAATAAAGTTGAGCAATGTGCGAAGGACATAAGAGACTGGATGTTAATTAACGTCCTTCTGCTAAATCCTGACAAGACAGAAGCTTTAGTCACAGGACCACAAACAGCTAGAAGTAAGCTTTTTGATCACACTGTAACTTTAGATGGCCTTTCTGTTCCATCAAGTGCAACAGTAAAAGACCTTGGCGTGATTATATTTATTCATTTGAAGCTCATGTAGATAATATTACCAGGATAGCATTCTTTCACCTCAGAAATATTGACAAGATAAGGAATATATTGTCACTAAATCATGCAGTAAAACTATTTCATGCTTTTATTAACTTTAGGATGGACTTTTGTAATGGCTTACTGTCTGGATCTTCAACTAGGTGCATGAACAAGCTTTAGTTAGTTCAGAATGCAGCAGCAAGAGTCCTCACTAGAACCAGAAGATACGAGCACATCACCCCTATCTTATCTACACTGCATTGGCTCCCTGTGAAATTTTGTATCAATTTTAAAATACTACTATTGACGTATAAAGCATGAATGGTCTCACGCCACAGTATCTGAGTGAACTGCCAGTGTCTTATGATCTGCCACGCCTACTTCGATCAAAGGATGCAGGCTGCTTGTCAGTACCACGTATTATGAAAACTACAGCTGTGGGCGGAGCTTTTTCTTACAAAGCCCCACATTCAGTTCCTTTCAATTAATGTCCAGGAATCAGTGTTTAAGTCTAGACTTAAAACCTTATTATTTAGTTAAGCATTTTTGTAAATAGATTTGCCTTAGATAAAGGAGCAGATCTGAGCGACTCATGGACGTAGAGTATGAGTCCCTGGTATGTTTAAATGCTGTCTTCCCCACTCTCAGGTTTGTCAACGGTAGAGTGATAAACCCTCATGTCTGTATTTCCTTCTGGCTCTCCCTTTTAGTTATGATGTCATAGTTATTCCTTATAGTCCCTCCTTTCACTCTGCACTAAAGATACATTCACCTTATACATTATAAGGTGTGACCATAACTAACTGTTATCTCTCCTTCTCTTATCCTTTCTCTCCCTCCTCTTCTCTCTCAGACAGGTTCTGCCCTCTGGACCTGTTTGACTCGTCCTGATGCCCCGCTTCTGGTTGGAGATCTTGTCGCGTGGATGCCCCGTGTGTCTGCCTGGGATGCTTGTGGGGACAGGGGACGGTTCCACTTTACCATGAAGACACTCCTGGCCTCAGCTGATTCAGACAGCTGTTCTCTGAGGACTGTTGTCTGCAGTCGCTCGATAGTTCAGGACTGGAGTTTCCTACAGTCTACCTGAGCCTCCAACTGGACTCCATATTAACTTAAAGACATCAACTGTTATGTTGAACTTCCAGCCTCCTAACACACAGTATGAGTGCAGATCAATCCCTGCTATCTATTATCACCCAAATGAGGATGGGCTCCGTGTTGACTCCGGTTCCTCTCAAGGTTTCTTCCTACTATCTCAGGGAGTTTTTCCCTCAGCACTGTCACCCTCGACTTGCTCATCAGGGACAATCTGATTTAAATTGGTTAAAATTGTTTTAGAATCTTAGGTTTCAATTCTTTTGGTTTTAGTTCGAAGCGGATGTTGGCTTATAAGCAATCATGGCAGCCATTTTGGACACATTCTGTTATTTTTTTTGTAAACTCTTTTTGATTTTGAAATTAGAACAGGTGGTTCAAAACTACAGTGAAGAAACATGCACATACTCCTTGCTAGTGGCCTGATGTTGATGCTAAATCTACCAAATCCCACACTAGTCGAAGTGCAGTTCCAACGGAGGTGTATAACATTCACCGTTGCACTTAAGGTCACGGCTAAAATTCCAGGCAGAGCCGTGAGCTTTTTTTAAAAACCTCCCAGTTCCCTGTAATTGTCAAGCAGGAGCTCTCTGTCTCACCCACCTCAAGGTCATATGCGTTTAGCTTTCCACTGTGAGCGTTCACGCAGCGGTGGCCTCCTCCACACGGCCTGTTTGCTCTGCAGTTATGGCGTCTGCTATTAGCGGGAGAGCTACTAATAAACATTCTCGCGCTATTGCTTTGGGTAACGGATATGTCAGTCATGCCAAGGTAATAACACACTGAGTGGCTGACTGGGGGATGCCAAGTGCGTTTGACCATCGCCCATCTGTTGTATCGGGCCTAATGGATCTCCTACGTGCTTTTAGCAGAAGAATTGAAAAATTTCTTGTTTTTCTTTTATTAAAGTGTGGGAGAAAGAAAGGATTTTTTTTCCAGTGTTTTATTTAAAAGGGGTTTTATGGCATCCATCTGCTTTGGAATGGATAATTAGCAACAGAGCTTAAGCACTGGATATAGGGATAAAAGAAATAAATAAAAAAATAAGAGAAAAGAATGTGCAAAGGTCTATTAGGTATTTGACAAAACTGAAACACACGGAATCATAATTTATTCCAAAACCCTGTTTCCATCAGGCTTCATCATCCAACCTTGCACCTCAGACAATTCCTTTTCCAGCTATATTTAGGAATTTTCATTTCTCCTGTTCCCAATGAGGTTTTCCCAAAAAAAAAAAAAATCTAAAATTGGAAACTAATTAAAAGCACATGTAGATCTCAGGCCCGTCCTCGCCTTAAAATCTGACACAAGCGCTGTTCAAATTAATAAATGTAGTCCACGTGTAACAAACCAGCGTTCTTTTAAGAAAAGTGATCAATATTGTATCTGACATCAAAAAGAGGGAGATGATCCTATCTGATGAATTTTACTTTATACTTCATAAAGCTCTGTTCGGATGGGATTATTTCACCCCGTAACAACATTATTACATGTCTCGTCTGAAAGGAAACTCTCACATATGAAAGGCAATTAAATGAAACGTCTGATGAGGATGAGTGACCTTGCATCTCACATGATCAAAGTGTTGTTTTGTATCTGTTCCTCATTCAGGATATATATATGGTTAGATTTATTTATTTATTATCCATAACATTATAATGTAGTTTACATCAATAAAAAAAAAGATCTCATTTTATCCGATTTTCTGTTTCTGGGAAATTTTATTCAGGTACAGTATGTGCACTAAATATTTCAGAACCACTGACGTGTTGAACCCAATGGGAATGACATCATCATTTGGTCTGTAATATTCTCTGGAGAGGAGGTTAAAACCCAGTGACATGATAGAACTGGAAATGTGTGGAATTACCCGCTGTTCCTGTGTAAATGTAATCCTGTCCCAGGATAGGCCATTTTTATTCAATTAATCACAGATTTATGAGTATTAGAACTCTTTCTTAAAAAAAATTACGTCTTTCTTAAAATGGCAGCCAGCATTGATGCAACATTATAGTTAAATTTAGATTATTACTGTATATTGAGCACTATTTCATTAAATTATTACGTGATAACTTTTGCTTTGGTCCTTAAAATTTTAATATTTCTTAAAGCATAACTGTTTTTTCAGGGTTTTTTTTTTAATATTTTTTTAGCAAAGGTATATATTAATGGAAAAGCCTTTAAAGGGCCCCGATTGTGCAAAATTCACACTTTAGTCATTGTTAGACTTAAACATTCAAATCATTTATTTTTTGTAATTTTCAGATATTCAGATTAAGCAAACCAGTTGAATGTTTCCCCTAATGTGACCTCATACAAGAGCAGCCACTCATCTGCATTGGTTCTCAGCTCTGCTGTTCTCTGGAGGGATGTGGCTCAGTTTTTGGTGTGAGAAAAATTATCTGTATTTCAGTATATCTGTAATAAGTATTTCAGCTTATTAACAAACACACACACACACACACACACACACACACACACACACACACTTAGGGGAGCTCTGAGACATGTGCTAACTTGTGTAAGAAATAGTCAAATATTGGACCTTTAATATACAGTACATGCCAGTTCATGATCACTTTAAGTGAATTCTGAAATAAAAGCAAGTTCCTATAAAGCAGTGTTACATAAAAATCGTTTGTGTTCAATGCCATGTGATGGTCAGGGTCAGATCCATAAGCTTTCTTTTCTTACTTTTCAAATTTATATTATTAGTCCTAGTATTAGCATTGTGTCAGGCCAACCTTTGTTCATGTATGAATACAACATCATTTGTTCTGTAATTACTGTATTTTATTTTAAATCTGTTTTGTGCATCACGGCACTCCAGAGCACATTAGTAGAATCCTGGTGAAATGTTCCAGAACAAGAAAAGCATGAACA
Organism: Clarias magur; assembly: GCA_013621035.1. Lineage (NCBI taxonomy): Eukaryota > Metazoa > Chordata > Actinopteri > Siluriformes > Clariidae > Clarias > Clarias magur. The sequence continues at coordinate 3,173,233 of QNUK01000009.1, read as the reverse complement.
AATGATAGATAGAGCCTAGAGACTTGGAAAGGGACTGTTTCACAATATTACGAACATTAAAAAAACATAGATTTGCATTCTTGGGGAAAAAAATACATCTCCTTCCAAGTTATGGCGCAGGAATGAAACTCACAAGGACGTGAGAATGGAGAACAGTCCTGTATTAACAATCCGCCCTTGAAATAATAGAAGGTAAAAAAAAAAAAAGGCGATAAATTTACTGAACAGAGTCCCCATTATCCCAAATTTCATCGCTCTGCCAAGACAAACTGTGCAAGCGGCATGTTTAAATCATCACACACTCGCCTCATGCGGATTTGCGGAGTTACTCTGACTCTCAAACAGATTAGCTGGTGTAGTTTTTGGACAGAGGTTTTCTTTTTTTTTTTTATTTAATTCTTCAATAGAGTTTTTTTTTTTCCTCTCATGTTGAGCATTCTGCCTCATTTCTAAAGAGATTGTTCACAGGAGTACAGGGGGGAAAATCGTTATTCAATAAACAAATAAATAAAAAATCCAGCTAAGTATTTATGAAAATTGTTTGTATCCTGCGCTTTACTAATGAGTTTATATTATTTTGAGTCACATCTGAATCAAATATTTGTGCATAATCCTGCATGGTGAAACAGTTTATCATTGAGTCCAATCTTGATAACTAAAAAAAACTACTACATGAGTAAACTTAAATAGAAACATATATTAATTTCACCAAAGCTAATTCCAACTAATGCTCAGACTTGTTTTCCTGTTTAGTTGAAATACTAGAACCTTGTTTGAAGCCTTTGACAGAAAAATGTTGAATCTTTTATCAGCAATTCAACCTTAGACACTATTCCAACCAGCTAGCTCGCTAGCTAAAGTTTCCACATGAGAGCTATCTTGATGCCAAAGAGTTTATTAATTAGCCAATAAGTTAAAATAAATTGAAATATAGTTTCAAAATCATTTATTTAGTCTAGGTATCATTAGCAGACTTTAGCCTAGTGATGCATGCTCAATTGTGTTTAGTGAAAACTTAGTGCTAATGTGTGTGATTAACAGATAACATAGCATTGATTTTCAAGGTTGGTTAAAAATGCTTAGAGCATGCAAAACTCTTTCACACATTATTGTACTAATTAGAAGAATTAATTTAAAGAAAATCTTATGGTAACAATTCAAGCTCAGGTGCTAATTTAATTAAGCAGCTAGTTACAACAGGTTAAAACAGGACTGAATTGCCAGCAAGCTTGGGCAAACATAATGATTAGCACTGAGATTAGAGTAGCGATTTAAGACCAGAAACACAGGTCGGCTGTATTTAGTCTAGTGATAATTGGTATTGCATCTAGTGTGTGTGTGCACGTGTGTGCTATTATTGCAGACTGTCATTTTTAAAAGTTACTTAACAATATTCACTCAACAAGAACCTATGGCGTTCAGAGATATTTCAGTCTTCATTAAAAATATGAATAAATAAATATATTAAGACACAACTCCAGACAAACAAATTCTATTAGCAACAATTCCCTCTTCGATGTGTCAGTAGAGTGTCGCTAGCAACCTCAAGCCTACAAAATAATTAGCTCTGAGATTAGAATAGTGATTTAAACCAGAAACAAAGCCAGGCTAAGGTTAGGTGTTAGCTTTAGATGTATTTAGCCTAGCAATAATTGCTTTTGTACTGTGTCCATAGGAAGTGTGTGTGTGTGTGTGTGTGTGTGTGTGTGTGTGTGTGTGTGTGTTTACACATGTTAATAATGCAAACTGTTATTTTTTAAAAGTTACTTAGCAAAATTTACTCATAAAGAACCTGATTCATAGATATTTTAGTCTTCATCAAAAAAATAAAAACATCTTCCTCACAACTCCAATCAAACAAACTCTATTAGCAACAATTCAACCTTAATTTAATTAACATGCTAAAGTGATGCCTGGAGAGTATAGCTAGAAAGCGCGAACATACAACATGATTACCTCTGAGGTTAGAGTAGTGTTTTATGTGATTAGCTTTAGCTGTATATAGCCTAACAATAATGGATTTTGTATTGTGTCCAGAGGGTGTGTGTGTGTGTGTGTTAATAATGCAGATTGGGACTTTTAAAAGTTACCCAACAACATTTACTGAACAACATTTGATATATATATTTATTAACTACAATCAAAAAACTCTAGAAGCAACAATTCAATTCAATTCAATTTTATTTGTATAGCGCTTTTAACAATTGTCATTGTCGCAAAGCAGTTTCAAACAATCAAGACGAGCAAAGATTTTTTATACATTTTGACTTGAAAAACGAGCAAGTCTTGATTTACAAGTACCGAGTATCATGTATCACGCATGCATTTCTTGTTTTGACGCCGACCGTCACGTGATCACAACTGAGTCAATGGTTTTTCTCTCTCTTGCTCTGTGGAATTGTGGGTAATCATCTACCCTGCTGGGTCTTAGTGCTCGTCTCTTACTGGTATAATCAACATCCGTGCACAGGTGTACTGTTTACTATAACACTGTGACCACGTGTGTGCGCGTAAAACATATTTTATTTTGTGTTTGTATGTGTGTGTACAGCATGCATGTACTGTTTATTATAACACACATGTGCGCATATGTAAAGCAAAAGCAAGTCTCATTAGAGGGGTTAAAGATCCATTTTCTCTCACTGTATCAGCTTGCTCTTTGTGTCTGTGTGCACGCGTGTGATTGGACACCATGCCACACACATACACACACACAGACCCCTCCTACTTTTGCCTTCACACACACACACACACACACACACACACACACACACACACACACACTCTCTTTCTCTCTCTCTCTCTGCTCTACACAGAAACACTGCTCTGTCATGATTCTTTTCAAAGGTAAAGTGCAGGTTAATTAGTTTTATTTTTACTTTACAGCAGTGATTCCGTTAGTGTGTTGCTCATTAGAAAGTTTTCTTGTTTATTTTTTCGATTAAACAGTGTTTCCACTGTGCGCACGCATGTGTGAAAAGAGTGGAGGAAGGGTAACTGTGCAGGATGAGAAGGGGGAAAGGGGAGGGGCTCCTTATTTTAGCTTCACACACACAAACACACACAGCGCCTGCACACACAAAAGGAAACACTTATCTGTCTGGATTTATTTTTACTTTTTTTAAAGGTAAAATGCGGGTTAATTTGTTTTATTTTTACTTTATATTTCGTATTAATTATTTTTATGTAATTATTTTTTGGGCTGTGGAACGAATAATTTGAGTTTCCATTATTTCTTATGGGAATAAGATTTGGTTTACGAGTGTTTTGAACTACAAGCTCGCTTCTTGAGCGAATTATGTTCGCTATCCATGGTTCCGCTGTATTTAAGTTCATATGGAATGTGAATGTGTATGAATCAAAATGGTCAGATAGTCCCTGATGAGCAAGCCGAGGGCGACAGTGTCAAGGAAAAACTCCCTGAGATGAGTTTGATTCTCAGTTGAACATTAGATGCAAATTTGACTAAGAAGCCAAAGTGGGAGAGTATTGCTAGCATGCGCGCGCATACAAAATGATTAGCAGTGAGGTTAGAGTAGTAATTTAATCCTGAAGAAAACCAGACTAAGGTGTGGTACCAACTTTAGCTCTGTTTAGCCTAGCTATAAGTGGCCTTGCATCGCATTTAGAGAAATTTTTTGTTTGTGTGATTAATAGTGCAGACTGACATTTTTTAAGTTCACCTATCTGCTGATTCAAGTCTATCATTCATAGATCATTCAAATTCAAATAAAAAAAAAATCATCAAATTTTTCCTCACAGTTTTAATCAAACTCTAGTAATTCTTTAATGCAAATTTAACTAACGAGCTAAAGCTATAGCAGGAGCGTAGCCTGATTAGCCGTCACTTAATCCAGATCCAGAGGAAAAAAATCCATTCTAAAGCTCTTTTTTCCCCCTGTAAGGTAGTGTATGGTCTTTAGCCTAGCGATAAGTGGATCTGCGCCTCGCTGCGTGCAGAGAAAAACCCACTGCTAATGGATGTGTGATTAATAGTGCAAGTCATCGCTTTTAAAGAACACTGAAGTGTGTACGTCTGTCCTAAGGCTTCGAGAGGTAGAGGAGGTAAGAAAGAAAACGCTATCAGGTCAGCCTGCTCTCACGTCTACTCCATCACTGCCGTTCGATGTTTGTTCATAAAGCAGATTGACCTTTGTCTGACTGATAAACGGCTTCAGAATATCTTGAAAAACTCCCAGCTCCGTGATAAAAAGCAATAAAAAAGGAAAGATAGAAATATAGAGAGATGTTAGAAAGCAGGAGTGAGAGAATGTGAGTTTCTTTTTAACCAGCGATTATTATTTAATGGAAGGTATGGACAGCTTGAATGTGCGTGAGACGAATGTCAGGAGGATGTGAATGCTCGCTATCTCTTTCTGTATGTGTGTGTGTGTGTGTGTGTGTGTGTGTGTGTGTGTGTGTGTGTGTGTGTGTGTGTGAGCATGTTTAGGGAAGACTTTGTGATAATTCAAATGTAAGGACTGTACACGCAACAACACAACAAGCCTCAACCTGGTCACGCTTTATCATTTTATTCACAAACGTCATCAGCGTGACATGCCGCAATCTTCTGCAACACAGGAAATTTTTCGACAAACAATCATGATATCAGAGAATATTTCAGTCCTGTAATTACTCAATTAAGCAAATATTTCACCTGCAGTCGTGGCCAAAAGTGAGAATTACATAAATATTGGGAATTGGAAAGGTTGCTGCTTAAGTTTTTATAATAGCAATTTGCATATAATCCAGAATGTTATGAAGAGTGATTAGATGAATTGCATAGTCCTTCTTTGCCATGAAAATTAACTTAATCCCGAAAAAATCATTCCACTGCATTTCATTCCTGTCATTAAAGGACCTGCTGAGATCATTTCAGTAATCGTCTTGTTAACTCAGGTGAGAATGTTGACGAGCACAAGGCTGGAGATCATTATGTCAGGCTGATTGGGTTAAAATGGCAGACTTGACATCTTGAAAGAACAATGATTTCAAGCATCACCCTCCTTTTATTGTTAACCATGGTGACCTGCAAAGAAACGTGTGCAGCCATCATTGAATTGCATAAAAATGGCTTCACAGGCAAGGATATTGTGGCTACTAAGATTGCACCTAAATCAACAATTTATAGGATCATCAAGAACTTCAAGGAAAGAGGTTCAATTCTTGTTAAGAAGGCGCCAGGGCATCCAAGAAAGTCCAGCAAGCGCCAGGATCATCTCCTAAAGAGGATTCAGCTGCGAGATCGGAGTGCCACCAGTGCAGAGCTTGCTCAGGAATGGCAGCAGGCAGGTGTGAGCACATCTGCACGCACAGTGAGACGAAGACTTTTGGAAGATGGCCTGGTGTTAAGAAGGGCAGCAAAGAAGCCACTTCTTTCCAAAAAAAAACATCAGGGACAGATTAATCTTCTGCAAAATATATGGCGAATGGACTGCTGAGGACTGGGGAAAAGTCATATTCTCGGATGAAGCCTCTTTCCGATTGTTTGGGGCATCTGGAAAAAGGCTTGTCCGGAGAAGAAAAGGTGAGCACTACCATCAGTCCTGTGTCATGCCAACAGTAAAGCATCCTGAGACCATTCATGTGTGGGGTTGCTTCTCATCCAAGGGCGTGGGCTCACTCACAATTTTGCCGAAAAACACAGCCATGAATAAAGAATGGTACCAAAACACCCTCCAACAGTAACTTCTTCCAACAATCCAAGAACAGTTTGGTGAAGAACAATGCATTTTCCAGCACGATGGAGCACCGTGCCATAAGGCAAAAATGATAACTAAGTGGCTCGGGGACCAAAACGTTGAAATTGTGGGTCCATGGCCTGGAAACTCCCCAGATCTTAATCCCATTGAGAATTTGTGGTCAATCCTCAAGAGGCGGGTGGACAAATAAAAACCAACTAATTCTGACAAACTCCAAGAAGTGATTATGAAAGGATGGGTTGCTATCAGTCAGGATTTGGCCCAGAAGTTGATTGAGAGCAGCCCAGCCGAATTGCAGAGGTCCTGAAAAAGAAGGGCCAACACTGAAGGCATTTTTTTTTTTCAATAAAATTTTACAATGAAAATCTTTGCTATTGTTGTAAAAAGCACATGTTTTGTATTTACTTTAATATGCCCTGTGGTAGAAAAAAAAAAACTGTCTGTTCTAGGAAAAAAAAACAGGATGTTCCTCTAACTTGCCAACAATGACAATATTTAATTTATTTAGGAAAAAAGATAAAATGATAGTTTTACTCATTTATAGCTATATTTATTGTTGTGGAATTCCCAATGAACGAGAGAATAAGAGAAAAAATGCAGCTGTCTGACACTTCTGTCTTCTGTGAAGGTTAAAGAAGCGTCTTCTTTTTACAGTAGTTATGCTACCATAGCTGGTCCTGCTTACACACTGCACCAAATTAACCATTATGTGATAGTAAGTTTACGTAACTGCTTTCTCTTTATCTCTCTCTCTCTCTCTCTCACTTGGAGACTGCTGCTGAGGCTGGCCCCATGTGGTTTGCTTGGAGATGGATGTAATACCTGAAGGAGCTTCATCCTAATATGCATAAAGATGGCTGTGGATTGCATTTGATAGAAACAGAGTCACTATGATGGCTTATGTCTGTCGTCGCTTTGATCTTTTTAGGGTTACCTTTATGTTGCACTTTTTTTTTTTTACATCAGAGCACGCAAATACAAATTAGAAATGTATTTGCCGCATACACAACTATACATGGTACAGCGTGCGGAAAAATGCATACAGTTACAATGCTGCTCAACAATGCTGAGCTTTGTTTCTCATCTGGCTTCTCATTCCTTTTGAATCAGGTTCCTCGTAAGGTTTCTCCCTCATGTCGTCTCAGGAAGGTTTTGTCCTTGACACCGTCGGTTCCAGTTGCTCAGCAGGGACAAACTCATAAAGCTAAAGAACCAGTCAAAAGTTTGTACACACCTTCTAGTTCAATGTTTTTTTTTAGGTTAAGTGATTTATTTTATACATTCTAGTGCGATACTGGAGATTTAAAAACTATAAAGTAACGATGAACCACCATGATTGAATAGCCTGTAGATCCACCATTAGCAGCAATACCTTGAAGTAATAGTTTCCAATAGATGACTCTATCAGTCTCTCACATCATTTTGGTCCATTCTTCTTTACAAAATTGCTTCAGTTCATTGAGGTTTTTGAGCATGCGAGTAGGCACGGCTCTCTTAAGGTCCCACCACAGCATTTTTAATTGGGGTGAGGTCAGGACTTTGACGAGACTATTCCAAATCCTTGATTCTTTTATTTGTCAGCCATTCTGATGTAGATTTACTGGTGTGCTTTCGATCATTGTCCTGTTACTTAACTGAATTTCGATCAAGCTTTAGCTGTCAGACAGATGGCCTCACGTTTGCCTCTAGAATACTCTGGTATACAGAAGAGTTCATGGTCTATTTGGCATTTAAGTTATTCTACAGTATGCTCATTTTGTTCCCAAGTTTCCTGTAATTGCAACCTTGTTGAGTTCCCGGTAACTTTTGTCATGTGCAGAAATTGCTTGTGCTGATAATGTGCTGAGAGAGAGGGGTGTGGAGAGATCCTTAAACTGTGTGTGTGTGTGTGTGTGTGTGTGTGTGTGTTCCTTCAACCTTCCTCACCACCCAAACGGCTCCCCCAGGTCTCTTCAACGGCGCAATGGGGAGTGATTTACGCTCTGTGGGCGAGCCAGTCTGCTGCACTTCATCTGGCTCGGTGGGGGTGGAGGAAAGGGAAAAGCGTTTCTCTGGCTCGTTAAACATTTGTGGGATGGTGCTGTCCGGTGTGGCCGGCACTCCCTAAATCTGTCCACCTGCACCCTGCACAGGCACGGCGAAGTCACACACTCAGCATTTTAGCCCAAACCTAACTCATGCAAAAAAAAAAAAAAAAAGGAAGCAAGGGCGCTCTCTTTATGTCTTAACAAATGGTTTAAACCTTGAGTGAAGTCTGTTTTCAAAAATTATAGACAAAACATTCAGGTTTGTTGGTGAAATTAATTCATATTTCACTTTCCTACCTAGAGAATAGTGGAAAAAAAGGGGAAAAAGCAGCACACCTTTCAATCCGAACTGCATGACTGATAATTAAAACAGCAGCAATGCTGAAGGTCAGATATCTACTTCAGGCAAAAAAATAATTTAAAAAAATCAACAAAACATCTGACCTTTCCCTCCTGTTCTTACTCCCATTCTTAACACTTACTTAAATTTTCCTTCCGCATTCAATACAAAACCTTTTTCCATTTTTTTTCCTTCCATAACGGAGTGAAAAAGCACAGATCGACGCGTGTATCAGAGACAGAAATGGCTACCGGGTTTAAAGAGGTGCAACTGGATGAGAAGTGGCAGTGGTATGTGACGGCCGTTAGGTTATCCCGTGTGATTGATCGCCCTGCAGCCATATAGAAACAGCGCGGCACCATTAAGGTGAAAGATTGATAAGGGATGCCACGTATGGGATAAGGTTTGTAACAGAGACGCTATGCAAGAGCGTGAGCTGCGAAAAAGCCATACTCATAACTCTGACTGTGCTGTGAATCTGCAATATTCCTCTATCATTCCTTTATCTTTCCAAAGATCCATCACGGAAAATTACTTTGTAACAAAGTACAAAGCCTCAACGCCTGAGGGCACTTTGCTTTTTTCTTTTTTTCTCCCCATCTCTTTCCATTCCTTTCTTTTATTTTCGCAGACATGCATAGGCTTTTCACAGTTGCACATTTTCACCTCGCCTAATTGAAATCAAATTAATTCCTTTCCTATTTCATTTCATTTTTTTCTTTATTGAATGCTTTCTTCCTCCGGTATTACTTTCGCATGTACATCAACCGCGTGGCCTGAATAATCTCGGCCGGTGGATCCTGAAAGTGGTGTCCGGGGACCTTTAAGAGACTGTGAGGTTTTAAATTTTGTTAACAACACATCCTCAACCCACAGAGATCTGTCTGAAATTCAATAGAAATGTAATGGTAATTTAATGACAATCTATCAGTTCACTCTTTTAACTTAAAGGATCTTGTGTACAGTCACTCAGGGAACTCAGGCACATGGGACACCTTGGACGGGATGGGAACCCACTGCAGGGCACAAATACACACACATACTGTACATACCCAGTTATATGCTATAGACTGTTTGGTAACACCAGTCAACCTACAGTGCATGCTTTTGGACGGTGGAGCAAACCGGAGTACATGGAGGAAACCCACCCTGCACAAACACAACATACACAAACCAGAGATGAGTTTCAAACCCTCAACCCTGAAATCGTGAGCCGACAGCGCTAACCATTCAGCCACCATGCTGCCCATTTCATGACAAATTTAATAAAAATGTGTCCTGTTGGTGGAAAGTTTGAGGTATATAACTCTCTAATGCTTTAGTAAATAACCACCAACAACAACATAACAGAAATAAATAAATTTATCCCAAGGGCATCTCTAGACTTTATTTTCTAAAACATTCTAAACACTACAAACCTAACACAGATGCATTTTCTTCCCTCGGATTAAGCTCCAGTTCCTCAGGTGAGTGCTTCAAATCTCAAGCTGCTCTCTGAACACCAAAAACAAGCAACAGATGGAGAACAGAATCCATCATGAACCAGACATAAGGTTGCTACCCAAAGACGAGGGATTAGCTGTGATAGGAAAAAAAAAAAAACGTTGCATTGCAGGTTATACAGTATATCTTCAAACTCCTCGTCACCCATCATGGCACAGATAGGGCCGAGTAAACATGCCGGCTCTGATGAGTTAATCTCCTGTGGACTCCTACGAGTCCTTGAAGCGAGTCACCACCCACCAGGATTTCCCCACATTCCCAGTCTTTGATTTTACTCTCCATTGACCAATGAAACAAAAGTCCCTTAATCCCTTGGTGAGCCCGAGTTCCTTGCGAATGATTCAATTTCCCTCGTCATTGTAGCCAAACAAGGACTTGACGGGTTCAAAAGCCCCGTGTCCTTGTCATGCCTCATGGGTGACACTATTTGTGTCATCGCCCCCCTTCGGAGAGGTAATGGAGGAGGGTATGTCCAACATGTCCAACTCTGAATCACCACCTGGATGGGAAGGAGTAGCTGTGAAGTGCAGATAAAGTTAAAGCAACACGAGCACTCAACAGGGGAAACCTTAAGAGACGCTGTTCATGAAAACTAGTGACTAAAAATGTTGTTTTTCTTCTTGAAAAGTTAACTATTCATATCTAATGTGCGCAGTCGTGAGAAAGGCAACTGCTCACTTTTTATTGTATTATATAGTCTTTTTACCCGATTCAATATTTCTTTTTTTTTTTATGTATCATGTACAGTATATATACATATGTTCATTTCAATTCATGCAGTAAGTGAATACAGCGGCTGCAGCAGATGATGAATTTATCCCTGTAACTCCACATGACCACACCATTCTGTCACTGGAAAATTACATGACATTGAGTGTTTTATCCTTTAGGTTATCCAATATTGAATCAGTTAACATAATATGATAAAATTACAGCACATCAGCGGTTGCATTGCTTTCCGATGACTGAATAGGTTTCTTAATACCTGGTGAAATGAAAATCTACTTTGCGGTCTTTTCCACATTTTGGACCAATCCTAAATCATGATTAAAGAATTTAAAAACACTGAAAAACTGATTTGGGGGCGTGCTGTTTTTTCTTAAAGTGATGCTCCTCATACCGAGTCCGACCGAACTCTGTGGAGTTCTCTCTGTCTCATCATGGCTACAAAGATACGCCCCAGGTTCAACGTTAATTGACCTCAAACCTGTCTGGATTGGCAAATTATGCTCAATTAAGGGCAATCATTGTTGATGTACATCAACCGCATATGTCTCGCAGATGTCATGTCTCTCAAAAGCGTCAACCTTCTTCAATGTCAGAGATGATTTCAGGAATGCTGGGGCAGATTAAGCTCATCCTGTTAATGCGGTAAAAAGAATTCATTACATTTTTTTTTTTCTCAAAACCTTGTTAACCAAGCACCGGTGCCAAATATACCCAAGCATGAGTGCCCTTGTAATTACTGCTGAATAATCTATATGTCAAGGTCAGGGAAGCGAGGCATAATCAATTAAGAGTAATTGGCCAGCTGTTTTTGTTTAATTGGTGTAATTTTAGAGTCATTTGTTGCCAGCACCTACATAGCCTCAAGACCCTCAAAAAGTCCAGTAATTGGCCAATTGATGGAACAAATCAATGCGCTCCATGTGCTACCACTCTGCTCTAATAGTGCTATCATCAGGCTTCGAAGAGAAGAACCATCTGGACAGTTCAGGATCAAATCCTTGACCAGAGACGTTTAAGTCTGAACTTTGGCCTCTGTGAAAGATGAGTCATTTCAGTGAGAAGACCGAACATCCAAGGATTTGCTTTAATCTAGTGAAATGTCTGTCCTGAAATGAGTCCAACGCAGCGAGGTGGAATCTTGCTTTTTAGAATTTTCAGAATCTGAGGAGGCCTTGACTCAGAGCTGGGTAATGAAAAGCTGCTTTTAAAGGCTCCTTTTAGAAACAGATAAAAATACAGAAAGAACATTTTTGTTGCTGTTGTTGTTGTTTTTTGCCAAATTGAACTAAAAACTTCAACCAGATTTCCAGGGGGAAAAAAATGCTGATATTCTGTGTGATTAGTGATTAAATACCAGTCATGAATACCAAACCTGCTCACGGCTCAACAGGATTGAAACCCATATTCCAAATTTGTACGAATCTTCTTGCTATATTTTTTTGTGCAAATGTTTCTCAAACATACAGTAGCAGAACTCAATTTATTCAGACACAGTTTAACAATTTAAGTCTTTATAAATTTAAGTTATCTGTCATTTGACCTACAATGGACCAGTGTACTTTTTGTAGTTGAAACTTTCCTCCTCACTTCCTTAGACCTGGTCCCAGCTCTCCATGCTCTTGTATAACATGTGGTAATTGACTTCCAACCTCGGTGAATCCGTGTTTTATTGACTCAAAGGCAAGGCAAAACTCATTAGTAGGGCTTAGCTGGAATATTAGACGGTTATTTCGTCCTCCACTGAGACTGTAAAAAAAATAAAAAATTCAGATGGCTCTCCATGTACTGAGTAATTTATGTTGATCAGGTCAGTGTGGACTCTTCACCCGCTTCACATTTCTCCAAGTCTGAAATAATAAGCAGCTCGCCCACAGATGTATCTCAGAGTTCCCTTTTCCTTTTGAAAAAAAAAAAAAAATCCTACAAACCTTTAGCACCTGAGGAGTTCTATTAACACCACGTACAAATCAATCACACTTACATTTTAAAGTGAAGTGAAAGTCCTCCTGACTTGTAGGACTAAACAATATTAGCACCGTCAAAAAGAGATCTTAATTGCAAACATCTGCTGAGGTGTATCACACCGAGGAGGCTTGTGTCAACATGGAGCTTGGTGGAAATGTTCTCCAAAAACAATGGTGTAATTAAATCAGACAGATGTTACCGCATTTCAATTTGTAGCAGGACATGACAGTTTTTAATGCTTGGAATGATTTATTTTTTGTTTTGTTTTTTTGGTTGGGCAGGCTGATTCGCATATGCTTTAAGGGGGGTTAACCGAATACGCGTACATCATTCAGAATAAAGAGGGTCATGATGGTTTCAATTAGAGTGCTAGTTTGTTTATGCTAAATTTGTCCGAAATGATTAAACAAAAATAATTACAGGTTGTCTAAGTGCGGCTGATAATGAACTGGAGTGAGCCACAATTTACACATCAAAACAATCAAAGTGTCCAGGTTAGGCCACGCCCAAATTGTGTATAGATAATAGTGTGAAAATCCAAAGATAAAGATGTAGACATATGTTTTTTATGTCACATTCCTGAATCAAAACCACTAATACCGAATTCTCTCATAGCCATGCTTCATTTTTCTTGAAAAACTAATAAAATGCGTAAAAAATAGAGATTATACTTTTTTTTTTTACTTTTATTGACTTTCTGTTGCACTTTTTACATTTTCTAACAGGATTACTGGGAAAATCCCAAAGAGATATCCGTTAGCCTGAAAAACGCATACACTGATATGTTAACATGTCCCACAATATCCCTAAAACACATCGTTACCAATTGTATAATGGGAACCAGCTGCTGGTCCAGATGTGATCTCTGGCACATAGTGCAACAAGCACATGCGCACATGGACACATGACTCAGATCAAGCTCGGAGTCTTCGCCGCAGTGGACCGATGTGATGGAGTGTCTGTGTAAAACCCCAAATCAGATCAAACTCCTCAGGGGACAGAGCTGCAGAGTTGTACTCCTCCGGTACCTGGTGTAGCCCAAGATGGGGTCGAGGGAGAGGCTGGCGGGGGGGGTACAATGCCCTCATGCTGGGCCGCTGTTGTCACGGTGTGGCCTTCAGGGAGAATGCTAATAGCGGCCTTTGCTCAAAGAGCCTTGGGAGGCCACCGTTTGTGAGACTTGCACTCTTCCTGCCTCCTGATGGGCTTTGTGACTTTTTGTTCAGCTTTCTGTCGAAAAACAGCTAAGGAATTCTTCTGTTGAATGTAGGCTCTGCCCACTGTAGGAGGACGCTTCGTCACCACATCAACAAGCCTTTCATTATGACTAGACATACATGCTGACAAACTGTAAAATTCACCTTAACATGAAAGTCAAGAAAATTCAGAAATGACGCAAAGCCAGGACTATCTTTATGAAGTGTAAAAATAAATAGATATATACAGCAGAGACACACAATACATAGTATATGTATATACAATATATATCTTTGTAATTTTATTTCTTTAATTAAATCTAATTTTATTTTTATATAACTATGTGTTTGTCTTGATTATGTTACAAATTGGCATTACAAAGAATTGAAAAAAAAAAAGTAAGCCATGTTAAGCTCACATTCATGTACTAAAATGTTAGCTAGTGGCTTAGCATGAAGACATGCAAGCAAGTTAGCTAGTACCGTCTGTGATTTTGGCTTATACAGTGACATTAATATATAATTATTTGCCCAATTATGAACAAATTACAAAATAATAATAATAATAATAATAATAAGTCGAAGGTATAAAATGCAAGTGGCAAATATGAGCTAGAGGTGACTATTAGCAAACAAGCAGCTAAATTTAGCAAACTAGCCATGCTCATTATGAACACAATTATGGTTGTAATGATTATATGTTGACCAGTTGGTCCAGTATTTAACAAACCACAAAAAAATGCAAGTAGAATTCTGTGAATTTTAACAATACAAGTAAAATTATGTGACACATCATTACAGTTACAGACTAGTTTACTAGATAGCAATGCTTTAGATAAGCATATACAAGCTAGCTGGCTAGCAAACAGGTTACCAGGTTAGCTAGAATTTAATCTAATCATGAATAAAAATTAATTTAAAGCTAGCATCAGATGACAAAAGCATGCTAGCAAACAGGCTAGGAGACCAGTAAAGTTAACCGGTTAGCATTGTATTGTTGAATTCTCACTTTTGCATATTACTGAATAAAATCTGAAGTAAAAACAATCAAATAAATTATTTGAGCCTGAGAATTAAATTTTCTGTGATAAGCTAAATTGGCTGTGAAGCTAGCATGTTTGCAAACAGGACAGCCAGCTCTCAGCTAGCTATATAATATTTAATACAATTATTGTTCTAATCATAGTGTTGACATATTTTGTAATGTTTTCCAGTGCTAAAAATATGATTTTTTCAATTTATTTTAGAAAAAGCAACAGATGATAAACAAGATGCTTGTGATCCAAGCAAGCTAGCAGGCTAGTAAACAAGCTAGCAAGCAGCTAGCAATGTTTAATGAAACAAAATAAATGAAATCATGGTTATAGCAACGCTATATTTTTGACAGGTTTGTCCAATATTAAATATTTTACAGAAAGTTGATGCTGAAACTGATATCCTGTGACAAATGAGGTCTGGTTACAAGGATATCAGCTAGTATTATTTGACATATTATATATTTTTACACGTCGGTTATGATCCATGAGATTATGTCGATATACAAATCTAGACTGATATTCAAATCCTGTGACAAGTGTGGGCTAATTTACTAGGTGCTAGCGAGCTCGCTAGATATGGGTAGCTAATATTATTATATAATCATCAGCTAGTGGATGAGAAAACGACTCAAACTAACAGCTGTATTTACAAAAATCATAAAATATTGTGCCTTTTTTATTGGATTATGATGTTTTATGCCAAAGCAAAGCCATGTTAAATGTCTTCCGAAATTATTAATAACAATTTTAATCACAAACAAATGATTGTTCTATATGAGGAGTAAAACACAAGGATGTGCTGTTATTGGAAAATAATCAACCTCAGGATGGCAACAGTGCCTCTGTGTCATGAAACCACCTTGTCATTGATTTATTCCTGATTGGTTTTGATTTGATTTATTTCTTTCCATTTGGTTTTACTCCGTGTTTACAGTCTGCATCTATCTTTTCTGCATCTATGTTTACGAAGGAAGCTCTGTCACACTAAAGCTCGCTTCACTCCAATAAAAGAGCTGCGAAAGGCCTATTATCCGTGAAGAATATGGTAATATCGTTATATTTACTCCCGGCCCGCTTCTGATTATCCCGAATGGGTCTGTAAATTCCGATTACTAGATTGAAGTTAAACGCTGGCGCTGAGTTTGTTTGTTCTTCTGAGTGACACATAGCGAGTTCTACCTCGAGAATCCGTTCGCTGATTAAAGTCGCCAGCTAATCGATGCTAAATCTGTAAGGTAATGGTCAAAGGTAATTCACAGTGAGGCCATTTCAGACATTTAATGGCCTTGTCTGTGAGTGAGAGCGTATCCTGGCCAGATACATTCAGCCTGGCTTCCAATGGCCTGCTGAGGTTCTCTGTCCAGGCTGCTTTTGTTCTCCCTTAAAAATAAAAAGAGTAAAAGTTCAAACCAAAAAAAAAAAACAGGTCGATCAAAATTCAGAGGAAGTATTGGGGGGGGTTGTGGTACTTGTCATCAAAATGAGGACAAGTTGCCTTGTGGGTAATAAGGTGTGGCTGTAAGAGGAGAAGGGAAGAAACCAAGAGAGAAAAAGTGTCAAAGTGGCGGCGACTCGAAAGCAGCAAGAGCTTGTTTCATAGTGAATGAGCTGTCGGATATGGAAGTGAATTAGGCTAAATTGGAGTCTTAGAGACACAGACGCTCCCCGATGAGCGAGGAGAGGAGAGGGAAGAGGGAGAGGAGCACAGGGCTTAGAAAAAAAAAGAAGAAAAAAAAAACGTTGAAAAGAAAGGAGGGAAACTGAAGGAGAGGAAGAAAGTGAGGCGTGTGGAAAGGTTGGTCACCAGCAGTAACGGAGTCCTGCCGTGACACTAATGACTCCAAGACTGCTGAGAGACACAGTAATTACAGTCTGCCTGTACCACTCCCGTGCTCTCGTTCTCTCCCTCTCCCTCATCTGTCTAAAGATCCATCCATCTAATAATCTATCTAAATATCTAAATATATAAGAAACCTGCTATTAATCTGTAAGTAAATCTATCTAAATATGTACAGTATCGCTCGCTCTCTATCTGTCTGTTTGTGTTTATTTATCTATCAATCCATCTATCTATCTATCTATCTATTTATGTATTTTGTTGTATAAAAAAATTCCATAAGTAACACCAGGCTCCTCATGCACGAGTCTAGAGTTATATCAAACAGTGTTCTATGTAAATCCTTTCATGACAAGAAAAGAATCCTTACAGGGACAAACAAACAGACAGACAGACAAACAGACAGACAGACAGACGACAGACAGATAGATAGATAGATAGTGTGTTTTTTGAGAGGGAGAGAGAGAGAGACTACTGAAAAGAAGGACAGACAGACAGAGTAGAGTGGTTTTAGTTCATCTGTATACTGTAAGAAATTTTATTTCCCAAAATTACAATACACCGCAGTACAAAATGGCTGAACTGTTTCATTTAAACTTCACTTTTAACTAACACTTGCTCTCTCTCTCTCTCTCTCTCTCTGTCTCTCAGTTTTATTGATAGCAAAGTCCATCATGTAAGATTTTCGTTTCGCATCCTAAATCAGGGGTTGGTAAACCTTTTTTCCCCAACAGATTTGTACAAATTGACCCATTAATCTGCAACCCGCGGTCCGGCCGTGCCCGTCATCGCCACCCATGCAGCCGTCGTCACACACATTCAAACCTTTCACTTTCTCTCTCTCTCTCTCTCTCTCTCTCTCTCTCTCTCTCTCTCTTTCTCCCTCACACTCTTTTCTGCACTCAAATGTAGCAGTTTCATTAGAGATGAAAGCTCAGTGGGAACGGGAGCCGCAGCGGGCCGCGTGATTCTCCTGAATGACCCATAGCTCGGGTTCAGCGAGTGAAGGCCGCTCTTGGCAGGGCCGCTTATTCACCAGCCATTTCATTTGGCCTACTTTTCATGGTCATCTAAACAGGCGCTCCAATTTTCCTCCTGCACTGCGGCAGAGCTTTTGTGGTGCGCTCTGTACCGCGTCTATTGGGAGCAAAAAAAAAAAAAAAACTTGGCTTTGTTCGTCGCCACACTGTGCTGCCTGGCTAATGAAATGAATCAAGGCTTTCTGAACATTTTTGTGAAGAATTCTACAGTGTTTCTTATGTGTGTGTGGGTGTGGGTGTGTGTGCTGTATGGATTCGGGTTCTTTCGGTTGCACTGCATCAACTTTCTTACTTCATTGTTACGAAGTGCATCATTAATTGTTTTATTCTTCTCATAACTCTGTAACTTAATAATAATTTTTGTATCGCATCATACACATCTGGTAGCACGTCGGCTTAGTGGTGAGACTGGGGTTTCAAATCTCACCTCCGGAGTGGGAGTGTGTGGAGTTTGCATGCTCTCGAGGTGCTTGGTGGGATTCCTCAGGGTTCCTGTAGACCGATTGTTGTTTACAAATTACCTGTAGTGTATGATTGGGTGTGTGAAAGGTTGGCACTCTATCTAGGGTGACCCCTGAGTTCCCTGGGAAAGGTGTCAGGCTATACAATGGATATAGATGATTGGTGGACCATATACATCATTTAATCCCCATGAAACCTGTTCGTACTTGCATTATAAGAGCTATAGGAGCTTCACCAGGCCTTGGCAAAAAAAAAAAAAAAAAAACAGTAATGAGAAAGAAGTCTAAAATCGCTTATCAAGAATCAAGTACTCGGCAGCACTATAAGATAATAACCGGTATTAGATAATAATTTCTACCTAAACACAGCTATTAGTAATCAGCCATTCAGGCTGTAATTCTGTTATTTATTTCACACCGTATTAGTCAGTAATGGCTGTGAAATTAATAGTAAACTGTACGCAATTACAAGGGTAAGAAAATAAATACATAAATAAATAAATAAATAAATAAATAAACAAACAAATTTTTAACCACCAGCAGCTCCTGGGAGTTTAAAGCGTTAATAACATAACACATCTGACGAGCTGAATAGTTCTGTTATTGTCTCGTATAAAAATTTAAAAAAACGACCGGCCTGTGGTGATGTTGATTTTTCCGAATGTCATCAAGCTGTGAGATTTCACTCCAGCTATCTGTTTTCTTTTTATTATTTTTTTCTCCCCTTTCTATGTGTGTGTGTGTGTTTTTTTTTTTTGTTGTTTGTTTTTTGTCCCTCTCATCTCTCGCTCTGCTGTTGGGTTCATCTGTGATAGATTTAATTATTGTTCCCACGATAAATCTAGCATCACACGCCAGATGTTTCCTGTAAAGGGGACGGCATCAAAACCAGGACACGCTACACTAAGGCAAAAAAAAAAAAAAACTGCGAAAAAACAAAGATGAGCTATGTTTTTCCGATGTTATCCAAAATCTGAATTTTTATGCCGTGATTTCTCTACAGTAAACACACAAACACACACGTGTCAACACCTTCCTACCTACATTCATGTTCGTATACTGTACATGAGACAAAGAAAGAAAGAAACGTATGAATTGCGATGTTTGCTTAACCTTCGACACACCGAATCGAAAGAATCCTGCTGAATCAGGAGTGCGGAAATCACAAGCCTGATCGAACACGTTTAATAGGAAACGAACACGAGATTTCAGAAAACGTGACTCAGACCACAACTGCTGCATGACCTTGTCCGTGATGGTTTTATGAGAGAGGAATGAAAGAGTGTGCGCACTTTAGCTTTCTCCATTTTGTCTGGAAATGAAGCAATCCGTTGTTTGATTCGTGACAAGGATGCATGATGGAGCGAGGCGTTTAGATCATAAATTTAATAATGAATGCAGACCCATTCCCGGCATATGATATAAGGTTGCATCAATACTCCTTTTTATTACAGTTTTTATAGAGATAGAAACATAGATACTGATATGTGTAACTCCATTTTAAACATTAAACGATCAGCAGGATCACTGGAGGTGTTTAGGTTTCTGTGGTTGAAATAGCGGGAAGGAAAAATGCACCCAAGCATGTTCATGCATCTTTATAGTGTAAAGATTGTTCTTGATAATGTCAGCAAATTGGTTTTAGGTTATGTGAATTAGCAGGCTACATGTATGTTAATGCTTTCATTGCATCACTAACCCTAGTGCACTACACCACACCTAGTGCACTACACCACACTTAGTGCTCTAACTTACTAGTTAACATTCTCTGACTACAATGACATGATGAGTTTCACATTCAAGATGTTTCATCAGGCTTCAGGATCGATAAGGTAGTTTCATATTACAGTATACCGCTCAAAAGTTTGTATACCCCTTATACCTCCGTAGTTGTTCCTGGTGTTTATTTCTTTCTACACTGTAAAACAATACTGAAGGCGTTTATCCAAAATATACAGTACAATAAAAGCTTCATAACAGCTCTAATCTGAGGTGCTGGTTGAGATTAATTGGTGATTTCTGAGGCTGGTGACTCTAAATGAATTTCTCCTCTGCAGCAGTAAGTTTTGGTCTTGCTTTCCTGGGAAGGTCTTCATGAGAGACAGTTTCATCATGGAGCATGCATGAACTGTTCCAGAACAGCTGACCTTAAAATGTCTTAAAATATAAACTGACTGATAGTGTTATTGCTCTTACTGTACATAATTACCTCATTCCATATGTATTATTGTTTTGAAATCCCCAGTATTGTTGTAGAATGTAGAAAATAAATCACTAAACAAACACAAAGAAATGTGTAAGTGATTCCAATCTTTTAAGCGATGGTGTAAATATGTACAGTATGTACACACACACACACACACACACACACACACACACACAAACATACTGTATATACCGTATGGACCTGAAGTCGCCGTTTCAGCATGGCCTGCATCAAGAAAACAGCTGAGGAGATCTAAAATGATTAAGACTGTGTTAAGACTGACCAACAGATTATTAAAGCCAAGGAAGATAGTGCTGAGTCATCAACTTTGGTCAGAAAAGCATCATGAATGGGGATCACTTAGATGCTTGGTGAAGTTGATCAATGAAAGAAATCAACAGTAGAAACCAGAGCTGTCTTTAATAGTGACAGTAAATGCATTTCCGTACACACACACACACACACACACACACACACACACACACACACACACACACACAATGTGAAAAGAACATTGAACTTGGACTGGGACTAAACAGCTGTGTGTCCATAAGAAAACCACTTGTTATTGAGACTCATCAGAGGGAAAAGCCTTCAGTTTGTTAGTGATCATAAAGACTGGAGCAATGGAAAAGTTCATGTGACCTGATGAGTCCAGATTGAGTCTATTCCAGAGTGATGGGCGTGTCAGGGTGAGAAGGGAAGCGCATGAAGCGATGCTCCCATCATGCGTAGTGGCCACTGTACAAGCCTCTGGAGACAGTGTTATGATCTGGGGTTGCTTCAGTCGCTCAGGTCGAGACTCAGCAACATCATGTGGCAATAAAATGAAGTCAGCTGACCACCTGAATGTACTGAATCACCAGCACATCACATTGTGATGTTTCACACATGAGCTCGAGACCACATGTGTACCATATTCAAAGCTAAACGCTCTCATATTTCATGATCGGTATGATTGAGAATCTGATCTAATCTCATCCCACAATATGACCAATTTACATTTCTGCAGATTCCACATTTGCAGCTAATTATCACATCTAAGCTTCTCGAGATCACACCAGTGATCTGATTAAAAACAAAGCCTTGGTTTAAACCTGGCGAGTGAAATATAACAAGATATATGACACTGACAAACAACAAACAACAAACCACAACAACAACAGCAGCAGCAGCATTTGCCGCTGAGAAGCCGCATATTCCTGGATCTGAAAGGTGCAAATGAGCACGCTTTTTTTTTTTCCGCCGACGAAACAGAGCAAGAAGCAAGCTCCGACAACTTATTAATGCAAACATCTCATCTCGCGAGGTGTTTTAAATGTCACAGTCAATTTGCAACCCGAGCATGAGGCGGAATTTATCCCATCCTGGTGACCCCGGAGCAACGACGGCCCCTCCCTCGGCAGAGTCTTCCGCCTCCCTTTCTGTCTCTGGCTAACTACACGAGACAGCTGACATATGCTCGACAGCCCACACCTGCCTGAGCGAGCGCTGCGCACGCATCTGCGCTGTGGTCCGAGACGTGCAGGCTCTGCTGTGATCCGCTCCAAATATTCCTGTCCTAAAAATTTTGACAGGAATTGGCCTACGTTTTGGGGGATGTGCAGGGGAAATGGGCGCTCAGTTGACAGATGTGGGTGTCCCAGTGGACGTGGTGTGAGGTGTCATGGGTGATGGCTCAATGTGTATCCGGAGTGAGTGACTACGACAGGAGTGAACCCAGGGCAGCGGGTGATACTCTCGCTCTCAGTATCTCTCTCTTTGTCTTTCTGTCGTTAATTTGTCCAGAGCGTGGACGTAGTTGTAAGGTGAAATCACACATTTTGTTTCCTGCTACTTTCTTTTTTATTCTTTTATTTTATGTTATGGAACATCTGAGGAATCGATTAGTTCCTGTTCTCGCTTACTTTATAGCAGCCATAAACATCCGTTCCCTCACCAGACTTCCTTTTTTACTTTCTTTGCTGTTAAGCTAATCGCTAACTGTTATTACCCAACCTAGCCCTTATAAAGAGCTAAAGACTGCTAGTCTAGCCTTTAACAGTTAGCTGTTATGTTAGTAAAATTGTAAAGGTTGGCAAATGATTATAATAAAATAAGTATAAAAGCGGTTGATGAACGCGTGCACTACTTCATTGTTGTTTTTATTCTCGCAGTACGATCCCAGATGTTTTTCGTCCTTACACACGTCACTATCGCTAGCCATTTCAGACTTTTTGTTTCCGAAAAGCAATCAGTATTCAAGCAAACCTGACGTGTAAGAGCACAACATGTTACCTTTGGAATACAAAAGTGCTCCATCTGAAGCACTAAACACGTGTTGTGCACATGATTTATTCAAATAAATTTCAGTTTCACACCAGGACGGATTTCTCAAACATTTTTCTTTTCCCTTCTCGGTTTTAAATAATGTATAAATGAATAATTATTATCAGCAGAGCAACGTGCCGCTGGATCATTAAACCCGAAGAACACCAGGTAACGGATTGTGCTAATATAAAAAACAAAAGTCACATCCGTTTTTATGAGGCATAATAACTATCGAGAGCATGGAAACGAGCGTCGCCGCTGCCTTAATCGTGCCTCGCCAAATCATTAATTTGGGTCTAATTAGAGAATAATGTTCCGTATGAATATGTAACAGTAGTCATATGTTGCAATATTCATGTAGTGTGCAAATATTACCCAAGGCTGAACAGATTGAATGGCTGCGACACACACCGCACACAGCGCTAACAGTGCTAACAGTCGCTTCTGTCGAGAACGACACAACGTGACGAGACGAGGAAAACGGCGATCCATGTAAGTGTCTGGTTTCCCAGAGGTTTGAAGAAGAGTATTCGGGATTGCTCAAGGAAAAAAAAACAATCACATCCATGTCACACAGATGTTTTTCATATGAGTTGTGAAAAGATGTATTTGTGTGAAAAAATCACATCACAATGAAGGAATCGACATAAATGAGTCATGTTAAAAAAATTAATCATATGTACATACTTCATGTGAAGGAATGAATCATGTACAGTAAATCACATATGAAAGCAAACAAGTCATATATAAGAAAATGTATCGTGTGAAAATAAACAAATCACTTATGAAAAGAAATTAATGTAAAAAAAAAAAAATCACCGTAGTCAAAGAAATATAATCACCTACAAAACTCATGTAAAGAAATTAATTACATAAAAAAATCATATGAAAATGTATAAATCATCTGTATATCATTTCAAAATAAATAAATCATATGAAAATAAATGAATTGTTTAAAGAAATGAATGATTTAAAAATTAAAGAATAATGTACAAGTAATTAATTTTCAATTAATGAATCATTTGAAAACGTATTTACAAAAAAATTGTAAACCTTAAAGAAACTTACGGCATCCTTTAAAAAAAATCCATTAAAGAAATGAATCGCAGAAAATAAATGAATCTTTTGCAAAAACCCATGTGATAATAAATGAATCAAGTAGTAAGTACATGGAACAATAACTGAATCATATCTAAAGAGATGAATCTTATAAAGTGAATGATATCACATGAGTTGTGCAAAATGATCTGAATCATTACATATGAGTCCTTGAGAGATTTACTCTGGATTTACTGTATGAGCCTCTTAACTGAGTTAAATATGACAGTGGCTGAAGTTCCCGGGCCGCCGTGTAACGGCGTAGATAAGTAGAGGATGGGAGGATGCTGTGTTTACGATGGCTGGGTGTCAGACTTCGCATTGTGCTGAGCTTTTATCAGCCCTCCATGTGATCCCTCTGGCGAGAGAAGGCACACAATCACAGAGCACTGACAGTTCAATTTCACACTTCATTATTGGGCCTCCGAGTCACTCAAAGAGCTGCCATTGTTTTGGTTCTGTTCTGTGATGCTGTTCATTTTTCCTCTGTAAATTGGTCTGGAGCGCAATATTATCCGGTGGCCTTTGAAGAGCCTCCTACAGAAACAGAGAGGTCGGCTTTCATTTAGGCCGCTGATGAACACCTTAAAGATATCTATACAGGCCGGGATGAACTCATCGCGAAATATTGTAGATTGAAATATCTAATTCAATACCAGATCGATACTGGAGATTACAAACTTTTTTTTACCAAAAAAAAAAACAGTAGCCTTATTCTTTACTCGATTCCAGCTAAAGAAAAATAAAAAGACATAAATAAAATAAAATAAAAATAAAATATAAAAAATTATTTTATAAAATAAAATGTCTGCGTTGTTATCCCGCATGTGACCGTGTAGACATTGTGTGATCACATGAGAAAGATTTCATGGGAGGAGGTTTAAATTCAACATAAATGAGCTGCTCCATTTTTTCTTTTTTTTAAGATGTAAAAATGGAAGAATTCTCTGAAAATGTTATATGAAAAAAAGAACTATGACAAACAAATGGATGGAAAGAGAAAAAATGTCATACTCCAATCAGCGACAACACTAACACCTCCACCAGCTGTACAGAAAAACAATGATGATCAATTATACTGCAGTGAACTGGTGACAGAATCATGAGTACCCAAGGCTCACCCATGCCTGCGAGGTCTAAAGGCCAGCCAGTCTGGTCCGATCCCACAGAAAAGCCAACAAAGTACAAACTGCCAAAAACATCAACGCAGATCACGATAGAAAGGCACCAGAACACCCAGTGCATCACAACCCAACATTCATGGAGCCCTGCAGGAAACGAGCCCAAGGCCCGACCCGACCTCCAAACTACCCAAATTCCAATCTGATCGAGCATCGAGGAATTTACCAGACAAACAAGTTTGATCTATGGAGGCCCCATTCCACAACCCACAGCACCCGAAGGATCTGCTGCCAATGTCTTGGATCGGGACACCACATCACACCCCCCAGAGGTACTATAGTACAGAGAACCTACTTTAAGTAGTACTGGCCATAATGTTTTGTGTTTTAATGTTATGACTGATCAAAATTATGTCTAAAACAATCAATCTTGTTCAAAGAATCACATCTGGAAATAAAAAGACACATCAAAAATGTATTAAACATCAAAGAGTACATTTACTGCTTCGCATTAGACATATCTGGAAGTTTATATCATCATGGTCCAAGAACAAAGATTATCTAAGACAGAAGCATCATTTGCTAGTCCCCTGAATACAACAAGCAAACAGGTCAGGAAAGGTTTGTCAAATATTTTTTACATTATTATAAAATGCAACACTGGGATCTTTCACAAGGTTATTTGTATTCATCAGCTTATAATATCGGATTTGTACCAGTGAGTAACATGGACCTTAATACAATGTTAGTTTTTAATATATTAAAGTCACTAGGTCTAATCTAGTCAGTTAAAGATCAGGATCCCCCCAGTGATATTAGGGTAGAATTTTTCTATTTTTTTTTTGGAAACCAGATGCGACTCCTGTTCATTTAGCTTTAAGACTAATGTAAAATTTCGACCACAAAATGAACATCAGTCTCGATTCTGTCCTTATAAAAAAATAATAAATAAATGTAAAAAAAAAAAACAGTCTCCTCGGACGAGCGTGTATTTACAGGCCTCTCTCATCGCAGCTTCTTTTTGAAGTCCCTTCAAAGTCCGAGCTTCATTTGGGATGCGGTCTGTGGTATTCCGGTGTAAACAGACGCCAGGACGGAGGATAACACGCTCGCGGGCGGACAGGCCTCTTCGAGGAATCGGACGTGACACTTCAAACATCCACGCTCCGATATTTGTCTCCATCGTGGCAGAAGTTATTGATTTATTAGCGAGCAGGATATCCGCTCTAGTTAGACGTGAAGTGCTTCGGGTCAGTTTTGAGACGCTCTGATCACATTCCTGGAGTTGCTCTTGACAGATGCGCTCACTCCATGCGGCTCTGTAGATGTTCGAATTCAGACGAGTTGATTCCAATTATTTCGTTTTTAACTGTTCTTGCTTTTTACCTTCAGAACTCGGAACAGAAATCGATCGCTGACGTGAATCAGCAGGGCCACGGCTTAAAAAGCACACTTTCCACCGATGCTGATTGGACGTGCTGAATGAGCTCGGGCAGCGCGGACCCCCCTGCCTCCTGACAGCACATCACAATGCATGTACTTCAGCACTGAGCTGCACTGATTTCCTGCCAAAAGCAAGTCAACCAAGTCAGCAGAAACCACCGAAAATATCATAAAGTTATGAAGTTAACTTCGGCCTGCAAGGAATAGCCAGAGCTCGCGTATGCAGCCGCCGGTGAAGCTGCCGAGTGAGTTCAAAGTGGTTGAGCTAGCTGGCGCAGAGGCTCTAAATGCCGGGATGTTAAGCCAGAAATGGTGCCAGCTGCATTATCCGTGGGCAGCTGGTAGAAGATGATGCAGTGTCTCAAGTCATGAACATCACAAACACGCTGCGTAAAGAGTAACACTGCAACACTGACACACACCTCACTGTCTAAACAATGTTTCGCTGTAAGGTATATTCTCCGCGATCTTCAACATGGGCGGCGTTAGCATCTGTTGGTTGGATTAATCAGAACCCTGGTGTTCACACTAGACAGGTGAGAACACAGCAATCACACTTGAGCACGGAAGCGATCCGACTCTGAATCGATTCAACTGCAGGAAGATTCATTGTTGTTTAGTTGGGTTTTTTTTGTTTGTCTGTTTCGTTTTAAAGCAAAATAGTAAAAGCTGGCCATGATACACAGAATGTTTTAAACTCAAATATAATTAGCAAATCATTTATTTAGAGTTGGCTCTGTGTCCTCCGCTGGGGTGATTTTTCTGATTTCTACGTCTTCTCTTGCCATATTTCTGGCTATTTGGGGTTTAATTATGTGCAGTGTGAAAACAAGCCAAACAGCAAACAAAACAAAAGAGTAATTTTCACTCTGGACTCAACGAACGGCGAGCAGGGGAGAAAGTGTCTCTGAAAAATGTTAAGCCAACTATTGTCACCGGGGCAACTCTGGCCCCTCAGGGCATGACTCCACTATACCTCTGTGTGCTGTGGGATCTGGCACCCTGGCACCTGGACATTGGCAGGGGATCCTTTGAATGCTGTGGTTTGAAGGGTGGGACCTCCATAGATCAGACTATCCCGTGGGTGACAATCGAATTGGGATCTGGATAGGTTTGAGGCTGGATCGGTGGCTTTGGGACCCGGTGTGTGGTGGGCTGTGGTGCACTGGGAGTTCTGGTGGCATTCTCTTGTAGCCAACTTTTTTTTTTTGTTTTGTGATTTGTGCTGCATTGGCTTTTCTGCGAGATCGGGCCAGACAGACTGTCATTTGTTCCCTGCGTGCACTGGGTGAGTCTTTGGTGCCCACGATCCTGTCACCAATTTACTGCGGTATAATTGATAATCAGTGTTAACATCTTAATGTTATGTGGAGGTGCCATTATGACAGAACAGTGTATACCTCAAGTGTTAGGATGCAGGGAAGACTAAGTAAATACATTGTTTGATTTTGTATGTCATCGTGCCTGTGCATGAGCTGTGCTGAAAATTAGCATAAATTTAGATAAAAAATTCTGCTAACATCATATTTTGGAATAAGATTAGATTTTTTTTTTACCTAATCTTTGGATGAAATGACCTAAACATAACCTCGTAAAATTAAATATACAATAAACCAAAAAAAAAAAAAAAAAACACAAAACATATAATGTTTCGCGTTCACTAGAGAAACTTAGCCGAGTCCCATTTTTAGCATCTAAAGCGGGTTGTATTGACTCGAGCCGAACCGCAGAAGAACTCGGTGTGGGTTACATGCTGATACGAGTCGATTCCCTGATGAGGTTTAGTCATTGCCCTTCACAACCCTGTGATACTCAGGGTCCGATGTTGAGTCCTCGTTTGAAGATAAAAGACAACGCTAATCCTCAAGGGAACAAAAAAAGGACATGCCGATCAGTGGGACGTAACTGATAGTGGTGGACATCAGACATGCTGTCCTCACCCAGCCTATCAGCGCGTGGACAGGAGACGAGGGAATCTCTCGGTCTCCTTTTTTTTTTCTTTTTACTGGAGCTTTGCAGCAGAAGATAAATCAGCCTGCCTCGGCTTGGTAAACACTCACAGCTCTCGAGTTATCAGAGAGGAATAGAAGGAAAGTTATCCTGCAAAGGAAACTCCCCTGGCGTTTAGTAAGATCAGTGCAGCTCGCGTAGCTCTGAACTCTGCTAATGGGATCCTAGCTTAGACACTCGAGGAAGATGAGATGAAAAAGACGATGCCTTGTGTCTGAAAAGATGATGTAAAAATGACACACGATGAGCTGATATGTGGAAAAAAATGATAGTTACATAATCTATAGGAACTGTAAAATAGAGCTGCTTTTGGATTCCGGATTTTGATTCGTTAGGAGGTGGTGTTTCATTCTCTGACTCCAGAGCTGTAGAGTATTTATTAATCATCTAGCTAGCACGTAATTATCTATCTCAACAACAGCATTGTAGAAAACTGGAGTCTGTTTGCTAGCTAGCTCTGTGGCTGAGATAGAAATTAGCAAGCTGTAGGAATCAGTTTGCTAGTTTGCCAGGGTACAAAAACATGAATCTCAGTGTTTCTCCTTTGCAGCACTAGTGTTGTATTTATCTTATCTGAATGTACGTTTCAGTTAATGTTTAATTAGCTGAGTTAGCTTGCTTATGTTATCCTAATTAGATAATAATTACTGTGAGACAGCTTGTAAGCTAGATGGGGAAATTTGCCGGCTGTTGGAATTATTTGCTAGCTAAAACATTAACTGATTATTAATGTTAGCTACCAAGTCTGAATTAGCATGACAATTTTGTTTGAATTAATGTATTGATAACTATTCAGCCTAGCTACTTTAGCTAGCAGTTAGTGGGAGGAGAAATGATGGGAGTATTGTGATTAAAACATATAGCAAACCTTAGTGTTAGCTGAATTACAAGCTTAGGGTTGTATTAAAATTAGCTAGCTCATGTTTTAACTGACAATGTAAATGACTGAGAAATTAGCTAGACATAGTTAGTTAGCTGGGTTTTGTTGGCCATTTAAATAAAGCAGAGTATGCAGATAGTTATTGTTGTAATGGCTAAGTTAGCTAATGTTAGAGGAATTAAACAGTGGTTAGTTTTGCTTACAGTAGATTGTTGATTAGCTCAATAATGTAGAATTTGGTATTTAGTACTTCATATCTGTTAGATTTGGTTGTTTGCTAGCTTTGAAAGATTAACTGAAAATTAGTATTACCTGTGTTACCAACATTAGCATTGCGTTTAGCATGGCTATTTGAATATGCTTCAACAGATAAGTAATCTAGCTAATGTTAGCTAGTAAAAATTTGCTAGTGATTACTGTTTCTACTGTACTTAATGTAAGATAGGCAGCTAGCTAGCATGCTAATCTTTGTGAAAAAGATTTCAGAATTTTTTTGTACTAAATACAATATGTAGAATTTATTTTTATTTATTATTTTCTAATCTTTTATCATAATAATGTATTACATCTTCTTCTTCTTCTACACAGACTGCACATCACAGATCCGCTAGACTGAAGCTGCATACTACTCAGCTTTATTTTTTAAAATTCACATTGCATATTAGTCGTGTAAATCATAAATTAGTGTTGTCAGTGTTTACAGTTTGTTTCCTGCTCCCTGTGACCCGAGAGATTATTTTCTCCTCTCTCAAGATAAGCGCTAATCAATTGGTTAGGAATGCAGAAACGAAGGTCAAAAGGTCAGCCTTGGTGGAAAATACAGAGAGCTTGTAAAGGAAGGCACATCAGCAGAAGAGAGGCATCACTCAAAAGAGGTGGAGGAGGAGGAAGAGGAGAAAGAGAAAACGGACATCCACGGCATGGAAAATCACTGTGTGTGCTACATTTCAGCAGAGACACACTGGTATGTACGTGGGATCATACGAATTGTTCCAGTGCTGCTTTCGTGCCAATATGGATTTAGAAGCCATTTCATTTGAGGCCCTATAGAGAAGATTGAAACGTGTTCGCTCCTAATGAGTTCCCAAGGATTACGGTCTAATCCGGACCGCAGATTTGATTTAACAGATCCAGCACTGAGCGCATCACCCCGCAGACATGCTAACAAGCCGATCACGCAACAGACAGCTAGCAGAGTCATGGCTGATTACCGGAAATTTCTTATCACTCCTTACGCACTGTGCTGCTCACATGAGCGGTTCGAGATGGAGAAATTGCACAGGGGCGATCAGACGTGTGCGGTGCAAGCTTTCAGCGCTCAGGAATGCGTGAGAGACGATAAAACACTCAGTGTCCTCCTGTTATGGGAAAACAATCAACAAAATAGTTACAAGCTTAGTTTCCATGCTAAAAGGTTTTATTGCAGTCATAAGTATCTAAGTATTAAAGAATGACACGTGTTCGATTCCCGTCTCGAGTCTGTGTGCATGGAGTTTGCATGTTCTCCCCGTCCAAAGACATGCAGGTTAGGGTAAATGGTGTTCCCAAATTGCTCGTAGTGTGTGAATGACAATCAGGGTTCGAGCTGGCAACCTGACCCCGTAAGTAACTGCCACAAATACCTCCAGAGTGGGAAGTATCTGTCAACCAATGTGCCGGATATGAATGACGCATACTTTTTATCCACTTATATCTACATTTAATGTTAACAAATGAATTTCTGACATTGAAATTACTTGACTTCTTGAAACAAAATTGTCACATTACCGAGAAAGCACATTGTCCTCTTTCCTGAAAATTACAGATTTGGCACTGGAGATTCGTTACACCACATCAACAGTCCATATGTCCCATGTTTGTTAATGTATTCAAATGAGCTGTATGAACATACAGCAGAGCACAACTGTCGGAGCTGCTGCTATAGAACACTCCGACCAATCAGAAGACAGGATAAGCACAGAGGTCCTTGTTATTCCATTTAACATTCTGGCTAACTGTTTCTAAGGAAAGCAATAGGGCAGTGATGAAGTTAGATTTAAACTTGTTTAAAAGCCGGGAAGCCGGAGCCAAGGCCGTATCGTTCTGTGTAATGGTGTTACCCAGGTTGTTTGTCTGCTGGGAGAGCGATACGGCTGCCGTCGGAAATGCTGAGGCGAAAAAAAAACGCAGGGTCGACTGCACTCTGTGGCCAAAGGTTGCACCAAAGTTAATTACTGTGCACCGAACTTATTTTGTCCCCCTCGTGGGATTTCCTAAGCTTGAAAATAAAGCAGTGACTCGTGAATTTGTGGCTTTTCCTGTTATTTTTTTTTTCTTCCCCCCCAATCTTGGGCCACAATAACCGAGTGCGACTATAGACTTTAATCTTTCCTTCCTCTTTCCAGTTTCTAAGCCGGCCATTTTCTTTTACCTGCAGAGGTTTTTTTTTCTTCTTCTTCTTCTTCTTCTTCTCCTTTTTTTCCAGCTTCCCCCTTTATCCCTCCCCTGCCACCATCTAATTATTTTCCTTTTGTCTGAAGTAAAAGCTCTGTGGGTCATTACCTTCCTCTTCCACTTTAACTCAGCCGTGGTCCTTAAAAAAAGCTCAGACACATTGGAATGGGCTTCGAAAGAGGGGGAAAAAAGAAAGGATTAAGTTCGCTAGTTTTTGTAAATCATTGACACCTGAAAAGGACTTTCAATCAGTCCGCACACCCGGCTAAAGAATTTTCTCATTTTTGAGGCGCTAATTTAGAGCTGGATTTAAGCGTACCTCCGGGATTAATCAACCCGCCGGCCTCGGCGGATTCTTAAAAAAAAAAAAAGAGAAACACGCTTAAGCGCGTCCATCAGAGAGACGGAAGCACATGAGTGTGAAAAGTGATTTTCCTGAGGGACGGGGTACAAATATCCTTATTTGCATTTAGAAAATCCATCAACTTTATGAAATGTTTAGCGAGCGAAGCGGCGCTTGCATGGTTTTGCTTTTAATAGGGACGACGGCTTAAGCGCCGCATTACATCTTTCTTCTCCTCTTGAAATTGTCACTCCGTAATCCCTTCAGAGAGGAGTAATGCGGCGAGATTAGAGCCATAACCCGAGATTCTTCTGCGAGATCGTTCGAGTGGAGACACGGGAAGATCGGCGTTTTACACAGAGTTTAATCAGCGGCGCTGCTTCGCGTGTACGTCAAGTCAAGAACGTACGCTGTTTTCAGGAAGTGCTGGAGGTTTATG
Organism: Clarias magur; assembly: GCA_013621035.1. Taxonomy (NCBI): domain Eukaryota; kingdom Metazoa; phylum Chordata; class Actinopteri; order Siluriformes; family Clariidae; genus Clarias; species Clarias magur. The sequence continues at coordinate 3,141,113 of QNUK01000009.1, read as the reverse complement.
CAGGATGTTCCACCGCAGCTAGCGTAGCCATAAACGGATAAAAAGTACAACATGTCTAGAAATTGTTAAAGGGGATTATTGTGGACAAAAAAAATCATCCTGGGAATGGTGACAGCAACTCTGCTGTGTCACACCACCTGTCGCTGATTAATTTCCTGTAACAGAGTGGTTTACGTCTTTTGTATGTAATTGGCAGAAAGCCCTAACACACACACACACACACACACACACACATACACCCCGCCCAAATGGATGGAAGTTCCTGCGAATACTAGAAAGTCAAATGTCATTGTGAAGAGTTTCTCGTCTTAATTTGCATTCTTTATAAAATTCATACCGTGATCTTATTCAAGTTTATACGCGGTTAGTGAAATATCTACACTTACATTTTGGTTATGCTAGTTAGTTAGCTAAGTAGTGAGCGGATAGTGGTAGATAGATATTAGCTAAATATTACATTGAGACATTTTGTTTTTTTCCGCTAATGCTAAAGAAGGTTTTTAGCGAGTTTATTTGTTTTCAGGAACACGTTATTCCAAACTTCACACATACAGTAGCGTGTTTGGGAAGTGCTAGATGTCTGCGTTAAAAAAAATAAATAAAAAAAAACAGCAAAGGATTTAATAACACAGAACAGACTCTGTCCATCTGGGGGAGTTCAGGGGGGGTCATTAATCCGTCTCTCGCTGTGCAGCATGATGCATTCCCCAAACGGACAGTAGGACAAAAGGAGCTGTCTCGCTCCTTCTCGCTTCTCTTTCTTTCATCTACATCAAGAAGGATTAGCATGTTTGGGGAATTAACTTTATTTCACGATGTCCTCAAAAGCATTCAAATCTCACATGAGATGTCTCATTCAAACCGCAAATAAGATTAGTCCAGGACATCCGTGATTTAAATACGTTAACTGGCCTGAAGATGCACCTCGATAGTTTTATCTGGAACAATCAGGAGTAATGGAGGATGAATGCCAAGCACCGAGTGCTTTACAACCAATTTCTGTCTCTTGTAAAGGAAATCTCTGCCCTGAAACATCTTAAATAGGTTTGCATTGAAGCATATGTGATGTGATTAGTCATTACGGTGCTAATCTGCTTGTGGGTGATGTTTTTTCATTGTTCTTGTGTGAAATGAGCAACTCTGTGTCTCGCCGTTGTTATCGCTAGCCAAGTTGGCATTTAAGCAGAAGTTGATAATTGTTAGATTTTTGTTCTTAGCTCAAAGCAGGGACAAAAAAAAACACATTTTAAAAGGTTTGAAAAGTTTCTTTTCTCACATATTAATGACAACTCCGGTGTAGGCGGCTCATTCGAGCGTAGTGGTTAGCACTGTCACCTCCTTGCACCTCCAGGGTCCGGGATCGATTCCCGCCTCGGGGGTCTGTGAGCGTGAAGTTTGTATGTTTTCCCTGTGCTTGGTGGGTTTCCTCCGGGTACTCTGGTTTCCTCCCACAGTCTAAAGACATACAGATTACTCTAGTTGGCGTTCCCAACTGTGTGCTGTGTGTGAATGAGTGTGTGCCCTGCAGTGGATTGACACGCCCTGTCTCGTGCCCTGTCTAACATCCTGGGACAGGCTCCAGTCCCCTCGCGACCTGGTTCAGAAGACCTGGTGATGCAAACGCACGCTGGACTTGATGTCCCATGATGCAATGCGACCATACAAGTTATAGCAGCAACTTTGTTGAGTATAAGATGATGATGATGATGATGATGATGAGCTCGATGGCGTACTAGCTTTCGGAAGCTGATCTGTCTAAGTAGAGTGTGAAGGTGAAGAGGGATAAAGAAAATGCTGTTCAGGCTAAAACACTAAAGCGCCGCCGCATCACTCTCTCTGTACATCCAAAGATGAACTGAAGGCTAAAGCGAACAAGCTGGGATGCTAATTATAAAGATGAACATGCAAGTCAGTCAGGGAGAGTTTTCGATGCTTTTTTCGTGTTTTGACACACTTTTAACTTCCCCTTAAACCCGACACCAACATGAATCGTACAGTCTCAGCATCTCGAGGCTGTCTTTTTCTTTCCTTTTTTTTTTTCTCTCCCCCACCCCAAACAGAGTCGGTCAACAAACATGACATGACACACTCCTTTGAGAGACCCGTCTAATAAATTTCCTGCACTGGTGTAGAGTTATCGCCCCGGGTCGCTCCGAGCTGCTCCCTCGCCGAGAGTAGAAATCTCATTCTCTTCAAGGAGCATGGTTCGGTCCTGCCGATTTTCCACGCTCTATTCGGCCCTGATCGGGCTCAGCGCCTGCGAGACCGAGCGACGGCATGCTCGGGGAGCGATGCTTTAAAAATGCGCCTCTCGACACACTGTGTTGCAAACACATGCAAATGAGCCGCTCTCAGAAAACTCTCAAATCTCATCAAGGCGAGGCTAGAAAACGCAGCGCCCTGACTGATCCCTTGGTTCACGAGTCAAAAAAAAAAAAGAAAAGGAGACGGGAGTGGGGGGGTAAGGGGGGCGGGGGGTTGTGCGCGCGACCCAGCCGGGTGCAAGTTTCAACGGCTTCCACGTGTGTTTTTCACTGAATTAAAGAACAGATCCAGGGCTTATTATTATTCATTCGCCGCTCCTTGACTCTCCCTCGCTGTCTCAGGCAATATGCTGGTTCTGATTTAAAGCGGATTAAAGCATGTTGTCCTTAAGCTTTTGCGGGAATTCTCAGAAGTATTCACATTTGCCAGGCCTGATTAGCAAAAAAGAAACAATAGTGGTTTTTTAGCATGCAGATAGATTATTAGTTTCCCTCGAACCGCACGCCGTGCTGACGTCTCCGACACCCGTCGACACACTCACTCATATTGGACGTTATTTGAAATTCCATGACGTTTGAGTTTTATGCCCCACATCACTTCCCTCCACACATACAGTTTATACGCTATATATATATGTGTGTGTGTATACCGTATATGACAGGATGACAGAGCATGTACATCACGTCCCCGTCCCGGCTAGCTCAGATTAGATATATAGGAACTCAGAGCAATATAAACACGAACAGCTGGCACGCAGTGAGATTGCCTGTTAACTCTGAACATCTGCTTTCTCCGTCTGCATCACTAGAGTAATCTGTGATAAGCTAAGTTTAAAAGAAGGGCAAAAAAAAAAAGAAAAGAATGCCTTTACTTCCAGTACATGCAGCTCAACTCAAAGCTTGGTTAAAAATTTTTGTAAAACATCTTGACATCTATCCAGTCTACACGGATTAGCCAGATTAAAGCTAAGCGAATCCATTAAATGAATCTGTGCTGGAGAGATATTTTTAGATTTCCTCAGAATGTCCTTCTTCTTCTTTTCTTCTTTCTCGCTCATGTAGTTGTGCCACATTTGATTCCGTCCTCTTCAAATCAGGACGCGATGATCCGACTCTTGTGCCCCCCCCCCCCCCCCCCCCCCATCGCTCCCCAAAACCCCCCCGTACCCGCCGCCTCCGCCGCCACCCATTTTTTTCCTGCAAATAAGCACTTCTTAAACGCCGCACGCTGACTCGAGAGAGGGTTTCTGCTTCATCAGCAGTCGGCAAGTCAGAGAAAATCACAAGCTGTGCCACAATTACATCACGAAGAATACATCTAGTGTGCTCCTTTCACTCGAGAAATGTGTGCCTTTGAGCATATCAATCACGTTCCTGCTGAAATGAGCAAGGCTCCGCTGCAAAACATTGCATTTCTCTTTCCATCTTTTTTTTGTATTATTATTTAATTTATTTATTTTTTCCGCAATAACATCCAGCACCCGACGTTGACGCTAAGCCGATATCGAGGATTCGTTAGTGACATGAGTGAATAAAGACAATGGTCTTGACTGTAGTTTTCTTTGAAGCTTGCAGGATTATACTTTACATTATTACGCTCATTTTACTGCGCATGGTACGGTAGTCGTTTCCGTAGCAACAGCTCATTCACAGGAACTCGTTCAACATATCTTTTACCTACAAACAATTACAACAAACTCAAAGAATGTCAGTCATTCTTGATATGGTGAAGTTCTCTTTAAAGATTCTTTCATTTTACATTCATGGAAGGAGTCTCCAGTGTAAGAGGTAGAGCAGTAAGTTACAAAAACCTTAACGTGAAGTACTGTAAGTTTACTTTTGTTTTGTGACACCTTCCAACAGGACAAAAAAACATTTTGTTTTCATTGTAAGAAAAGTAAGAAAAAGTCACAAAGGCTCTTGAGGAAACAAATGTTTCTAGCTGCTTAAGTGTATGATGGGACTTGTGCTGAAATTTCTGGTGAATGAAGGTTGAAGGAGATTGACGTTTATTGAAGACTTCAAGCGCAGTACGGTGATGAGACTCTTATCCGCAGTAGTAAAACATCTGAACGGTGCAAACGTTTTAAAGAAGGTTGTACGTACGTGAATAACGTGATTCCAGCTGGAGCTCAGTGCAGTCGTGAACAATCAGCGAGTGGAATGCCTGATCCTTGAAAATCGATGAATAACTTGTCGCATCTGTCTGTGTGAACTGTACACACACCCATTCACCATCACCACTTCCATCCAGGAACTCATATTGCCACATCCCCCGTACATCCCTGACAAGACATTCCCACATGTTCACTCAGTAGTGGGTATGTCCCCAAATCCTTTAAATTAGCCGTTATTAAACCATTAGTCAAGAAACCTGACCTTGACCCCTGTCTGCTTTCTAATTACAGGCCGATATCAAACCTTCCCTTTATCTCCAAGATTTTGTATCACAGCAGCTATGTTCACATCTACACAGAAATAGCATAAATGGCCTGTATCAGTCAGGATTTAGGCCTCATCACAGCACAGAGACAGCACTTGTTAAAGTAGTAAACGACCTCCTATGGGCCCTTGATCAGGGTTGCGTCACTATACTTGTGTTACTGGACCTCAGTGCAGCTTTTGACACCATTGATCATAGTATTCTCCTTCACAGATTAGAAAAGGTAGTAGGACAGGGGTGGCCAAGTTCGGTCCTAGAGAGCCGCAATCCTGCAGAGTTCAGCTCCAACCCTAATCAAACACAGCTGAACAAGCTAATCAAGGTCTTGAGGACTACTAAGGCTACTGGCAGGAGAGTTTTTTTTTCAGGGCTGGAGCTGAACTCTGCAGGATTGCGGCTCTCTAGGACCGAACTTGGCCACCCCTGTAGTAGGAATTAAGGGAACTGCCCTCTTGTGGCTCAGATCCTATTTGACTGATCGTTATCAGTTTGTAGATTTAGATGGTGACCATTCCTCATGTTCTCAAGTGAAGTTTGGTGTTCCACAGGGCTCAGTTTTAGGCCCCCTGCTTTTTTTCCTTTACATGCTTCCTCTGGGCAACATAATTCGCAAACATGGTATTAGTTTTCATTGTTATGTTGATGACACACAATTATATGTCTCAGCAAAACCAGATGTGAAAAACCAGTTTGCTAAAATTGAGCAGTGTGTGCAGGACATAAGAGATTGGATGTTAATTAATTTTCTTCTGCTTAATCCTGATAAGACAGAAGTTCTGGTCATATGACCACAAGTAGCTAGAAATAAGCTTTCTGATCACACTGTAACTTTAGATGGCCTTTCTATTCCATCAAGTGCAACAGTAAAAGACCTTGGTGTGATTATAGATTCCAGCCTTTCATTTGAAGCACATGTAGATAATATTACCAGGATAGTTTTCTTTCACCTTAGAAATATTGCCAAGATAAGAAACATATTGTCACTAAATGATGCAGAAAAACTAGTTCATGCCGTTATCACCTCTAGGTTGGACTATTGTAACGCCTTACTGTCTGGCTGTTCAACTAGGTGTATAAACAAGCTTCAGTTAGTACAGAATGCAGCAGCGATAGTCCTCACTAAAACCAGAAGATACGAGCACATCACCCCTATCTTATCTACACCGCATTGGCTCCCTGTGGAATTTTGCATCGATTTTAAGATACTACTTTTGACATGTAAAGCACTAAATGGTCTCGCGCCACAGTATTTGAGTGAATTGTTAGTGTCTTACGATCCACCACGCCTACTTCGATCAAAGGATGCAGGCTGCCTGTCAGTACCACGTATTATTAAAACTACAGCAGGGGGCAGAGCTTTTTCTTACAAAGCCCCAAAGTTATGGAATAGTCTTCTTGTTAATGTTCGGGACTCAGACACAGTCTCAGTGATTAAGTCTAGGCTAAAAACTTATTTATTTAGCCAATCATTTTTGTAAATAGATTAACCTTAGGTAAAGGAGCAGATCTGGGGGACTCATGGACGTAGAGTATTCTGGTGAACTGGTATGTTTAAATGCTGTCCTCCCCACTCTCATTGTTCACTCAGGTTTGTTGACGGTGAGGTGATTGGTTGCTTTACATCTCAGGGAGCCCTCATGTTTGTGTTTTCTTCTGGTTCTCCCTTTTAGTTATGCTGTTATAGTTAGTCCTGCCAGAGTCCCTGCTTGCACTTTGCACTAATATACATTCACCTTATACATGTTGACTGTGACCATACCTACACACGTGGACAAAATTGTTGGTACCCTCCGGTCAATGAAAGAAAAACTCACAATGGTCACAGAAATAACTTTAATCTGACAAAAGTAATAATTAAAAAAAAATTTATATGAATGTTAACCACTGAAAGTCAGACATTGCTTTTCAACCATGCTTCAACAGAATTATAAAAAAAAAGAACTCATTGAAGTTCATGGAACAGGCCTGGACAAAAATTACGGTACCCCTAACTTAATAGTTTGTTGCATAACCTTTTGAGGCAATCACTGCAATCAAACGATTCCTGTAACTGTCGGCCCACTCCTCATGATCAAGCTGCTCCAGTTGTTTCCGGTTTGAAGGGTGCCTTTTCCAGACAGCATGTTTCAGCTCCTTCCAAAGATGCTCAATAGGATTGAGGTCAGGGCTCATAGAAAGCCACTTTAGAATAGTCCAATGTTTTCCTCTTAGTCATTCTTGGGTGTTTTTAGCTGTGTTTTGGGTCATTATCCTGACCTGCGACTGAGACCCAGCTTTCTGACACTGGCCAGCACATTTCTCTCTAGAATCCCTTGATAGTCTTGAGATTTCATTGTACCCTGCACAGATTCAAGACACCCTGTGCCAGATGCAGCAAAGCAGCCCCAGAACATAACAGAGCCTCCTCCATGTTTCACAGTAGGGACAGTGTTCTTTTCTTGATATGCTTCATTTTTCCATCTGTGAACATAGAGCTGATGTGCCTTAGCAAAAAGTTCAATTTTTGTCTCATATTTGTGAAGCTTGAAGCTTTGTGGCTTGTGAACATGTAGTTTGGCATATTCCAGTCTGGAATATGATTTGTTTTTATGATTTGTTTTCAACAATGGTGTCCTCCTTGGTCGTCTCCCATGTAGTACACTTTGGCTCAAACAACGACAGATGGTGCAATCTGACACTGATGTTCCTTGAGCATGAAGTTCACCTTGGATCTCTTGAGAAGTCTTTCTGGGCTCTTTTGTTACCATTGGGATTATCCGTCTCTTTGATTTGTCATGAATTTTCCCATGGATCTTAAATTTCTGAATAATATGTGCAACTGTAGTCACAGGAACATCTAGCTGCTTGGAAATGGTCTTATAGCCTTTACCTTTAACATGCTTGTCTATAATTTTCTTTCGAATCTCCTGAGACAACTCTTTCCTTCGCTTCCTCTGGTCCATGTTGAGTGTGGTACATACCATGTCACCAAACAACACAATGACTACCTGGAGCCCTATATATAGGCCCACTGACTGATTACAAGATTGTAGACACCTGTGATGCTAATTAGTGGACACACCTTGAATTAACATGTCCCTTTGGTCACATTATTTTCAGTATTTTCTAGGGGTACCATCATTTTTGTCCAGGCTTATTCCATGAGTTTATTTTTTTTAAATAATTCTGTTGAAGCATGGTTGAAAAGCAATGTCTGACTTTCATTGGTTAACATTCATAGAAGTTTTGTAAATTATTACTTTTGTCAGATTAAAGTTATTTATGTGACCATTGTGAGTTTTTCTTTCTTTGACCGAAGGGTACCAACAATTTTGTCCACGTGTGTAACTGCCATCTCTCCTTATTTTCTGTTCTCTCCTTTTCTGCTCTCTCTTCTCTCTCTCTCTCTCCCTTTCTCCTTTCCCTCTCTCTGTCTCTCTGTCGAGCTATACATGTTCGCTCCAGAGTTGCCAGTGATCCAGACCCCTCTGCCCTCTGGAGCCGTCTAACCCGTCCTGGAGTCCTGCTTCTGGTTGGAGATCTCGTCGCATGGATGCCCCGTGTGGTCTGCCTGGATTCGTATGGTAGCTGGGGATGGTTTCCATTAAGACTGTCCTACCATCAATTGATGCTCTGGGGACCTGTGACTTCAGTTGTTCGATAGCTCAGGACTGGAATCTCCTACACTCTACCTGAGCCTCCAGGAACAAACTGGACTCCTTTTAATTTTAACACATCTCCTGTTACACTGAACTTCCAGTACACATTATTATGCTGATCATTCTCTGCTATCCGTTATCACCCAGATGAGGATGGGTTCCCTGTTGAGTCTGGTTCCTCTCAAGGTTTCTTCCTATTACCATCTCAGGGAGTTTTTCCTTGCCACCGTCGCCCTCGGCTTGCTCATCAGGGACAATCTTATCATTTTCATTCATACACATTGCATACAAACTTACTTCTTTTTATTGTGTAAAGCTGCTTTGCGACAATGTCAATTGTTAAAACGCTATATAAATAAAATTGACTTGACTTGACATGTTTGGAAAAGCAATTAAGGGAGTTCCTGGGAGGCCGGGGTTTCAGATGTGAAGCAGGCAGTCTTATGATAATGGCTCTGGCTTACTGAGAAAACTTGATGGTCTCCATGCACTAATGAAATACTGGGATAAGTGCATTAGTGGCGCAGGGGAACCATTTGCAACCATTTTATTATTTTAATATTTTTAAATATTTTTTAACATTTTATTTTTAAAAGATGGATTCAGTTTCTTTCAACTGTTTTGTCAATTCTGTTGAAGTTTTTCACTTCATAATTTTAGCCACCTTGCTACTTAAGCTAGCTAATTAGCTGTGGTTTCTTGCGAACTGCCCAGCAAACATTGATCCGACGGCAACATCGTCGTGTCCCTGGTAAAAACCTGTCGCGGCAGGACGGCATTAATTGGTAAAAATATGAGGCACACATATTTAACAGTTTTAAAAATGCTTTCAGATACGTGTGTACATGTCTACAGTTGTCTGTGGTTGCATGTATAGGTTTTATGTAAGTGTTCTTCAATATATACCCTCCAAGCAAACATTTGGATGATTGATTACTGTTTATAACAGCTGTTGTTAATCAGATAACGTCAAACACGTCCGTTCAACTTTCTTTTCGGAAATATTTTTTATCGATGGCGGGATGGGACGTGTCGGAGGGATGTCATTTCCATGGCTAGCAACTGCATCTAAACGATCTTCTCCTGCGAATAACACATAGAACTTGCAGCTAGAGTTTTAAATCTGCCAGTATTAGCACAAATTATTAATTATAGTAACATTTTGTAAAATTATATTAACGTCTTGAAAATTAGATTCACACAAATGGTGTTTAAAAAAATTAACATGGTCGGTCTTTTTTTTTTTCTTTTCTTCGTACAGCTAATGTTCAACTCCCCCAAGCACAGCTGATCAATTCAATCTAATCCAGTAAATTGAATTTTATATTGAATTTATTGAATGAGCTGTGCTCAGAGTGAGTTTCTATTCTCTGGCTCAGGCTGCCAGCAGCCAATCAAAACCCTGGCTCTACTGTAGGAGATTTTTGTCCAGCATTGTCGGTTTTAATCAGAAATGAGTTCTTTTCATTGTAAGTTGGTGTAGATGGATATTCGCTCAAAGTGAATAATTTGTGGAGAAATCTGTTGCTGGTAAATCTCAGTATCAAGGCCGAAGAGCTGTTGCTTGTATCATTAAAGCAAGCCATCGTTAGGCTGAAAGATCAAAACACACCAATCAGAGAGATGAGACAAAGACAAACATTCTTTAAAACAAAGAACACAACAGTGAGCTCCGGGGCAACAAATGACCTGGGAGAATGCGGAAACAGTTGTAATGCCTGATAAAAAATTCTTTCCCAGATGATGAAACACCCATTCACAGCAGTTGACCAGATCAAGAACAGGTGGTAATTGGTATCTTTGTCGAAGGCAACAATCAAGAGAAGAGCAAATACAGTGATGCCAACCATCGGTAAACCTCAAAAGCTAAATGATAAAAAAATTAAAAATAAAAAAACAGTATTAAAAACCGTGTCAGGTTCTGGATCATCATCCTGTGGCCAGATCAGAAGAGGCACCACCTCATTTTACGGCAGAGGAGTGTACAGCCAGCGGCCAGTGAAAGTGGCTCCATTGTATTTATTGATGATGCGACTGCTGACAAAAGGCAGAAAGATCAATTCTGAAATGTTTAACGCTGTATTATCCGCTCCAAACCCCACTGGACTAGATGAGCTGAAACCAACCCAAGATCTCTTTAAGGCAAAGACGTGTGATGTTCAGTCCATGGCCGAGACAATCACCTGAGCTTTCCTGAATGTAAAACTAAATAACAAAATACCCTCATAAATAATGAGAATCAAACAGGAAGTACACACAGCTGTGGTTCAGGCCTGGCTAAGCTTCACCAGGGAAACTTTAGGCTTCATTGTTGACCGCAAATGATTCGCAAACGAGTAACAGTCTGATAAAGGACAATTTAATTTGTGATTGTTAGTCCGTCCAATTAGCTAAGGTGGAAAGAGGTGGGGGGGAGGGTAGTGCATCTAATTAAATCTAAAAGTCATTATTAAATTTCAACAGCTAAAAATAACGATGACTTTGTCGGCGTCCAAATATTTTCAGACCTGGGTTTACGCACAGTTACATAACCACATAATGCACATTCTAACTGAAAAGCAGCGCAGAGCTCACACTGCATCCAGCTGCCTCGCTGTAAACACACCACACTGATGAGTTGTGGCCAGGACAAAAGGAATTCCACTCCCTCTGAGGAATGCATAGAAAGCAGCAGGACTTTCTTTGTTGAAAATTAACCAGGGCTCATGTAGTGGCAGCCGGAATGCTTTTAAATGAAGCTCTTTAAAAAAAATTTTAAATGTAAGTACATCAGGAATCTATACACACACACAATCAAACAAAATGTTTGGAAAGGAAATCGAACAATAAGTGATAGGGATAGGCAAACAGGATCAGAAAAGACTTGGTGAATCAGATTTCTATTATTAGCAACATTAGCTTTAGACGTTCTGTGCAAATGTAGAGAAGCAAATGTTTGTTTGTGAATATGGCTCTCGCAATAACCGCGCTTGGTTAAACTTGAGGATATTAGAACAGGAACCAAAAAAATCTAACTAAGACATAGCGATAAAGTAATTAATCATATTTAATTGGAAAAAGAAACACTAGATGTAACTGAAAAATCACTTTAATTAGATTAATTTAGCACACGGCATATACGGCGTTCGTCTTGCAGCTGGTACAAACCAATATCAAATATAAGACGAATTTCAGTTTACAGTAACGTCGTCACCGAACAAATAACTGATAATAAAGTTGTGACTGGATGATGATCAAGTCTTAAATAGAAAGAAAAAGGAATTTAACTGAACATGTTTTTTCTTTATATATTTGCCAAATGTGAGGAACCTGTAACCATACATATCAAATTAAGACCTAAGGAGGTGGGGTATTGACCAACCCCACTTGCACATTACAGGAACTTGGCCGGCTGGGAGTTATTGTCACGTCCCCCGTCACTCCAAGACAGTTCTAAATGTTTGGTAAAGTCATTACAGGAGTTCCTGGGAGGCCCGCGTTTCAGACGTGACTCAGACAGACAGTCCGATCACGGCTCCGGCGTACTGAGAAAACGTTCTACCTTGATGGTGTCCAAGCACTAGTCCAAGTCCAAGTGCATTAGTGTTGCAGGGGATTATATGGAGAAATAAAGGGAGTTTTTACTCTCAGAACTGTTATTGTTCTGCTATTCTGCACAATAAAAAGTCTTATTCTGATTGCACAAAATGTCTGTAACATGCGTACAAAGTGAATGTACGTTCATATTTCTACTTAACAGAAATCCCACAAATTTCTATAGATAACAGGATGCCCCAGGACTGGGTTTCTAGGAAAATGCAGCGATGTAGAGAGAAGATTCTGGGGTGAAACAGACGACTATTATTAACTAGCACATGGACAAAATTGTTGGTACCCTTCGGTCAATGAAAGAAAAACTCACAATGGTCACAGAAATAACTTTAATCTGACAAAAGTAATAATAAATAAGAATTCTATGAATGTTAACCAATGAAAGTCAGACATTGCTTTTCAACCATGCTTCAACGGAATTATTAAAAAAATTTACTCATGGAACAGGCCTGGACAAAAATGATGGTACCCCTAACTTAATAGTTTGTTGCACAACCTTTTGAGGCAATCACTGCAATCAAACGATTCCTGTAACTGTCAATGAGACTTCTGCACCTCTCTGCAGGTATTTTGGCCCACTCCTCATGAGCAAGCTGCTCCAGTTGTTTCCAGTTTGAAGGGTGCCTTTTCCAGACAGCATGTTTCAGCTTCTTCCAAAGATGCTCAATAGGATTGAGGTCAGGGCTCATAGAAGGCCACTTTAGAATAGTCCAATGTTTTCCTCTTAGCCATTCTTGGGTGTTTTTAGCTGTGTTTTGGGTCATTGTCCTGTTGCAAGACTCATGACCTGCGACAGAGACCCAGCTTTCTGACACTGGCCAGCACATTTCTCTCTAGAATCCCTTGATAGTCTTGAGATTTCATTGTACCCTGCACAGATTAAAGACACCCTGTGCCAGATGCAGCAAAGCAGCCACAGAACATAACAGAGCCTCCATGTTTCACAGTAGGGACAGTGTTCTTTTCTTGATATGCTTCATTTTTCCTTCTGTGAACATAGAGCTGATGTGCCTTGGCAAAAAGTTCCATTTTTGTCTCATCTGTCCATAGGACATTCTCCCAGAAGCTTTGTGGCTTGTCAACATGTAGTTTGGCATATTCCAGTCTGGCTTTTTTATGATTTGTTTTCAACAATGGTGTCCTCCTTGGTCGTCTCCCATGTAGTCCACTTTGGCTCAAACAACAACGGATGGTGCGATCTGACACTGATGTTCCTTGAGCATGAAGTTCACCTTGGATCTCTTTAGAAGTCTTTCTGGGCTCTTTTATTACCATTGGGATTATCCGTCTCTTTGATTTGTCATGAATTTTCCTCGTGCGTCCACGTCCACGGAGGTTGGCTACAGTCCCATGGATCTTAAATTTCTGAATAATATGTGCAACTGTAGTCACAGGAACATCTAGCTGCTTGGAAATGGTCTTATAGCCTTTACCTTTAACATGCTTGTCTATAATTTTCTTTCGAATCTCCTGAGACAACTCTTTTCTTCGCTTCCTCTGGTCCATGTTGAGTGTGGTACATACCATGTCACCAAACAACACAGTGACGACCTGGAGCCCTATATATATAGGCCCACTGACTCATTACAAGATTGTAGACACCTGTGATGCTAATTAGTGGACACACCTTGAATTAACATGTCCCTTTGGTCACATTATTTTCAGTATTTTCTAGGGGTACCATCATTTTTGTCCAGGCCTGTTCCATGAGTTTATTTTTTAAAATAATTCTGTTGAAGCATGCTTGAAAAGCAATGTCTGACTTTCATTGGTTAACATTCATAGAATTTTTTTTAATTATTACTTTTGTCAGATTAAAGTTTTTTATGTGACCATGGTGAGTTTTTCTTTCATTGACCGAAGGGTACCAACAATTTTGTCCACGTGTGTATATTAAAAGTGTAAGTCTAGGGCAAAACTAAAGAAACAAACATCTCTTCGGCACCAGAGTTCATTTGAGAAGGAATGAAAATTTTCTCGCTATAAACTTCTTTTATCTTTCGGCTATGAATCCACTTTTGCTCGAGTTCCATCATTACTGTAGCTCTCACAGTTACCATCCGGCACATGAAATGTTTATTACAAGAAACGAGTGGAGATGAAAGAAGGAAGGACTTGGAGATAAGAGCGAACGATCTGGGACACTATAGAAACTTTACGTCCCAAAGCGCTGCAGTGCGTACCCTTCAGTGTGTCTCTTCCACAGAGCTGTACAGTGAATCCTAATGAATCGTAGCGCAGACTGAAAGAGAGACTTTAACATATGGACTGTCTGAGACTCTTTCCCCGACCCCTCCTTCCTTCTGACGGAGCATGTTGATGCGCAGGTGTCCTGTTAACCCAATGTGCCCTGCCCTTCTGATTGCTGCAAATGCTTTTAAAATCGTCCCCGACATTCGCCATTCAGTCCTGGAGACATGCCAGGTGACGGAGGAGACGTCTGATGTGGACAGGGCTCGTGTGCATGTCTCCATTTTCTTTCCAGCTCCAGGTTCAGTGCATGAATTTTGCAGCGTGTGATTTGGCCACTGTTCAGTCTCAGTTGCTCTGCAGCATGCAGCAAAGGCTTGAGAATGTAGATTGAATATTTCATCATGTTCTGCTTCCACTATGAACTGGACCAGTGATCTATGGATTTTATTATTTTTTTTTCGGCAAAGCAAGAAAGGACCTTTAAATAAATCTCACTTGGTCTGCATTTTAGGTGCAGCATTAATAATCAAACACATGGCATGCAAAAAAGCTGACAAAAAATGTTGTGTTGCAGAATCTCTTTGTTGCCATGTTTTATGAATTTTTTAGCTTCTGCATCACTCAGGAGCTCGTTCCTAATTCCTAAGCGTTATTTCATGCTCGTTTAATCGCAACTAGATGGTAAAAACCCGTGTGAGTTGCTCATTCGTATGGACCTAAATCAGTGTATTTTTGCATTTCCCACTTTCAGCTCTCAGTGTAAATGCACTGCCTCGTCCTGTCACCTGGTTTTAGTGGACATTCAAGATTTACGTCAACCAGCTTCAACGTGAACGTGTGACATCACCCAATTACCAATTAAATACAACATACACGATTGTTGTAATGTCTGTAATAACTAAGAACGAACAACTAATCGTGAAGTATGAGACATGAACATGTGGCGTCGAGTCAAACCAGAACTTTTGACTATACAGAATAACAGAACACAGTTGTGAGAGTTTAAACCACTCGCTTTATTTCTCCATATAACCCCCTGCTACGCTAATGCACTTATCCCAGCGTTTGACTCATTCTACACCATCAAGGTGGAAAGTTTTCTAAGTACGCCAGAGCCATGATCGGATTGCTTGCTTCGTATTTGAAAAGCTGGCCCCCCAGGAACTCCTTTAATGGAAAAAAACAGCATGATTTGATCACCAAAGGTATTTTTTTCCTGCAGGACAATGCTCATACTGCCCACCGCACCACTTGCACGTTACAGGAACTCAGCTAGGAGTTATCGCCACATCCTTCATACAGTCCTGACCTCAGTCCAAGCCTTTCCACATTAAAGGAGTCCCTGTGAGGCCGGCCTTTCTGACTTGAAACAGGCAGTCCGAGGAAAAAGAAAACTGTAAAGTGTATCAGGGTATTATATAGAGAAATGAAGGGAGTTTTTCACTCTCAGGACTGTGTTCTGTTATTCTGCACAATTAAAAGTCCTGGTTTAACTCGAACGCACTTCGTAATTAAAAGAATCAATAAAATGTATAGCTTATTCAATATCAGACATTTTGACAAATGTATAGTGGTTACTTTCATCAGTAATATTCATCCACATTAAAAACAGGATATAATAAAAGGAAATGTCACTGCACACACTTTGTTGCACATCTTAAAAAAAATACTTTTTGTCCCTTGTGAGTCTTGCAACACATAATGTGACCTTCTCTCATTAGCTATTAATAATAATAATAATAATAATAATCATAATAATAATAATAAGAACACCCAGCAACAAAGTTTTTTTTACAGGTAAAATCCCAGAGTTTGTGATTTCTGTGGTTAATTATTTTTCTTTTTACTGTACTCATTGTATATTATTTATCACTTAGAAATGTAAGTACATAAATTAAAAAAAACAAACCTCTTATTTTTAAACCTAAATAACATTTAATTCCGCTAATAGGCGCAGCACGCACCAAACGGTTGACCTTATTTTCACGTTCTTTAACCAGAGTACTTTTTTTTTCACAAGTTAGCGTTAGTGCTACCATAATAGATTGTATTGCTCTTCATAAACGCATTGTTTTATTATGAAGGTGTCTAATGGTAAGTGCATGATATTCCCCCACTGTCGCCTATTACGAATTTAATACATTTGGCGGTCGAGGCACAAATTCTGACTCGTTATTGTTACCTCTACGCGATGCTCATTTATATAACATTAGGTCTATGAAAGGGAATACTGCTGGTTCATTAGCCGAGGTGTTGCAAACTGGCAGCAGGAGTTTGTGATCTCTGATTCTGAAGCTGAAATGCGCACAAACTTGTGTGTGTATGTGTGTGTATCTTGCTGCTTATGTGCAACGCCTGGCTGTGGCATAATTGTGTGAAATTTTATATTCAGAGGTGTGTTTACGTAAGCTGGCTTGTGAACCGTATATCTATATTCTATGAGCTGAATATCTTACCTTGTGTTTAATACAGAATGGGAATGTAACTGTAACGGAGCTGGTACTGTGTATGGATGTGTGTGTGTGTGTGTGTGTGTGTGTGTGTGTGTGTGTGTGTGTGTGTGCGTGCGTGTACAGGCGTACAGGCACATTAATGGGAAACCCTGAATTTTAGAACATTTTCACTGGACAGTAAAGTAACCCCACAGCACCAGCAGAATAAACTCTCCCTCTGAATGCTCGCTCTGAAGGGCAGGATTGAGAAATCTTAGTGCTCGCACCATTTATTTTGGCTTTATATTCATCTTCTTATTAATTTTCCATGCTGATTATCCTGTATAGGGTCACGGAAGGCAATCTACGGCCAATCTGGACACGTTACTCAGCCTACACTTTATGTCTTTGAAATGTGAGAATAAACCGTAGGCATTGGTGACTCAGTGGGAGGTTTCTAGCCTAGCATGCGATTCAATTCCCTCCCAGTGTCCAATCCCCAGCCACTGGACGCAATTTTGGCACCAAGATCGGATCAAATGTGAGGGTTGCATCAGGACGTGCATCCTGAGTGGTACTGAAAGGAAAATGTGTTGAGAAATAAGAGTGTGTGAAAGTATAAAGCAGACGAAGAGTTCAAGAAACTGAACTCTTCCGATCAAGTCATGAACAAAGTAGGATGCATTAGAAGATTCAAGGAAGGCTGGTCTGGAAACTAGGCTGAGAGGATGAGGGAGAATGAGACAGATGTACGATGTACACGTGATCTAACGTCCGCGATCGAAAATGCACAAACGCATGTTCATATGTTTGAAAGCTCGTAAGTCAAATGGTCGTATGTAGTAGACTTACTGTATCTTCAAAATATTGCTAGATAAATAATAATAATAAAAATAAAAAAAACTCTATACACACTTTTGCTTAATTAAAAGCAAACAAAAAAAGCTAACTTTTTGAGGTATGCCCCCTGTACCTGGTAACTAGGGGTGCTCCGAAAAGGATTTTTGAGGCCGATCACCGATCTCATTAGAAGCTGTATCGGCCGATACCGATACCGCTTACAGGGTCTACTCGAAGCCTTATCATGTAGCATTATTTATTAAACTATATCTAACAACAATGTAAATGAAGTATTGAAATTACAAGAAGAGGAACATCATGAATTGACAACTGTATTTATTGGCAAGTACCATGTGCAATACGTCAACTTAAATCATAGCAGCCTGTGCTTGGTTAGTAATTGGGAACAGTTTAGAGCTTGACAAATACAACGTTCCTGTAGACTTTATAAAATTAAATGAAATAACAGACAATAGGACATGAGTTGCCGGAAGTTCTGCAAGGTCCGCAAGCATCCGTGAGGACCGCCAAAAAATGTAACCTTTTTTTTCTTAAACATGTAATTTTTCATCTTTAAAAACATGTTTTAAAAATTGTTTCATATTTGAGAAAAAAATTTATAATAAAAACATGTTTAATTTTTCGCGCGGAAAGATGCAAACGTAATCACAGCACCAAAACTCGCGGTAAATCATATATTCCTGCCAATTCTGAGCGCGAGCTTTGACATTTTGAGAGTAGACAAAGCACACTAGGCAGTGTCTCCACTGCGCGCTTAACAGTTCGATTCTGCGCGTGCAATGTCTCCCCTGCTCACTCAACATGTTTACGGACACCGCGCGAAACCGCATAGCTGAGTGAGTGGCGGCACGCGAGTTGCTGAGCTCTCCCGCTCCCTTAGCGCTAGCCAACTTTGAAAATTGCTTACGTTTATTTTTCACACAACACGTAGAATTGCCAGACTGGTGATGCCATTTTAGCAGCGCGCAAAAAAATTGTCCCGCAAGTTTTGCATCATCTGATCGGCTTTTCTATATCGGCCATTATAGAGACTGCCGATTAAACTTCCCAAAGCTATTATCGGCCGATTATGATCGGCGACTGATCAATCGGAGCACCCCTACTGGTAACCCTAGATAAGGGTCTTGATTCAAACACAACAGTACTTAACCGAGTACTTTTGTTTTTATAGTGTATAAATTTCCATTTAGTGTGTATGTAAATCCAAGCAGAACCTTAAAAAGTTTAAAGTTTAGATCAGGTTTGTTATTTTTGTCATGATTTGGAAACCAGCGATCACATCTCTAGCGCACACCGGTCCAAATAGTGTAATAATTTCTGTTCTTTCTTTCACCTGAAAGGTTTCAGCAGTCCCCTGGCTATAACTGACTGAAATGAAAAGGGTGAAAGCTTGTAGTAAAATCATTAATCAGGCTCGGGTTAGGATTTACTTTGGAAACTACTCCCCCCCCCCCAACCACACACACACACACACACACACACACTCTCCTCCATGTATGTACACATAGATACGCGTTTGGACGAGGCCGGCCAATCAGCGGCCACGCTCCTTTTTCGACTCCGCCTCCTTTTTTTCCCCTTCTGAGCTTCGGATGAGGCGCACGAGCGGCAGTCGCGCGACACTTATCTCTCGCGCGCAGTCAACGGAGCGCGCGCGTAACGGACTCGGACTCCGGAGCTGCTGGCTGCACGGTGAGAGAGAGAGCGAGCGCTTTATTCACTTTTACACCGCGGGGGTTCTCTGTGTCGGCACTTTATCACTGAGAGAAATAGGTAAGAGAGAGCGTTTAATTTTAATTAGATTATTTTATAAAAATTTAAAAAGAAAGAAATAATAATAATAAAAAACAGCTGAATTATTCATCACTTCTGGTGCGCGTGAGTGAGAGAGAGAGTGCGCGCGCGGGTGTCCATCATGAGTTGACAGTTTTTTTTTTCTTTTTTTAATTTGTGTGAGAAAATAATGCTAACAGTTAGCATGGATTATGTTGTAAAATAGAGAGTCTATAATTCGGGTGTATACGCGGTGATAACACCGTGAGTGTGAATTCAACAGTGCCAGAGTGTTAATTCAGGGGTGGAAGGGTTAATAACGGCGAAATTCTTTCGTCACATTCAGCTTTTACAGATAATAATATACGTCACAGCAACGTTGTACGTATTAATTCCCACACAATAAAGTGTTAATTAAACAACAATGTTAACCGTACAGGGGTGTATGTGTTAATTCTTTACCGTTAGCTGTTAGTGATGTGTTTAGTCGAGTGTTGTGTTAATTCTGTTTAGGAATTATTATTATTATTATTATTATTATTATTATTGTTATTATTAAGCCTAAATGGTGCATCCTAATTTGATTATATAGAATAACTTATAATATTTAACGGTATTTAAGTCTGTGTGACTGAGTCACTATTACAGGGATGTAAATGTTAATTCTGTGGTGTTAGTGTCAATTGTGTTCAGTAATTAACTCTAATTTAATATTATATTATATATACAACTCATTAAAAACTCAATATATTCTAAAGTGTATTGTATTAACAATAACATGAGTATTAACTATACATGGTTGTACTGTAGGTGTTAGTACATGCTGTACTGTTCGTGATGTGTTTAGTCGAGTATGTGTTAATTCTATTTAGTTAATTATTATAATATTATATTAAGACTATATGGTGAATGGAATGCTAACTTAATTATGTAGACTATGGTGATATAGTAACTTATAGTATTTAAGGCTGTATGACTGAGGCGCTATTACAGGGATCTAAATATTAATTCTGTGGTGTTAATGCATATACTGTATGTACGTAATATTTAGCATACTATAGTATTATACTAAATACTATATATTCTAATCCCCTCTCGGGGCCTGTGTGCATGTTCTCCCCTTGACGTTTGGTGGGTTTTCTCCAAGTACTCCGGTTTCCTCCCACAATCCAAAGACAAGATTGAGCTAATCCACGTTCCTAAATTGCCCATAGTGTGTGAATGAGCCTGTGTATGTGTGTGTGTGTGTGTGTGTGTGTGTGTGTGTGTGTGTGTGCCCTGCGATGGGTTGGTGCCCTGTCCAGGGTATACCCTGCATTATACCCTTAGCCTCCTGGGATAGGCTCCAGGCCTCCAGCGACCCTGTATACAGGATAAAGTGGTATAGACGATGAGTGAGAACTAAATTGATACTAACACCACTGAAATAACATTTACACCCTGTAATAGTTCCTAGTGTTGAATTCAGTCATACAGGCTTAAATACTATTTAATATTATAGTTACACATCATCATATTCGATAGGACCAAGTTACTGTAGCATTCTCCCTATAGACTTAATAATAATAATTGCAAAAGAGAAAAAAAAATACACATACAGATTAAACACATCATGTTGTCTTTTTGCTGTTCTTATAGTTCTTAGATAGTTTTTTTTTTATGGTTTAAATTTGTTCTCATAGCTAGTCGGCTAATCAGGTTTTTGTCTTAGCTAGTGTTTTTAGTTGATGTTGTATGAACAGTATGTAGCACGTCGGTCCTGGAGGAATGTTGTTTTACTGTGTACTCAACTGCATGTGGTTGAAATAACATTAAAATGCAGACATGACCTGACCAGAATAACTTTACAATATTAATGCCTACACTTGTGTATAAGTTAATACTATTAAAATTAATTACCGCTCTACTGTGTATAGAGAATAATTACACTACAGTAGTTCTCATACAGTACTCATACAGTACAAGGTTAAAAACAATTCACATAACTCACTTTAAATTCTTAGATTGCTCTTACGGTATTTAAACACTCTCCAGGTGTGTAATTCAAGTCTATAGTGTATAAGTGGTGGAAGTGTTAATGCTGTAAGAAGTGATCTATTATCTAAATAACTTTATAGTGTGAACTGAATTAGAGATAAAGGAACCTTAACACCTCTGAATTAACACTCATGGTTAACATTAGCATAGCAGCCACCAGGTGTTGAATTCACTCATTGTGAACGAAGGTAATTAATTATTAACACTTTTTCACACTCAGTGATGAATCAGCTCATCCGTAGTCTTAATCATTGCTGAGTTGATCTTTAGAATTAACACCTATAGAGTTCAGTACAGAATGAACACAGACAGACAGGCCTGTACAGTGTTTAACCTGCTGTCGTGGGTGTTGAGTCTGCGTTTAGAATAATGTCTGGTGTGCCACTGTTATCAGTAATAGTATAGAGCTAGTCTTAACACGTAGTTTGTGTTGATTCACTCATACAGGGTTAATCTTGCTGATTTATTAATTACAAAGATAAAGATGCACAAACACCTCACTCTTTCAGACTTGAAGTGTCCAGGTTGTCATTTTATTTGTGTTAGTTTGTGCTGAATATTTACAATGTCACACCTTATTGCCTTTTTCTGCTGCTTTTGAACATGCACACGAGTATAAATTATTTGGAGAATCTGTCACGAGTGTGTGTGTGTGTATTAGAGAGAGAGGGAGAGTGAGAGTGGAGAACGAGTTAGCAAACTAACTAACTTCTGAACTTCTGAGCTGGTACGAAAAAAAACCCTTTGAGAATCCATAACATTTTCTATCCATAGGGTTTTTATCAGTGATGTTGAAAATAATCAATGCTTTTATGCATCACAGTTCGTCCACAAAATTTAATTACTTACAAATGTCAGTGCACAGAATCGTTATGATGAGCAATAAACGCTACATTACTCCTAGAGTTTATCACAAAGAACAAAAACTGTAGGTGATGGTACATTTTACCGTGTCAGGAATGATATTTATAATCGACTCGAGTCGTTTAATCATAAACGATTCATCACATGTAACTTTTTTCTCCGTATAATTTCATTGTAAGAGTAAGTTTTGGCTTAGTAGGAGAAATAACTTGATATTTGCTGACGTAGCTAAGGATAGCTACATTTTCTTTGCTCTAATTCACCTTTGAGAAGTTTTCTCTAAGGATGAATTTTTTTTTTTAATGCTGAAAGAAGGAGCCTCCAGTGTCAGCGCTTTGTAAAACTCAGTGTACATTTCTGATCTCTTCAGAACGCTTTTTTTATATGTTGACATGTCTTTTGTAAATGTTAAAAGACATGTCAACAGATTCACTGTAGTGTAAGAGGAATAAAGCAGTTTGAGACATGGTTTTCTGCATCATGGAATATCTCCCTACAACAGAGAGTGTTCCATTCACCACGTCTTCATCCTAATGTTTGACTGATTCGCGGGTGGGTGAACCCTGAATTTCACGCTAAAAATATTTACGTTAGCTAAGCTGGTTTAATCTGACAGACCAGAGGTTGTAGAGATGCACAGATCTGAGATAAAGTGATGGCACCAGAGCTTAAAATGTGGAGTCATGTTGTCACGGAGACTCCTGCAATGTTTTATAAGAAATTAAATACCGAACACTCGCATGTCAGCTGTAGAATAGGAGCATCAGGATTGTACTGAAAATGTAAAAGTGGGATCAGTGTATCCCTAGTGGTGTAGTAGTAGTGTGTGTGTGTGTGTGTGTGTGTGTGTGTGTGTGTGTGTGTGTGTGTGTGTGTGTGTGGTAGGATGAGGGGAGGTCCAAGGACCCACATTGATGTATTTCCGGACGTGGCTTGACGACCCTCATACTTTTTCAAGAACAGAGATTGAGCTGAGGTTTATTTCTGACCCAGTGTGTGTTCAAACAGGAGGAAATGAAATGAAAGGGATTGTGTGTGTGTAATTATAGCACAAGCTTCATCGCAGCTTCAGAGATAAGTGAACACATACAGTAACAACCTGCTCTGGAGGGCGCCGCAGTTTAGGCGTGGATAAATATGTTAAAAATGGGTGGATACGTGTGTGACGAAAAAGAAGCAGCAGAGAAGAACAATTATTCCTTTTTAAAAAAGCATTTTAATTTAATGTTTTTATATTGTATTTAGGTATATTGTATATTGATAAATAAAACGTTACTAAAAATAATACTCTTTTGTAAATAAAAAACTGTAAATAAATAACCTATTATTTCATAATAAAACCAGATTTAGTTTCACATCTTTTTTTCACTCTAAAACCTTTTGCTTTTTTTTAGAACCCAAACACTATGATGTCAGCGCTATGACATCAGCACTGAGTGTGGCTTAGGGCATTCACTGGAGTTTTTACTGCATAGCTCATACACACTTGCACGTATTCATGTCAAACTCAGTACACTTCTAGATCTCATGGAGATGAATAATTTTAATTTTGTATGCCATGGGCTCAATCCAACAGAAAGTCTGATATTTTTATGTTGTTTTCTCAAACGGTTCGGCCATTGTGACGCCTTAAACTTGTGAAATTTGCTGAAAAATGGTTAATAACTCCCCTTAACATTACATTAAGTGACATCACATGAGCATCAGCATCCGGGGCTTTTTGGAGGTCTTAACATGTTCACAAGGCACGGGTCATGTGGTTCCCCGGGGTGGCTTATTATTATTTTATGTATTTATTGATTTAAATTTTTTTAAGGCAATACTCTTCAAGTTAATCGCTGATATTTTTACACTAATTCAATTTACACTTATTACTTCAAATCAGGGCATTACAAAAAATTTATTCATCTTTCTTAATCAGGAAAACACAATTCATTCTAATTAAATACTTTTGATGTCACTAATAAGGGTATAATCTAACACAAATCTAACATTCACATTTAAACATGTTTTTCTTTAAATCCAGGTTTTTGATTCTGGATATAGAACAGAAAATAATTTTAGTAAAAACTGGCTGTAAAATATACATAATATACTTTCATACAACTTTAGTAGTAAAGAGTGGATTATAGAGTTATAGAGATATTGCCTGAGGAAAAGTGATACACCGCCTTTAGCTTTGACTACTGTAGTACTGTGGAATCTCGTGTTTATATGATAACATAGATGTGATGTACTGGTGATTCAGTACATTCAGGTGGTCAGCTGACTTCATTTTTTTTGCCACATAACGTTGCTGAGTCTCGACCTGAACGACTGAAGCAACCCCAGATCATAACACTGTCTCCAGAGGCTTTAGTCCCAATCCAGTGAGTTATCATCACACTGTGTGTGTGTGTGTGTGAAATAAATGCTCTTATTTCACTATTAAACATAGCTCTGGTTTCACTATTAAACATAGCTCACGGGAGATTTTTCTATGAGGCAGTTTCACCAAGCGTTCAAGTTCAAGTGATCTCCCATCACACTCATTCAGGATGTTTTTGAAGACATTTCTTCTGTGAGAGTTTAGCACTGTCCTCCTAGGGTTTAATAATAAGTTGGACAATTTTTAGGCCAGTTCCAATCATTGCAAAATCTTTTTTTCTTTTTCAATTTTTTTCTTTGTCTGATGCAGTGCTTGAAGGTGTTTTTTTTTTTTCTTTTATTGTTTTTTGTTTTCTAGTTTTTGGCAAAAATATCATAATATTATCATATCTGTGGGCATTTTAATGGTATACAATATGCATAATTATAGAAAAAGTTCCTGTTTATCATGCAAAAAGAAAAGAAGAAAATTAATGATACACATAAAACATCACTTGAGCTGCTTTCAGCCTGTTATATAATTACATATCAGATTTATCAATAAAAAATATATTGAAATATTTTATCACAATATTGTAAAATTACAGGACGGCGGAGCTCAAACAGGAAGGTCAGCAAACAAGCCGTCTCTCTGAGTGGGGCAGACTTTTTTCAATAATGCCCTAAATTTCTTCCCTGGGTAGACGACTGACTCCCAAATGTTACACTATATGTTATTGAAAAACTTTTTTTTTTTTATTATTATTAAATTTGACACTCAGATTCTATTTTCCCTACAAAAAGAAAACCTCCGCGAGGCAGAGCGCCATTAACTAGCATTGCGTGTTTTACTGAGATTAAAAAGTAAGAAGAAAAGAAGCCTAAAATTCTTCAGTCATACTCCTCGCTTGAAAGCACGCCTGTATGCAAATGTCCTTGCACTTTTGTGTGCTAATTAGATCAGCGGCCGCCATCACCTGACACGACAATGCCCCGAGATGGAGCCCGTGATAACGCAGATTAGCCGACACCTGTAATTAATTTCACCCCAGAGTGATTTATGAAGCCGTTACGTCATTCACTGCACTTTTTTTCCCCCTTATTTTGTGGATTTTTTTTTTCCACATGGCCACCACTTGTCAGGGGAAGAACATGAGCATTTTTAAGAAGGTAGAATATGCTAGAATTAACTAGCATTGTTTCTTCAGTTAGCTTCCAGCGTGGAACAAAGAGGCCAGGTGATTGGAGTGGAAATGGATGATGAATGGACTGATAAAGGGACACTGTAAACAATCGAGCTCTCATCTGTTTCTCTCGCGCCTCCCAGGTTATCATCAGGGACACTCGCTCAGGAGATCTCGTTACGCTCCTCCCCCATTCCAATCAGGACCAGGGTTTTCTTTTTCTTTTGGACAGTGTTTGCACTTCTGAGATAAAGTTTGATTCTGATTTGGTGTTTGAGAAATTTTAGAAAAAGAAATAGCACCCTCATGATGTGGTTTATTCCTCTTATACACACACACCACATTTTATTAATGTATTTATTAAAGAACGACACGCGAATGATCATATACATGCCAGTCATGCTTACTTTTTCTTGATTGTTTTTCAGTTGACTTCTGTTTTTTTTTATCAAATTTACTCTTTATCTGTCCTTTAGTGTACAGTATAATTTTTCTATGCTTAATTCTCTTTCTCTCTCTCTTTTATTATTATTTTTCTCTCTCTCTTTATTTTATTTAAGAGCAGCACTTCTTTGGACTGTGTTGAGATAAAGTTTGATATACATAAAAATATTGTAGAAAAAGGCGATCGTTGGTTATTTTCTCATAACCGCCCGCTCATCATGTGTTTTATTCCTCTTATACACACACCACACTTTTTATTTAAGAAGTCAGATTCATTCTTTAACTTTAGGACGATAGGCTAGCGATTAAAGGATGACACCCTAGCTATCACATCCATGCCTTTCTTCCCATTTTTCCATTTTTCTTGTTTGTTTTTCAGTTTACTTCCTTGTTCTGTTTTCTTTGTTATCTGTCCTTTTGTATGTTTTTTTCTTTGCTTTTGTTCTGTGCTTTCTCTCTCTCTCTCTTTCTCTCTCTCAGTCCTTGAAAAAAATGTACATCACTTTATCGAGCGTTATATAGCACCAGAGTCCTTCAAAGCAAGAAAAAAACATAGCTGTACATATATATATTATACACTTTATCCAGTCGGAGTAATATTTTGTAATGTAAAACATTTTTGAAACTTACACTATAAACACTTGGCCTTGATGTTGTCCTCTCTCTTGACATTAATAACCGAGTAAACATCCTTTATCCATGAAGATGTCATTGAGAAAAGTTACACCTGACTGGTATAAAGCGTTCACACTGGAGACTCCTTCCATAAACACCTTCTTAACTCTATCAGCATTTTATTTTTTAAATTACTGTTAAAGAAATTTGTCCTACACCGCCTCTTCAGTCGGATTTAAGCATCTAAAGGCCATGCTTTTTCCTTTGACCACACTGACTTTTATTAATAAAAGAAAAAAATAATTAAACTGGAATTTTTTTGTGCCATTTACTGTATAAAGTACCATCTGCGTATTAATAGCGCTCTAATCCTGGTTTAATTTCCCAGCACGGAGATTCAGAAGGAAGAATCGTGCCGTTGTTTCGCGCTCAGACGTGTGTGTCTGTATGTGTGTGTGTGCCGGAACAACCGGCACTCGATTGGCCTCCAAGGTCGAGGTCACGCCGCTCATTCCGTAGAGTTTGAGGTCAGCGTCCGAATAAATCAGATTAAACGTAGACGGAAAACACAGACGACTTTCTGTCACGGCGAGATTTCTCTCCATCATCAGTATTCCATGTGCGTGTGTTTCAGAAGGAGGCGGGGTGAAGGAGCAGGCAGTTTTTTATTTATTCTACCACACAGATGTCGAACGACAGAAATATTCATTGTGCGTTTGGAATTCTGCTTTAAGGGTTTTTTTTTTTGCTTGTTTTTTTATCATCGGTGCCACTTTTGCTTCGCTGTCTGATGTGAGTCGTACTGTACCGAGAGCTCTATAGGAAGAGAACGTATTCATTACGCGGAGTTCTTTCTGTATCAAACAAATGACAAGTTCAGCCATCCGAAAGCAAGAATAAACCCGCGGAGGAGCGTTTAAACAGCTTCCAGTTATAGATTCTTTATTCTAACCAGCATTCATGATAAAACTACTGTAATGTAATTAGTGTTTCCCCAAACGCCAAACGTAAACTATAAGAGGTTAAAACCAATCTGTGGTTTGTCATTTTAACTCTTAATATTCATTAACTAATAAATTGTAATGAAATGATGTATGAGGAATAAACACTTCGTGCAGTGCAGTTACAGAAAAAGAATCAACTTACTGTTACCATAGTAACAGCTGCTACGTTGTGGTGAGGTGTGTTCTTCTTTGCTCAGTAATGATACGTGTTTAAGTTGAGACATTTCCTGTGCCACGCAGTGCATCCTGGGAGGCGGCTAGAGCCTGACATTTTTTTTTTTTCCTTAAGATTGAAGACGTTGGCTTGTGGAATTGACTTTCCCCTCAGTGGATGGTGTAATTTGTAGTAAAAAGGTCTTTGAGTCAGTGTGTGTGTGTGTGTGTGTGTGTGTGTGTGTGTGTGTGTGTGTGTGTGTGGCTGATGCAATCTGCCCTGGCAGCTGTAGGTTAAAACTGAGCGCTCGTTTCACCTGGACATCATCCGTCCTCTCGGACCTGAGAGAGAGACAGTGAGAGACAAAGAGAGTGAGACAGAAAGAGTGAGACAGATCGGGATTTTCACATCAGGTGGTTTAATGTGGTATAAGATTGTGATGAGTTTGTTTTGACCATTGTTGATTGATAAAGGATAAAAGAATGGGGCGTGGCCAAACATCGCATACATGTTGCATCATTACAGCAAGACAAAATATCACAAGCTGGTTGTTAGTGAGACAGCTGTAACTGCTACTCATGAGGGTTGAGTTTTATTCTTCTTATTGTTCTTATTTACTACTTCTTAAGAACAACAGGAGAACCTGCAAAACTAAAATATAGTTGCAAGCAGCGATGATCGGGCCCAAGCACCCTGCACCATTGCCCCCTGGGTGGACCATGTGCATTGACAGCGGGCACAGTGGTCACATGCATTGAATTATGCATGAATAAATACCATTATAACATAATTTAATGTTTAGACCTCCAAAAAAGCATCACACGACGATGTCACTCAATATACTGTCACACAGAAAGTTATCAACCCCTGTTTGTGTAAGTTTAAGGTGTCACGGCTGACCCATTTGAGATATCCAAAATCACTGTATCCCAATACAAAAAATCCCAATATCTGCAATTGTGCATCCTCAGTGTCTTGAGCTCTTGTAGGCTTTGTATTTCTTTTTAGGAATTTTCCTAGGAGGAGTATATCAAATTCTATTGGGTGCGGTTTGCAAACAACCCAAAATAACTGACTTCATGTTGAGTTGAACACATGACATGCAGTTTTTCAGCTCAATGAGCTCTAAATGTCTACCGGGTAAATGTGTAACGTGCATATGTACAGGTGTGTATGAGCTATGCAGCAAAATCTCATGTGGGGGACTTTTCTTATAGATTGTATTAAAAATGACTAATAGTATTTATTAAAGACTATAATGCTGTGTAACCTATGATGTTCATTGTTTAAATGTCATGCTTCATGCAAAGCGATCGTCTTTTCTTCCTGCAAATTTTATTCTCCAAACTCCAGTCAGATAGGTGGCGCTATTGCACCAACTGACCATAAACTTGAAATTTAACGCTGAGATTTAGAGATGGGGGGAATTTATATTTTTTTATATATATATATATAATTAGGTTGTGCTCTCTAAATTATTTTACCTAGATATCGTGATAATATCGTATCATGAGGTCCTTGGTGATTCCCGTTCCTATAAAGATGTGATAATCTTGCAAAATGCGAGTATTTACAGAAGATTTTAGTTTCTATTTTCCAGCAAAACTGTGATGTACGTTTATAAGTTTACAGAAATATCACCCTTTAAAAAGTGTGAATCGATTCAGAATTGAAAACAGCGTTGTCGATTCAGTGGATTTTCATAGTGACCTATAAATGATCGATTAAAACCCACAGCTTTATAAACTGCACATGGAGAACAGCAGCAGAGATTTATTTTGTCGTTAATGGTTCACAGGGCGAAACGAAAACAATCATTACGAAATAAAACACAAATTACTTTTGTCAAGCGTAAACCCGTAAACAAGTCAACAGTCATTTAAATCTTTCAAAGAGAAAGCTCATAATAAAACAACCGACTGGACACACGGGCTGTAAGACGTCTGATGTCTGACTGGCTTCTACGACGTAAACACGGAAACGTGATAAACGCGACTGTGATCGGTCATCGCGCTGTGGTTAGTTACCATTGTTGACCGTCTCAGGCCTAAAGGTGCTATTTTTACCACGCAGCTTATGTTTGATATTTTTTTTCTCCACGCGTAATGAAACCTCTCGAGCTTCTCGTAATCCTCAGCAGAGCGACACGCCGCCTTTAGAAGCCGCTAATAGCACCCGGCAACGCTCGGCGAAGCCCGAGGTGTCAAAATGGCCTTTGTGCAAACCCCCTCTCCACACACACACACACACACACACACACACACATTCTCCCATTTCCGATGTCGTTTCCCACATTCAGCGTGAAGCGATAATGGCCTGACGCCATTAGCGCGGGGTCGTCCCTCTGTCGTCTTTTACAATTTCAATTGATTATTCTCAAGTCGGTCCAAAGCGAGAGTGGATCATTAGTGTGTGCGACAAATTACTGACTAGAAAATCTTGCCAAGTGTGTTTCACAATGTTGACACATTACTCCATGTGTGTGTGTGTGTGTGTGTGTGTGTGTGTGTGTGTGAGAGTGAGTGAGCACGGGCTGAAAGAAGCCAAAATAAAAGTGCGTCCACAAAGCAAGGAGCTCCTGAACCCTTCGCTCGTTCAGAACCCCGTGTGTGAAGAGTGAACTCGCGAGACAAACACGTGCTAATAACCTGACAGCTCCGGGGCCGCGGAGTTCACGCTCCGAGCGCAGAAGAGAAAAGAAGACGGGATGAAATCTGTCTAATCAGGATCCTTTAACCTTTATTCTCCACTGGCCTCGAACAGCCTCCACAACATTCTCATTCCATCACTGTCCCAGACGCCGCCACGGGCTCTCGCCTTTTCATTTTATTTGTCACCGCACAGCTTAAGGGTTTTTCACTTCTATTTCTGTGCTTAATGTCAATAAATGCCATTATCGATTAATTTTTTTTAATACGTTTTTTCCCATCCATCCAGCGTAGGAGCAGATTCCAAATGTCAGGCCGTGTTGTGATTGCAATCGAGACGACGTAAAGCAACCTTTTAAAACGAAACGTATCGTGATTGTAAAGACAGATCGTAAAGAAGTATTAATAAAATTCTTTTTTTTAATCCAGGTTTAGAATTGCACTAAAAAACAGGAATG
Organism: Clarias magur; assembly: GCA_013621035.1. Taxonomy (NCBI): domain Eukaryota; kingdom Metazoa; phylum Chordata; class Actinopteri; order Siluriformes; family Clariidae; genus Clarias; species Clarias magur. Next base: position 3,110,164 of record QNUK01000009.1, on the reverse strand, counting down.
ATGATTTGATTTCTCAATCAGCTCAGATGCAGGGTTTATAAGGAAATAAAAATATGACATGGGAGTAAGTTCTTAAATTAATAAAATGCCAAAAAAAAATGTGCAATTATATACTTAAATATTAATCACAATAATGGAAAACGCACGTCTCCCTTTTGTGTTCTTGTATTACTTTCTTTTGTTATCACTTGTGGGCGTGGCTTTTATATACGTAGACAAGATCTTTATTTAAAATGTATACTCTTTTTTTTTTTTTTTTTAACCTGTTAATCGCTCATCTTGCTAACTTTAGATCAGCATAGCGAGATAGCCATACTAGCAGTAATAACAGACTAGGATAAGATGAGACCACTGTTATGAGTTTTACGTGAACTAAACGCAGTTAGGAACTAAAGTTCACAATGTGAGGGCTGAAGAAGCACCTGGTGCCTAAAGATCTTCAGTCCGAGTCCGTCTCCTCAGGAAATCAGGACAATCAGGAATTGTCTCCTTACTGCATCGTAAAGCATTTGTGTTTTGTGAGAACATTTTACTATTTATTGCTTTTTTTATTGGTGTTATTATGCAACACCGTTTAGAGCTGGGCGATTTGGCAAAAACATCACAACACAATAATACAAGATATAACAAAATACACTATATTAATGCCAAAAGTATTTGCTCTCAAAAACTTTCACATGCTTATGAATTTGAGTAACATCCAATTCTTACTCCATAGGGTTTAATATGATGTTGGCCGCGCCCTCTTTGCAGATATAGCAGCTTCAACTTTTCTGTGAAGGCTTTCTACAAGATTTAGGAGTGTGTTCATGGGAATCTTTAACCGTTCTTCCAGAAGCACATTTGTGAGGTCAGATACTGATGTTGGACGAGAAGGCGCGGCTCACAGTCTCTCACTAACTCATCCCAACGTTGTTCTATCAGGGTTGAGTTCAGGACAGTCAAGATCTTCCACACCAAACTCACTCATCCATGTCTTTATGGACCTTGCTTTGTGCACTGGTGTGCAGTCAGGTTGGAACAGGAAGGGGTCGAGCCCAAACTGTTCCCACAAAGTTGGAAGCATGAAATTGTCCAAAATGTCTGGGGATGCTGAAGAATTAGGAGTTCCTTTCACTTGAAGAAACAGGCCGAGCCCAACTCTGACTCCTGAAAAACAACCCACACCAGTTTCTAAACTTTGTGGAAAGCCTTCCCAGAAAAAGAACTGAAGCTGCTATAGCTGTAAAGGGTCAACACCATGTTAAACCCTATGGATTAAGAATCAGATGTTACTCAAGTTCATATGCATGTGAAGGCATGCAAGCGAATACTTTTTGTGTAAACTAATGTGCTAAAAATCTTTTGAAATCTGTTTTTAATATATTTTTACAATTTCCCGATTTAAGGATGAAAAAGCTGCTCGTATATTCACAAAAAAAAACTACAAAAATCACAATACTAACTAGTGGAGTAAAGCACCATTTAGATCCCTCCCAAAGGGCTAAGCACTGACTCTACCTGACCCACTGATTAACTTAACCATCAAGTGCAAAATATAATTTTGCAACTCGTTCCTGAGCAAAACAATCTGCTTCATCATGCACACTAAAGCCCACAAGGGCTGCCAGATCACACTGAGAAAATCCCTCCCAGGCAGCGATGAAGCACATCCCACTCCAATGAACATCATCCCATTCTATAACATCAGTACCAGAACTCAGAATAAATATTCAAAATCAACTTATACATGCTTTAATACTGTTTGTTAAATTATTGCTTCATAGTTATTTCCGTCCATTTTTTCCAGACTAAAAATCTAGTCAAAATTTTTTATTTAATTGACTGTTCTATTAAAGGGAAAAGATTTTTCAAGAAGAACTTTCAAGAAAAAAAAAAGTGTTTCTTCACCCAGCCCTGACCCGGAGCCAACCGCTGTCGAGACTTTCGATAGTTAACCGAGTCGCCCATTCATGCAGCGCCGGGCGGCACATAAGCCTCCCGAGCTGCGAGCGTATATAGATGAGTTAACGGCGCTGTCAGGCTGTTAAAGTCCTCGTGGGAAAGGCGTGCGATAAATATCGACAACATGGCGTGAAAAAAAAAAAATCTTCTACGAGGACTACGAGGAGCAGCTCTATTAACAGAACGCACTCCTGATTTGCGTATTTGTCAATGAGGTGGAGATGACAAGAAAGTCCACAAACACACGCACACACACACACACACACACACAAACACAGACGCACAGAGGCTCATTTGCATTGCAATGGAGGACATTCCAGTAGTCCGGCACAATGCTGTGGGGAAGCCGCTGACCCGAGAGCTCCCGCCGAGTTCTTCACACAGCTTCGATTCTCACGCTGGCTTCTCCTCCCCTCACCCAGGGAACCGCAAGCAAACAGTAAAAGCAACACAGCCATATAAACACCACACACACACATACACACACATACACGCAGGTTAACAGGTTGGTGTTTGAACAGCTAGACAATGGAGAGATGCAGCAGGTCGCTCAATGAGGTTCCTTCACAAACATGCTGCTTTGTAAACATAAAAAAAAAATGTTTACCACCACCGATGTCGAGGAGGAGCAACAAAGTCATTGCCTCACAGACCACATGATCGTGGCCCCTCGCGTTACGCAATTAAAGGGTCCCATCTGGTCCAGGCGACGCTCCCTGACACTAATTGTGTTGGTGCACACGGTCATCCCATCGGGATAAAAAAAAAAAAAACACTTGAACATTTAAACCCATTATCTGTTCCTGTGGCGAATAAAGTGCACATGCTGTAGTGTAGAGGAGATTAGGAGGATCGACAGGGGGGGCCGAGGGTCTAGGAAGCAGGATTACGACTCAGAAGAAGTTTTAGCCCCCCCCCCTCCTCCTCACAGTAAGCACCATCACATGCTTCAAGCTCCTTAACGCTTTTCCTGTGTTGCAACAAGAAAAGAATCATTCGGAAGAAAAGAATTTAAGGCTGTAAGACGTCCAGCTGGCTTCAACAAGTGTGTTCGAGGAGCAAAAGGATGTTGCAACGAGATGTTGCTTTGCAGTTGCAAGCATATGAAACTGTCACGAAGAATGAGGGTTTAATATGTTTAAAAGATGCTCGCAACAAACATCACGAGTCTAGTTCAATCATTCCGCCATCTTTAAACAAGCTGTAGTTCAAGATTGTAGTGTAGCAGGAACTCTGTTCTGAACTCATGAACTTTCTACAACGCCGCCTGTACAGAAACGCTCAGACACGTAATTTCTATAAGTACATTGAGGTCTTCCATTCAAGATCGTCCAAAAAAAAAAAAAAAAGTCATCCAACGTCCGTCTTCCATCCACCAGCTCACTATCTTTTGTCAGGGCCGTAATCAGATATGGTGGGAGATAAGTATAAATAGCCAGAGGAAAAAAAGGGACAGCAGGGAAAACATTACAACCGAGATGAGCAAATCAATCATCATTGTCCAGGAGCAGTGATAGCGTAGCATGCTAAAAAACCCAAGCAGTCTAGACAGCCCCTTCAAACTCACCACTCGCCCCAAAGACACCCCCACCCAGACATCCCTCCCCCCTCCCCCAAAGAGACGACGACGGACTGGTCGATGAGTATCGATTACCCGCTCAGCCCCACAGGGGAACCGACATGGACTGGCAGCTCGGGTTTGCTAAGTCCAGCGAATAGAAACAGGATCAGCTCTGATGTGTTTCGAGCGCGCCACCCACACTCAATTTCCCTTCACCTGATCTCCACCTCGCGTCCGACACGGCATGTGTCTCCTTCCATTTCCCTCACCTCCACTTTTTTTTTTTTGCTTTTTCTTTTTCTTACAGAGATCTCCTAATCGAGCGCCGATATACGAATCACACTTTACTAATCAAACGTTTACGTGAGAAACATGCAAGACACATCTGTACTGTTTCGGGGACTGAAGGAAGCAGAACGTTTCTAAGCTACCTTGTTCATGATATAGGAGAGGTGGAAGACAATTTGTGTGTGTGTGTGTGTGTGGCGAGCTGTGCTGCAGCAGGACTTGTTATCTGTCACCGCCCGTGGCTGACACTCTTCTTCTCTTGCTCCTAATTGCCCCTGCGGGACTCATCAGGAGGGCTGCGACTGTCCGCTGTGTGCCAGAGCTAGCAGCAACGCCGGCTACGCTTAGAGCCCCTGCCTCTCACACACACACACACCATGTCCTGCCAGCTCACCGCATCCTCCACAGGTGTCGTTGATTCTCACACACACACACACACACTGCCCCTATCTGCCGCCCCTTCCCCCCTCCCGTCCCCTCCGCCTGTCAGTCGTTACCACCACCTCACCAGTCCCTGTCTCTCCCAGGAGACTCGAAGGGGACTGTGTCTTTGAAGAGGAATAAAAACATGGGGGAAAAAAATCAGGAGAAAAAAAAAATCCCCGGCAACTCCTGATGGCTCAAGGTCAAACGTAATGCTAAGTAGCCTGAAAACAGAAGTGTAAGTCCGGCGCGATACGCCGCGTTTGCTAATTAGCCCGCAAAGATGCTGTGCGTAAACATAATGCGCAAGCAGGGTTCATTAGCAGTATAGCCGAAGAGCCTGAACCCGCTAAGTGCTAACCCACCGCTAACGTCTAACTCGTACATCAAAGGTACGGTGGTGTGTTTGCATGGAGATGACAGACAGCGTGAAGACCAGGTGTCACGTCTGAGTTTTATGGCGCATGCACCGGACAGCAGGGGAGCTTCTACGCTCCTCTACCCATGTCTCTGTCTCTCACAGCAGGTTGGAATCATAAACGAACTAAGGGGACATTTTGCATCTGGCACAAAAGCGCCCCGGATCCAGTCGCGCATTGGTGGGGGGGTTGTTTAAGGTGTCACGGGGGCCGCGACGAACCTCTCCCAAAGATTTGACTAAGACGCGCTTTGACTCTAGAGTTCGGACCTCCATAACTTACACAAACTACACTCGTAAGCCTGTGTCTCCTTTGTCTTTCTTTGTCATGCCCACACACACACACACACACACACACAGCAAACCACACACACACACACTCACATTGAGTCTGACAGTAAATCAATACGACCCAGCGTCTATTGTTAGCTCGTTCAATTAAAGCCAGTCATAACGGAATGAAAAGCAGACCGAAAAAAAGAAAAAAGCTAAAAAAGCAGCACGAGCGCGTTCACGTTCCAGCGTACTACACGGAAAAATCCGGCAAACCGAGCTCTTTCATCTGAATCGCCGGCCCTTTAACCACCGCCGACCTTCCGCCGTCTCTTACTGACGGACAAACGCATGCAAATGTCACCGCCGCTATTGTAAATCAAAACCTTCGGAGACACGTAAATGCACTTCACGGCAAGAACGGCTGTCTCGCCTCCTGTCTCCCCCAATCACATTTGCGAATCTACTCTATAAAGCGTGAAAAGAGAAGAGAAGAAAAAAAGGGGGGGGGGAGATAGAGACAGACTCGAGGAACCTTTAAGATTGATGTAGAACCACAGATTATTATGTGTGTTAGCAGAACTCTTTTGTCGCTGACCTCCGCGAGGTCAGCGCAGCAAGACCGTGTTAATTCTGCTCGTTCCGTGCCGAGCAAACTGCCCACACGTTACCACTGAGCGATTCTCTCTCTCTCATTCTTTCCAAATGAGTGATGTATTTTTTTTTCTTTTTTTTTCAGCTCAATCGCTACACAAGTGTTTCAGTCTTTAAATCGAGGCATTTCCAGCGGACGCCTATCGATTAATTGATAACAGATTTGCGAGAGCCGTTTTTGCGTTAGCTTGTTTCGCACTACTCTCGGAGTCAGAGGCTAATTTGTCGGCCGAGGAAGCGAGTTCGTGCGAGTTTTCATTGCTCCCGCGCTAAACGGGTTCCCGCTGAACTCAGCCTCCGCGTTCCGCTTCACGCCCCGCGATCCGCGGGACACCAATTATATAGATATCAGCTCTAGATCCGGCGGTCCGACATTTCCCAAGCGCAGGCTTCTCATTAAGGGACGGTTGTAATGCCGATACGGACGCTCAGGTCAGCTCTTAACGAAGCCAATTAATCGCTCCTCGTTTGCTTGACTTTTTTTTTTTTTTTTGCTGTATAGGTGACCCCACACCTTCGAGCCAGGCACTCAGGACTATGAGGGTGGCAGCAACCTGCATCCTACAGAGCTGTAACCTGGGCAGATAGGACCAACGAAGGAAGGAAGACAAAATGAGGACTTTGACGGCATTCCTGTTATGGGTCTGGGCGGCGCACTGCGTGGACGCCATGGCGCTTTTAAGGGGAAAGGACGCGTCCTGGCGAGAGAGGAACACGGAGGTTCTGAAGCGCTCCAAGAGAGGATGGATGTGGAAGCAGTTCTTTCTGCAGGAGGAGTACACCGGTACCGATTATCAGTACATCGGCAAGGTAGGGGAGGAAAAAAAAAACATTTCACAACAATTCACTTGAAGGTTAACAAGCCTGTAAAAGCCACAAGAAGTAATTACACCCGTCGTGTAAACCGCTCGGATTTTTATTGTTATTGTTAATTCTATAGTCACGCCGCTTTGGATTCACAAAGCTCTTTTAATATCATCCCTGTTAACTGTACGTGCTGATCACTGAAGCTGCAGCACTCAATGTAGGCATGAGACGCAGATGAAACCTACAAACTTAACCTCGCTCGCTCGAGGCTCCTCCATAAAGCAAGAAGAAGTTTTCTGTGCTCCGTCTCCAAAACCCCGCTAGCTAGGTCGGCTAGTTTCTCACGTAGACACCTCTCACCTGCTAACCTACGCCTTTATATTCCACCCCAGTACACAAGGTAGGCAGTCCGGGCCTCAGACAGCCGAGAGAAAAGTTTCATCATCATCTCTCTCTCTCTCTCTCTCTCTCTCTCTCACTCTCTCTCTCACTTTCTTAATCCTCCATCTCTATCTCAGCAGCCGTCTTTTAATAACCAGCGCCGGAGAAGATAAAAAGCGTGGGCTAGGCGATGATGGTGTTTCTCCAGCTCAGGCCCCTGCCAGGTCGAAGACGAGGAGAAGGGCGAAAGCTCTGGCCTTTAGCGCTGCCCACCATCACAGGCAAGATGGGTCTCGACAGAGGATCAAAGATTAGAATATACGATAAGAAAGAAAGAAAAGCCCCATCACTTCGACGTCTGGCTTAGGGGTCACCGCGCTGTGGGCCGTTCGTGTCGGGTTGCTCAGGGCGAAGAATTTACACCACCTCCATCTCTGGCATGAGCAGAATGTAAAAGGGGTCCCGAGAGAATTTCCGGGGTAGGGTTACGGATTTATAGACTCATGAATGTCGCTTTCTGACATTGACAGAAAAAAGAAAAAATCTTTTTCCGCCTCTGAAAATGTTTCTGTCTGCGGCGTGAAGAATGAGGAAAGCGGAGGATGAATTTCCAAAAAAGTCTCAGGAGGGCTGTAAGGCATTGAGAAGTCATTGTGTTCGAATACGTTTCTGGTTTTTTTTTTTTTTTAAATACGATCTCAACAAAATGTTCTGATTTCCACATGCAAAGAACAGGTGTGGTTTTAATTTAATTATATCTCCAAAACAATGATTCACTTCAGCCCACTCAAAGCTGTGAAAGTAATCCTCTTCTCCTTCATGAGAAGTAGTAGAAAAAAAAGAAAAGAAAAAAAGCAATCCAGATCCACCAATCCAGTGCTTTAGCATTAAAAAAGTTAAAAAAAAAAAAAAAAGAAGAAATTTCCCACTCAGTGCTTCACTCAGAGCGAATCTGTGACTGGAATGGTAAGACACGGGAGTTGAAGGAAGGCAGGATGGGGGACGTTTGAATTTTTCACTCATGAAACGCAAAGAGAGAAAGAAAAAAAAGGGCCGTGCCTCATAGAGACAGCAGGTGTGACTGGCTCTCTTTCTAATGAATATGTATTCACCTTGATTGCACATTTGATGTTTCTTACTTTCATGTGATAAGCAATCAGAACTCAATTTCACAAGCGCTCATCTGCACATATTGGCTCGACAGTACCTGCAGGAAAAGAGAGGGAGAGAGAGTGAGAGAAAAAGAGAGAGATCCTTTTGAGCTCTCCTTATAAAACAAAGAATACTGAGCATAGCGTGACGTTTAGACAGAGCTCGAGGTCACTGAAAAACTATATCCCGTCCACAGCTTCACTCCGATATGGATCGAGGAGACGGCACAGTGATGTACGTCCTGACGGGCGAAGGGGCCGGGACCATCTTCGTGATAGACCCGGAATCAGGCGATCTGCACGCCACGCGGAGCCTGGACCGAGAAGAGAAGCCGTCCTACACGCTCCGGGCTCAGGCCGTCAACAAGAAGAACGGCCACCCCTTAGAACCCGAGACCGAGTTCATCGTCAAACTCCACGACATCAACGACAACGAGCCCAAGTTCGAGAAGGAGGTTTACATGGCCACCGTCCCAGAGAGGTCACACATCGGTACGCATTTTCGTGTTGTTGTTGTTGTTGTTTTTAAGCATACTGGGTAAATCATGGTTCGGAATTGGGACCGCATTGGACTACAGTTTGGAAAATCCCAAGTTCAAATCCCATGACCACCAAGTTGTCCCTGTTGGGCCCTTGAGCAAGGCCCTTAACCTTCTTCTCACATGTAAAATGAGATAATGTAAGTCGCTCCGGATAAGGGCGTCTGCCAAATGCCTAAATAAACGTTTGTTAAAAAAAAATATATATATATATATATACACACACACACACACACACACACACAGTATAACAACATTTAGAATAGATGTATCTCATGTGTTCAGAGTTAAAGTAATGTATACAGAATAAATGTAACACACACATATAACCACTAAACATATTTATTAAGCACGGGCTACAAACTTTGGCTCAGATTTTTTTATTTCGTAATGAATATCATAATGACCATCTAATGGTGGATATTCGGTCACGCTAGTTGCTTATCTGGCAGCATGGTGGTATAGCGATGTCGCTTCGAACCTTCAGGTCCTAGGTTCAGTTCTCATCTCAAGGTCAATGTGCATGTTGTCCCCGTGCTTGTTGGGTTTCCTCCAGGTACTCCGGTTTCCTCCCAAAGACATGCATTAGTCTAATTAGGGTTCCAAAATTGCCTGTAGCGTGTGAATGTTGGCCGGAGGTCCTACCACGGTCATACAAAATGGGAATTAATAAAATGGTCACCACTGGCCTCCACAGTTCCTAGTTGGATTACAGAGGTTCCTAGATGGACGGCTGAATTGAGTTGCTTATGAGGAAACCTCCTACAGTTAAAGATTAACATACTCCTAAATCACTGTTTGTTTGTCTCCTAAGGAACTTCGGTTATTCAGGTGACGGCCCACGATGCAGACGATGAGATGTTCGGCTTGAGCGCCAAACTGGTCTACAGCATCAGCCAGGGACACCCGTACTTCTCTGTCGAGTCAAACACAGGTAAGATCTTCCTCTCAGAGCGGTGTGTTTCCATCATAATCTGACGTACGAAAATTGAGAGAGAGAGAAGCACAATAAGTCGCTCAGAGAAAGAGAATTAAAAATAGGTAGAGCAAGAGAGTACTTCAGTAATGTGAAAGGTTTGCATTATGGCCCTCCCACTCGAGCACTCCAGTCGAACAAACTCAAAGCAGTTTAATCATTTTAATGTGCACCCTGGACCATCTCCAGCAGAGGTCTTTGTTTAAACAGAAATACAAAAAGCTCCTGCAGCAGATTAGCGTCCAGCTTAACAGCGATACGGGCGTGCCCAGATGTGACACGTGTGACCACGATACGCGTGTATGTCGTAACAGGGATATATGCTTCAGGACCTTAGGTTAATCGTGAAACTCACACACACACACGACAGATCCTGGACTTGGATTTGAATTGTGTGTTTTTCCATGAGATGTAACAGATGAACCTCTCTGACTGCCATCTGTGACAGTTTTATGACCATTTGCAGTTATGACACATTCTTTGTTTTCTAGCATTTTTCTTAGCGTGGCACTTTGGAACTCAGTTTAAGTAACAACAATATTACAGTTAGTTCAGTGTAAAAGAATCTGTTCTGTACACAGGGCACAATAATGAGGGGTGTAAACATCAGGTTTCTTCATGATACAGTACCGATTCTGTGACAGTTGAGATTAATTGACCGTACTACAGAATCTGGGACAACATTTAGACTGAAGGAAAGACAAAGCCACTGAGCTCAATACCATCTCATGCAAGCATATGTTTTGATAATTGATGATACAGTCGACCCCCACAAAGTCGCGGTTCAGAGTTCGCAGCCTCAGTCGTTCTCGGATTTTTCCTCACGACCTAACTAATGATTGTTCACGGAAACACGCAAACATCCTTCACATTTTTTGTAATATATATATATGTATTTTCATGTGTTTTAACACTAACCTACAAGCAGTCCCCGACTTAAGAACATTTGAGTTCAGAATTTCCGCAGATACGAACGGACCGCAGTTCTACAAACTTTCGTGGATTTTTGGAACACGATGATAGAAAATGTCTGTCCTGTAAAGCTGTCCTGATGGCGATTAATTATAAGACTCACATTGTTGGACTTAAGAACAAATCCGACTTATGGACGCGCTCCCTGAACAGAACTTGTTTGTAAGTCGGGTACTTCCTGTAATTTACTAATTTTGCCAACATAAATATTAACGTAAATTCAGCTAAATTTCTATATAAAGTATAACGCTGTATACATTTGTTAGTACTGTAGAGAGAACACAAAGCAACCGTAGAGGAAAATACGGCTTGTGATGGTGAAATATTATTGTATTTACTCTACAGTACTGATACCAAAGAAAACGCACTTACATGAATTACAGTACATAGAGGGGTAAAATCTGTGTTTTATATTCTAGCACTGCGGGGTTTACCTTTTTTAAGGGTATTAAGCTGATTATAAAATTAAATTAATGTGTTTTGGGAGCATATTTGGCATTTATAGTAATTTCTTTTAACACATCCAAAATGTGTTACTGTATGATATTTTAGTCAGTAGCGCTATATCTGTAATAATACAATGTAGTTAGATTTTTGATGATACCATCACATCTGTGATGATACGATTCGATATTTGAGAAAACGCGCTTACATTGCAGTGAGACGAAATGTTGCAATATTCTGCTATACAATCCACAAGAACACGATACGTTTCGATATTTGACGACAACATTGTATCCAAGATGATAAAATACACTGATACACCATTGTATCTGCTAGCTAAGGTCACAGCCTTGTTTTTGTTGCCCCCTAGTGGAATCCGTAGACACTAGCTTTTTTTTTGTCTCTTTCTGTTCAATTACAAGCCGATTTTCATCTAGATGTCACGGAATCTAAACTCACTCGCTAGGCCGGATTACAACCTTACATTTGCGCTAGAGGTTTAACACACACTGTAAGATTTGGAACGCGTCGCCGCTACACAGCCTGCTTGGCTCGGCTGCAGAAAGCAACGCCACAGCACCCGCTTTCATCCTTCAGCCCAGATCATTCACTACCTGCAGCTGCATCCCAGTAGACACTGCTGATGCCAATTACAATCTCCAAGGCAACATAAGGGTCAGCGTGCACGCAGCGCGCTCAGCACAGTTCCAACTCGCCGAGGTTTTTAAACCACGTTTCCATCACAACTACAGTTTTTAGCTCCTTCTCCCCCAGAGCCTCGTAGTTCCACGATCATCATCATCTCGCTCAGCTTTAAACCGTCTCTGTAGCACATAACGACGATCAGTACATTATAGAGCGTTAACAGGAAGAAACTAAACAAAGTGCATATCTCTCTCTCTCTCTCTCTCTCTCTGATTCTGCCTCTCACTATCTCTTTCTTTCTGTATGTGTGTGTGGAAAGAATACAAAACAAGCAACCCACACAGTCCCATTTTTTTCCTTCAGGCATAATCCGGACGGCCCTAGGGCCCTCAGACATGGACAGAGAGCAGAGGGAGCATTACCAGGTAGTGATCGAGGCCAAGGACATGGCGGGCCAGAGAGGCGGCTTAACGGGCTCCACCATAGTCAACATCACGCTGACTGATGTGAACGACAATCCTCCTCAGTTTGAACACAGTAAGCACTGCACTACAACACACACACACATGCACTGCGAAGATGAAACTCTCAACACACCACTCGCCGCTGTTTGCCGAGGATTTAGCTCATGAATTTTTAGTCCGCGCACAGTGGATGACAGAGAATAACTCATCAGCGGCGCTTCTGCAAATTAATACTAATCAAACAAGCACTTCAGGGAAGGACAAATCATCGGTTTGTCACCGGGACAGGAGGAGCAGAAATCTTATCAAAGAAAAAGAAGTGGAAGACTCTAGGAATCTAGACACGACCTCGTCGGAGTATGTTATCGTTTCTATAGTAACAACTCGTTCACAGGAAGAGGCTCGACCTCATGAACATATGTTGAAATGTTATTTAACAAAGCAAAACGCAGCCGTTGATACAGTGACGTAGAGGTAAGGTTTATGTAAGGAGTCTCCAGCGTCAGCGGTCTGTAAGATAACAGTCAGACCAGAGATATTTTCTGGTTTCTGCCTTAAGAAGATGCAAATATCAGTGAGGGAATGAATGCTAATTAATTTCACGGATGTTCCGCACCATAAAGTACAACAGGTATACAGTGTATAAAGTGTAATTTGTTAATAAAATACAAATCGAACAACAGTCTGTAACAGAAAGATGTCAAATATACAGAAAGTTTATAAAATCTCTGTCGAATGAAAAAATGTTTCACCATCAGCCAGATTGTGCATTGAGGCGTATGACGTTTACACACAGAGACGAAATGTAAACTTTTGCGAAGGTTCATAAGGATTTTTTGTTGAAGTAAACGAATACTCTTCTGTCTAAATCTAGAGAATTTATTAAATACTGGCTTTGCCCACATGGAATTTAATCACACACTCATAAGACCATTTTAAAAATGTACAGTGGCACCTGTTGAATTTTGAGATTACAAATAATAAAAAAATATATATATCTTAAATGTACAGACACGCCCACTTTACAGATTTATCATATGTATAGATTATGTTCTAGAATATTCGCACATACTGTACATCTGGAGAAGAAGCTCAGGTGTGTGTGTGTGTGTGTGTGTGATTTCCTCCTCTAAGGTGTATACGAGTTCAGCGTTCCCGAGCTGAGCGAGCCCGGCACCGAGGTGGGTCAAGTCCGAGCGTTGGACGCCGACATCGGGCTGAACGCAGAGATGGACTACACGCTGGTGGGCGGAGACGGCCGGGACGTTTTCTACATAACAGCTGACAAAGCCTCACAGAACGGCATCATCAGCGTCAGAAAGGTAAAGCCGGCTTCTCTCAGCCACCCGCGGCGCATGCAGGCCTGACCAGCGTCTCATTAGAGGAACCCGTGCTGTGAAATAATGACCTACCTCAGCTCGGGTGTCCCGATTGAACTGAGCTCACAACGTGGGTGCTTTGTTTCTCTCTCCACAGCCTCTCGATTATGAGAAAAAGAACCAGTACACACTGCAGGTGCAGGTGCGCAACACCTACCCGGACCCGCGATACGTCAGCGTGGACGCCAAGGACATGACCACAGTGAGGATAAACGTGGTCGACGTAGACGAGCCTCCGAGATTCGAGCGTCCCAGTTACGTGATGGAGGTGAAGGAGGATGCGGCTTTGGGCACCGTTATCGGGTCGGTCAGCGCCGCGGATCAGGACGCGCGCCGTAGCCCGGTCAAGTAAGCATTTAAACACCGTCTGTCTCTGTCGGGGCTATTGTCACGGTTTCCATACGGGGTGTACACAAAGAAAATTACTTAATGGTTTGAACAGATATCTGTCTGTTATTGCAGGTTTATCAAATTTATTTCTATATTGACAGAAGGTGAACAATTTGAACTAAATATCATTTGATTGTTGATATACTGTCGGTTTATTACATCCTTACCAAAAAGTTCCTTACCAAAAAAACATAGTGCTGAAGTTATACATCAAAATATATATATTTTTTTTTTTTGAAGAAAATATTACTAAATATTTTTCTGCTAAATTATTTTTATTATTTTTATTTTATTTTACAATAATTGTCACAAAATAATGAAAGTTTTTTTTTTTATTATTATAAAAATCTTAATGTCTGTGACATCACAGCAAAGTGTCCTGTGACAATTTTTCATGATATCGATATTATATATATCGCTGTCTAAGGCTGCTCACTTTTAACTTTATCATTGTACAACAGAACAGTTCAGGGTTTTTTTCTTTTTCAGTGTAAAATATAATCTATTATATTATTTATATATTTCATTGTGTATATTGTTATATTTTAGTGCAATCTTATTTTGTTTATTCTTACATTTCTTATTGCTGCTGGTCTCTGAGAGCTCCCAAACAAATCACTTCAATGACAACAAAGTCTCTTTATCTTACCTTTAATCAAACATGCAGATGTTTGTATGTTCAGAAATAATCGATTAACACGACTGAAACCGCGATATTTTCAGACTGGATATTAAACCGCAAACGTTTTTTTGTTTTGTTTTGTTTTTTTTCTTTTCCCATTTTCATCGCAACACTCCTGCGAGTCCCCTGTACAGCAGCACCTGATTTCAGTAATGAGCTCTCTCGCTAGATAATGAGGGAGTCTAATTAGTGAAATCAGGTGGAGTCGTACGCACTAAAGTAAACATCTGTGTCGAGCTTTTTACAAAGGAGGTGCTTTTCGTTTATATTTCCATTATAATAGATTCTACTTCCTTTTTTTTAATAGTAAAAATAATACTAATAATAATTATATTAATTATAACGCGGATAACAATGCTAATAAAAGCCGCCAGTCTCGCGTCGCCAAGGTCCCAGGCTGTAGTTCATGTTTTTTTTTCTCTGTAGAGATGGGTTTTTTTTTTTTTTTCAATATTCAATTTATCCGTGTGTACAAAAGGCTCCATTCGAGTGCTTGAGATTAGGAGGAACCCGTCCCCATCAATCTAAATGACCTTCACCCACAGGGCAGGGCTTTATCCGCTTTGAATACAAGCGCCAGGGCGGACATATCCGCATCGCGTCCTCTTTTAATTCAAAAGGTCCCCGATTGTGACTTTGTATTGAATTAATCGTAATAAGCTTCCATTATGAAAATAAATGAAGATATTCCTCCTTACAATAAATGGCTCCTTTATTTGGTCCCCTCCGGAGATGGCGGTAAATAAGAGCGAAGAGAAAGAAGCGCAATTAAAGAGCCCCGAACAGCGGACGAGAGAGCAGGACTTCAGGGCAGGTAATTATCAGACATCCGGGGCAGTGTGACGGGGCAGCACGGTCTCGCCGAACATCAGGGAGGATAATTAGCAAATGGAGCGATCCCTCTGAACGATTGCATCTGAAAGAGCAATATTGCAAGCTCCCGCCGAACCGAGAACAAATGGGCATGGGGCCGCGAGCGGCCTTCAGGCTCCGTGGAGGTAATCAGTTCTGCTTCTCGAAGCTGTCACCCATTTCCGCGTAGCCCGTGTTTAGCAGCAAAAACGCGAAGCCACCTCCGTAGGAAGCATCATTCTTCGTTCAGTATGCAGCGCCACAGCAGCAGCTCTTCTCGCTAAGGAGTATTGATCTGAAAGGACGGTGTCATTTCCAGGTACACAATTGATCGGCACACGGACGTGGACCGGATGTTTAACGTGCACGCCGGGAACGGCTCCATATTCCTGCAGAAGCCCCTTGACCGGGAAGACCTCGCATGGCACAACATTTCCGTGATCGCAACCGAGTTCAGTAAGTCACGCACAGACATTATCATCTTTCAAAATATCACGCTGACATTAGGTGGAAAATCCGAAGGAACCCGGAGACGCCAGGGAGTTCAGGCTTCTTGTCAGAACCCTAAACAAAACTACATGCAGATCTTCACCCAGAGAGAGAGAGAGAGAGAGAGAACGTGACAGTCAGCTCTCAGGAAACTAGCTAATCGCGAACGATAATCTCATTACTTTAGCTTCTCTCAAGAAATTGTGTTCAGCTCAGATTTATGGAAGGAGTCTCTAGTGTCAGAGGTCAAGATTCCAGAACAAGGTCATTTAAGTTACCTCGTTATTCCATGCCACAATTAGTTGATCATTCTCTTACCTTTATAGAGTAAATTAGATTAATTGGTCAGATTAAGAGTTTAAGGTTATTATGGTGAAATATTAAATAAGCGGTGAGTTATTGTTGAAAAGATGGAATTCAGTAATGAAAGATAAATTGACAAATATTTTACGTACACCTGCACGACAGGAACGAATTATACTTGAAAGGCAGTAAATATAATTATTACTAATGAGGACGTGTCTGCTGTTAACTTGAAAAAATACTGACTTTCTCATTTTCACGCTGCCGTGTGTGTGTGTGTGTGTCTTTTTATTTTCTCAGATAACCCCCAGCAGGCGAGCCGAGTGCCCGTGTACATCCGTGTTCTGGATGTGAACGATAACCCGCCGACGCTCGGCTCCTTCCTCGACACCTTCGTGTGTGAAAACGCTAAATCCGGTCAGGTAAAGGAAGTCTCTCTCTCTCTCTCTCTTTTATTAAAAAAGAGAGACGTTAACATTTCTCACCGGGGGCCACTGCGTCAATTTAAAGATAAGAAACAACAAGACGAGTGCGGTTTGTCGAACACGGGCGCAACCTGTGGACGAAGATAAGGATCTGCGATGAGTATTTAGCCCTGCCGGATTAGACGTCCAGGCCTTTTCCTGTCACGCTTGATGAGATTAAGTGTCGCGGCGGATGGCAGGTGCTGTCACTTATCAGAGTTGCTTTATAATAACTACCTTTCCCGGACGCCTCCCCCCTCCCCCACCCCGCTGTCCATCATCACGCAGGTCGCTGATCCGCCCACTCCCGGGGCAACGCCCGAGTCCAGCTTATCGACCTTTTCTCTTAGAGATAGCGGGGTTCGTGCGTGTAATGTTTAGGGAGTCTTTCAGAAAGCGAATCGGGAATACGCTCACGAAGAGTGAGTCATACCTTTGACTAGTATATAATGAAAAGCTGATTGGGAGTCACGGAAGGGCGGGAAGGCGAAGAGCCCGGCTGGTTGCTATGCCCCGACAGGCAGAAACTCACCAAGCACCCGAGGATTGCTGATTAAATTTTAGATGTGTCCTTGAACGAGGGGCATTTAACCTCGAGTTGCCCTTGCTAACCGCACAAGACAACTCCGGGCTCAATCTCTGAGCCGATAAACGTCCTCACTTTCAATGAGAGCTCTCCAATCCGTGCGTATGTGTGTGTCTGTGCGTGTGTGAGTGTGAGTGCAGCGAAGAAGGAAGGACGCATGAAGGAAATGACATTATTGATGTTAAAATATTTTCCTGCATCCACAAATCTGATTAAAAATGATTTGTGGAAAACAAATGGCACGGCTCATTGAAACTCTAACGTAATTGATTTGTCTGCGCAACACTAATTAGTACAAATTACACAATAGACATTAAGGACAATTCATGCCGTTGTTTTCCATTTAACTGAAGTCAGCAAGTCATGTACAATGTGCGTGTGTTGTTCTTTTTTTGAAACCATATTGTTATAATTATTATTTTTTTCTCTTTATCTCGTCTCAGAAAATCCAAACCATAACGGCGGTGGATCGGGACGAGCCCCTGGAAGGCCACAGCTTCTCCTTCGCTCTGGCACCGGAGAGCTCGATGAAGGCCAACTTCTCGGTGCAAGACTACGGAGGTGAGTTTTTCCCTCCACCTTTTTTTTCCGCCCCTTTATGACTCTGCTGTGTCAAGAAGAAGTGAAACTCCACTTCCGGGCTTTTAGGAGATTTACACCTGCTCATGCAGCTCTGCCGTGTCTGTAGCCGAGCAAGCGTTCATGCTTATTTTAATTTCATTCGTAATTTTTTTTTTTTTCCACAGACAACACCGCAGGCCTCTACACACGAAGGACGGGTTTCCGGCGAATGCAGCAAAGCACGTACCTGGTCTCCGTCATGATCTCGGACCACGGTTTCCCCGTCATGAGCAGCACAGGTACGCTGACGGTGCGCGTCTGTACCTGCGACCGAAACGGAAACATGGAGATGTGCAACGCCGAGGCGCTGAGCGGCACGGCCGGTCTCAGCACCGGAGCTCTGGTGGCGATCCTGCTCTGCGTCATCATCCTGCTCCGTAAGTGTGACTCAAAAATGAAAAAAAAAAAAAAAAAAGACTTTAATTTTAAGGAATTTTATCATATTTTTCTCTTAAGATTTGCCACTAAAGGTCACATTTATCTTATGATGAAGATGTCTATAATATATGTGTATCCCCAATGGGTGTGGTTTTTTTCACGGTTCAGTACAAGGTTCAAGATGTTTAATGAGGGTGAAAAATCAGAATGAAAGAATTGAGAGTAAGGTGTTCCCCAAGGCGACGAAATCTGACCTTGGTTTCATCTTATGCATTCCTGTTGACCTCAACCTACATGTGTGTGTGGAGAAGCAAAAATGAGGCTTGGAAGGAAGGACTGCTGGGAGGTTGTTGGTCCCTTTGGTTCTGTCCACATAAATTTCAAACGAGGCCACGCCTACAAGCAGGAAGGTTAGCGATAGATACTCATCTGCTCATCAGAAGCACATCGGGCGAGTCTGTACACGAGAACGAGGCGCACTCATCAAATCACGCCATAACAAAAAAAAAAAAAACAGTTTTTTTCACCATATGGAAATAATTAGATAAATCTAAAGTACAACTGAACATTCAAACAACTTTAATGATTAAAGTCCTGGTTTAAAATAATGATAAAAGAATTATATTTAAAGCAATTAATATGTTTTTTGTTTTTGTTTTTTCTAGTCCTGCCAAAGTGAGTCATCTTAACACATGTTGCTAGCATGCATGCGCTAAGCTTCGACTAATTAATTAGGTGATAATTTGCATAGTGTCAGTTAACTCGTTTCCCTGGAGGCCGATCGGTTTGATCTCCGGATGTAAAAAATAGAACAACACATCTGGTGCCTTAATCATTTTCCCAAGAGGTCAATTCCTCGTGGTACAAACGTGCCGGCCGTAATATTTTACCCGATATACAGTTTCCACGTAACCAAGGCGACCGGAGCATCGCGCGGATCGGATGCGCCAACGCCACGATAATCCGACTTTAACCGAATTCCCTCTCAAAGTCTCCAGTCGAATCACGGCTCCCTCCTCAGGGACAGTCAAGTCGAGCCATTCTGTTTCCTGCGGTTTTAGCAGTCTGATCATCACCCGCTCCATCCATCCAGCCTCCTGTCCGTGCCGTTACGGAGCACTCATCCTTCACCCTCACTGTCAGGGAGACGACGCTTTCTCTGTCATGCTTGCACCCCTCCGCCTGTCAGCCCCGATCCTTTGTCTGCTCCAACATTACATTAATTACTACTCCGGCGGTCTGAAATGTGCACGTCCGGTCAGAATGCCAAGTTAAAGTCAAGCACGCAAAAAAAAAGGAAAAAAGAAAAGGGCCCTGACACGCTTAAACGCTCCGGGCCGATAAACATAACGCTGTTAGACTTTCAATCAGGAAAGGACGAAGAAGAGATTTCAGTCCTGTTCAAATTAAAGACTTATTATTATTATTATTATGTTTTTGTTTTTTCATCTGAAGAGAGAGGGATAATACAACTTTGCACGTCAGGCCTTAGATTTGCTTGAGTGGTTTAAAATTCTCAGTGATGTTTAGTAAACCTTGCAGCGGTGCAGATTTATATTCACATCGCACCAGATCTTCGGCGTTTCTCCACAAGCAGCTGCTGTGTTGTATAGGTGACACCTCATCATCCACACACCGAGCGTTTTATTGTTAAAGCGCACCGTTCTCGCCTGCCTGTCTGTTCCTGAACAGCGGTTTAATCCACTCTCAACTCAAAACTGCTTTGTATTTTCTTGCTGTTTGTATCTTTCGGTCTTCGAATCTGCATCCAAGGCTGTTTCTACTTCTTCTACTCTCCCAGAGATAATGGAACAGTTTACAGAGAGACGTATTCATAAAAAAAAAAAGACTGAAAGTCCACATAAGTCGAGTAATGTAAATTGACTAACACTGCTCAGATACCGTACGCTGCCTCTTTGTCGCTTGTCGATTATCCGCCCCACTCACTCTGCGTGCGTGTTTGTGTGTGTGTCTCTCTCTCTCTCTCTCTGTCTCTCTACAGTGATCGTTGTTCTGTTCGCTGCTCTGAAGCGCCAAAGGAAGAAGGAACCGCTGATCATTTCCAAAGAGGACGTCAGGGACAATGTGGTGAGCTACAACGACGAAGGCGGCGGCGAGGAGGACACGCAGGCATTTGACATCGGGGCCCTGCGCCACCCGGAGGTCATGGAGGAAAGCAGCAAACTGAGACGCGACGTCGTGCCGTCCGAGCCGCCCTACCCTCCGCCTCCCATGCGCCGGACAGCCGTGACATCCCGAGACAACTCGGACGTGAGGAACTTCATCAGTCAGCGCGTCCAGGAACACGACAGCAGCCCCGCGGCGCCGCCCTACGACTCCCTGGCCACCTACGCCTACGAGGGCGAGGGCTCGGTCGCCGAATCGCTCAGCTCGCTCGGCTCGGGTTCGTCTGAATCGCCGCACGACTACAGTTACCTGAACGAGTGGGGGCCGCGCTTCAGGAAGCTCGCTGACATGTACGGGGCCGACGAATGGGACTCCTAACCTCGCCTCGCCTCGGCTTCCCGCAAAGTGGAATTCTTGACCAAGTGTTGTATTTCCCGCAAAAAGTGGAATTCTTACAAAGTGCCCTTGTTTTTCGCCCAATTCGGTCCAGACAGACAGACAGGAAGACGTCTCGAAGCCGACGCGCTTTAAACCACGGAGTCGTGACGTAACCCGTCAACTTTTCCACAGCTTGCTCGAGACATCACAGCTGAGGCGTATCTTCCTGGATAATCCGACAGGAAATCGTATAACGACTTTACCGAATAAGGAAGTGCTGCGGAATTACCGCGGAATCCAGTATTCCTGGACCCGTTCCTGAGAATCGCCGCCTCGCTCAGCGTGAACGGAAAGCCAAAAGGTTCACGAAGGACCGGACTTTTTAACGAAGCGTCTGCGGAAACGTGGAGCAGCCAAAGCTACGTTAGTTAGCAGGCGTTAACGAACCCGGAGCTCTGATTAGCCGAGTGTCAATCATCTGTATGTTTTTCTTTTTTTTTCTTCTTCTTCTTTTTGAGCCTCTCAGTATTAGTTTTTCGATGTATGTATGTATCTGTCAGTGCTTTCCCGAGCAGACATGGTGCTTCAGAAATTTGGGTCGGGCAAAAGGTGTTTTTGTGATTGGCACCCGTTTTCATCATCTACTTGAGAAAACGCCAGAAGCTTCCAATTATCTACACGCTCGTAGGCAGGAAATGTGACTCGCATTTTTTTTGGCACACGTCTCAACCGCATCCCACCATCTAACATTCCCTTTACACGAGCAGCCTATTTACAAAATCACAACAACAACAAGGAAAAATTACATGCATTCATTTCCAAGAGTTATAATTTATTATTTTTTTAGAAGAAAATTGAAAGAACTCAAAATGTTGTCGTTTTATCAAACATCCGAATTTATAAATATTCCTCACACTTATGCTAGGGGTGCTAATAACCACATCCCTGTACACTTCCTCTCCTCTCCTCTCCTGGTTTTTCTGTTTTTTGTTTTTTTTTTGTTAGTAATACTAACAACACAACCACCACTTCAACCACCCCAAGATGATTCATCCCCTCTCTGAATGATAATCGCAGCGGTCCCGATGTTGAGTTATGACTGGGATGTTCAAATAAATCACCGCTCTTATATTTTTGCCCTCTGTGCCAGCTACAAAAATGAGTCTAGAAATTGCATTTTCCCGCCTCCGTTATCGAGGGGATGAAAAGAGGTTATTTTTTAAAAGAATATACATACGAGCGTAAGCTGGCTTCCGAGGCAGCAGGTAAATATTTGTGGTTTAGGCGCACAGAGTTCACCTGCAATATTCCCGTGCTTTTGTCAGTGATATACTGTAAAAATAATGGTGATGCTAACTCATGTTGTACAAAAAAAAAAAAAAAAAAAACATGTGGTTTTATGAAACAGTGCGTTGTCGCCAGTGGTTTTTTTGGGAGACTAGACGATGTCCATGTACTACTTTGCTTTGTGATATTTTGTACCAAATATTTATATAAAACATAACACGACTAAATATATTCTCGAACAAAAATCCGTACATCCGTACATGTTGTTGTTTTAAATGTGTGGAGTAAAAAAAAAACAGCTCGTATGATGTACAGATTCATCTTATTACAATAAATGTTCTCTTTTACAGAAAATAATGGTTTAGTATTATTATTTTTATCCCCCCTCCCCACCGGAGGGGTTACTGGTGCGCTAAGGACTCTAAGACTGGCAGTCCTGCGAGGTTTTAAGCCTTCAGGTCACGAGGCGCCGACTGATGGTTTAACAGCCGCAACAGAATAAGACGATCATCCATCGTGCACTTGCAAAGTGTTTGCAGGTTAAAGACGGTGCATGAGAGTTTTGAAAACAAAATCTATTTTTGTGTTCATGGATAAAAAGATGGATGCTGTGTAATTGTTACCATGTTACTGTAGTATAAGAGAACTAAAACAGTTTATACCGACATGCAGATTAGGTTATTGGCGTTCCCACATTGCTCATAGTGTGTGTGTGTGCGTGCCCTGTAATGGATCGGCGCCCTGACCAGGGTGTCCAACGTCTCCTGGGATAGACTCCAGTCCTCCGTGACCCTGTAAATGATAATATGTGATTCACTCACACACTCATGTTTATGAAACAAGTTCCTGTTCTCACTTGCGTTATAGAAGCTGTAAAAGAGTCGCTCCCTCACTAGCAAAATATAAATCTTTTGATTTTACCAAGCAAAAAAAAAAAAGATCCTGACACTGGAGATTCCTTCCATAAATGTTAAATAAAACTCTGTCAAACGAACACATTGCCACATCAACAATTAGCATGTTTTTGTAATACAAAAAGTATTCAAGGGAGTGCATCCTGTGAAACAAACCTGTGACATCCAAAGAAATCGCTTTCGCTCAGCCAAGAAACGTAGCGTCGAGTTGTATGAGTTTCTAGCTTAGCTAATTTAGTTGATTGATGGAAAGTGTAACCTCAGAGTGTGTGCGACATTAAAATGCAAAACATCCATCCGTGTTTCAGCTCCAATCTCTGGGGTAAAGGGGTACACTGTATGAGCCAATAGTTTGTCCGCACCTGACTGTCACAACCGCCAAACTCCAAAGTCAGCTCCGTTAAGAGTTCCATGGTGTGTTAAAGCTGGAGAGAAAACCTCCTCAACATCCCGATATCAGACGTCCTGACCGATAATAGATCAGAGTCAAGTGTCCACAAACTTTTGGTGACATAATGTACATTGCAATTCAGTGTCAGAGGGAAAGTAATATTCTTCATAACCCACAGAAACTCTGCAACACCAGCTGGGAAATGTCAATCAAATGTAGACTAATATTGAGTCGTCGTGTCGTCTTAAACCGAACTGTCAGGATGGATTCAGCTGTAATTTTTAATATATTTTTTTCCCTATAACACAGATTAAGCATTAAGACATAACATATTACTTAAAGATATTCAGTGTCAATCAGAGATCACGTCTCGATGTGACTGGAGCGGAATCCTCCAGGCTTGATTTCCATGGTTGCGAGTGAAATTGAAAGCATCACCTTGGCTGTTGCCCGTCACAGACCGTCGGCTAATTAGCTCAATCTATAATTGCTGCTGGATTTGAGATGTGTGTGTGTGGGGGGGTGTGTGTGTGGGGGGGGGTAAGGGAGGGGATTCAGTTTTTAAATTGGTTTGGGATCAGGCATCGAGGCAGATGGTGACATTTCACATGACGTCCGTTCTAACTCAATCACCCAGGCGCCCCGAGCACGCGGCGAATATGTACGCCAGCTCTCATCTCATCTGATCCTCGCCTGGCTCCCTGCACAGACGCATTAAGGGCTTAATTTTAATGCGTCCTGCCCCGTGCCCCTGTGAACTGTGTTTTATTGTAACGTGAGGAGCCTCTGAACTCAAACAGCCTCTTTTTCTCTCTGAAGACCTCCCTTCTGTAGCTCCTTCACGTCGCTGGTCCGGATTCACAGTTGGGTCCTGGCGAAGATCTCCGGCTCAGATCCGGATGGCGAATTGACGTCCGATCGAAAAATGCGGCTCGGCCGTAATCCGGGGATGAGATTATCCACGAGAGAGAGAGCAGAGGCCATAAAGCAATACCTAAAACATGATCCGTGCGGCTAATCCCTGTCATGCTAAAGCTGATTGAGGGTAATGTACGCTACTTCGGTCATAAATAAATAGAGAAGATGCAATGCGATGCTGAATTCTCAGAATCTAGGCCTGCGGGGAGACCTCGTGGATCTGTCTGCACCGCATCCACGTCACGCGCGATCTTCAAGTGTAACGATGTTATGAGCAGTAATGGGGGACGTTACTTTTTAAAGTAACTAATTACATTACAAAATTACTGTCTTCAAAAAGTAATCCGTTACTTTCTGATAAAAGTAACTAGTTCGAGTACTTTTCCACTGCAGAAAATGAAAACTTTGTGCTTCCTCATGCATGTTGTTTTAGTCAAGACCTTTATAATTATTCTACCATCATCACTTAGCGAAGTTTGGCCCATAATCTGTTAACTACTAATACCCCTATCTCACCTACGCGGTTTCGCGCGGTGGCCGTAAGTTTTGGCGCTGTGATCAGGTTTCCATCTTTTTGCGCGTCGGCCCTCACATAGTCAAACCGCATAGGTCAGATAGGAGTATAACAGCAGGAATAACAGAGGGGGGCGGGTTATGGGGGGCGGGGCTTGTAGGACGACTTCCTCTCTCTCACACTAATGGATTGGGAATGACTGCTGTCTGGCACACGGATTACATAAATTGTGTGGATAACGGATTACAATTTTTGAAAAAGTAACTGAGTACTTGAATGATGGACCGAACGCGTTAGATTACTCGTTACATCAAAAAAGTAATCCGAATACTCTAACGCGTTACTTTGTAACGTCTTACACTCAACACTGGTTATGCTGTATAATGAAGGTTCTCGAACTTTTCCGTCTGTCTTTGCTTGTGATGCTGTCCTTCATCTCTAGCTAAGGAAAGAAAGGCCATAGAGAGGGCGGCGATGCGGCGGCGCTTTAGTGTCGTAGTCTCTCATCTGCTCAAACAAACCAGTTTTT
Organism: Clarias magur; assembly: GCA_013621035.1. Classification (NCBI taxonomy): domain Eukaryota; kingdom Metazoa; phylum Chordata; class Actinopteri; order Siluriformes; family Clariidae; genus Clarias; species Clarias magur. Next base: position 3,085,022 of record QNUK01000009.1, on the reverse strand, counting down.
CAAAGCGTTAATTCTGTGCTAACACTAATAATGATGATTATAAGTCGTAATAAATTCTCATCACTAGCAGCTTCATCGTGTACCTCATAGCGTTCTCCGTCCAGTGATTTTCCTTCTAGTAACGATTTCTCGTTAATGTTGTTAAAAATAAATAAATAAAAAGGAAAGTGAGTGACAGATTTTGTTTCCCACTAACAGCAAAATCTTCCGCTCATCTTTCAAGTAGTTTCAATCAGGGCCAAATGTGAACCGAATTCGTGGTCTGTGCGTGTGTGCGTGTGCGTGTGTGTGTGAGACATCTAAATCAATGCCAGTCAGCTGTATCACACCTGCAGCACCAGACATCACAGCCAGGCAAAGAAAAAAAGAATTGTATGTCGCTTTCTATTAACCCAGGCTGTCTGTTTAGCCTTAATCTCGGACAGGCGTGTCATACAGGGAGCAGCGGCGAGCAATGATCTACCTCGTCTCGTGCTTCGATTTCTTATTTCTCTCCCCTCTTTAACGTCATGTCATGTCTCCGCTGACAACGAGAGGTTCCGCCGTTAACAGCAGACGGAGAAACACGTTCAGACCGATGACGACTCCATCGAGATAAACCGCGGCAGACGAACAGCTCGAATCGAGCACAGCGCCATGCGGAATTTATTATTTAATACCGCAGTTACTTTCTGCTCACGCTCTGATTGACCGCTCAGCATTATCCTCCGTTTAGTTTTTTTTTTCCCCCATTGTTTTCTTTTTCATCGTAACTCTGAGTCATTTAGCAGACAAGAGGCTATTTATTTCGTGACACAAAGGACATTTGGCTGCGGCTGAAAATAAGCCTGTGCGCAGCGTGTGCGGAGATACGTCACCGTTTTATCTAACAGAGTTGTAGTGTGCTTAGGGCTCATTAAAAACTTCTCAAAGCAATCATTAGGCAGCGTCATGGCCGACGCTTTTGATGGATTACTCTAATTAATGTGGACCGCTACGCTTTTTTCCTGCATTGTTACAGATGTGGAACATTAATCTCTTAATTTTACACACCTCTCAGTGGAATGGCTTTCCCCCCCCTTTTTCCGTGCGTTGTGAACAGTTCGACACAGGCTGAAAGTACTTTTGTTATTTTTAAATGAACTCAAGTTGGTTCGTGATGTCGGGAAGAAGAACTCCATAGTGGGAGTGAGAAGAACAAGAAGAAGAAGAAGAAGAAACAGCAGGAATTCTAACTTTGGATGAGAGTTGAATAATAGTTTGAACGATGATATAAATGTCTCGTTAAAAGGTTGCTTTTTTAAGTTAGGATGACTTTACCTTTCAAAAATGATGTTGAGATAACCTTGCACGAACGACCCTGCAAGTACAACCTCAAAACAACAAAATAGTATAACCTTTATTTGGAGCATTTATGCTGATCAGCATCGATCAGCATGACGTCTGAGCACGTCCACGATCCTAAAGGGTTGAGAATTCCAGTCGGAGATCACGACGAACACAACAGCTTTCTGCGCACGGGGTGTGTATGTGCGTCATGTCACACAATTCTTCATTTTCTTTCAGGAATATTACTGTGATATTATTATTATTATTATTATTATTATTATTATTATTATTATTATTATTAATATTAAATTGTTTGTCACATGGACCTTACAGCACAGTAAAATAATTTTTTCACATATCCCAGAGTCAGAGTGCAGGATCAGTCAGGATACAGGGCCCCCTGGAGCAGATAGGGTTAAAAGCCTTGCTCAAGGGCTCAACAATGGCAACTTGGCAGTGCGTGCTGGGGCTCAAACCCTGACCCCCGACACCAGTAACCCAATAACCTACAGCCTTAACCGTTTGAGATGTAGTGGTTAACACTTTGGTGTCGCCTATCAGGGTTGAGGTTCAATTCCTGCCTCGGGTCTGTGTACATGGAGTTTGCATGTTCTCCCCGTGCTTGGTGGTTTCCTCAGGGTACTCTGGTTTCCTCCTACACATCCAGATATGTAGATTAAGCTAACTGGTGTCTTAAAATTTTCCGTAAGTCTCGTCTGGGATAGGCTTGAGGCCCATCATGACCCTGTACACAGGATAAGCAGTATATACACTCACCTAAAGGATTATTAGGAACACCATACTAATCCGATGTTTGACCCCCTTTTGCCTTCAGAACTGCCTTAGTTCTACGTGGCATTGATTCAACAAGGTGCTGAAAGCATTCTTTAGAAACGTTGGCCCATATTGACAGGATAGCATCTTGCAGTTGATGGAGATTTGTGGGAAGTTTTGAGGGCACGAAGCTCCCGTTCCACCACATCCCAAAGATGCTCTATTGGGTTGAGATCTGGTGACTGTGGGGGCCATTTTAGTACAGTGAACTCATTGTCATGTTCAAGAAACCAATTTGAAATGATTCGAGCTTTGTGACATGGTGCATTATCCTGCTGGAAGTAGCCATCAGAGGACGGGTACATGGTGGTCATAAAGGGATGGACATGGTCAGAAACAATGCTCAGGTAGGCCGTGGCATTTAAACGATGCCCAATTGGCACTAAGGGGCCTAAAGTGTGCCAAGAATCCCCCACACCATTACACCACCACCACCAGCCTGCACAGTGGTAACAAGGCATGATGGATCCATGTTCTCATTCTGTTTATGCCAAATTCTGACTCTACCATTTGAATGTCTCAACAGAAATCGAGGCTCATCAGACGAGGCGCAACATTTTTCCAGTCTTCAGCTGTCCCATTTTGATGAGCTCGTGCAAATTGTAGCCTCTTTTTCATATTTGTAGTGGAGATGAGTGGTACCCGGTGGGGTACCCGCCTCAAGGTTGTGCGTGTTGTGGCTTCACAAATGCTTTGCTGCATACCTCGGTTGTAACGAGTGCTTATTTCAGTCAAAGTTGCTCTTCTATCAGCTTGGATCAGTCGGCCCATTCTCCTCTGACCTCTAGCATCAACAAGGCATTTTCGCCCACAGAACTGCCGCATACTGGATGTTTTTCCCTTTTCACACCATTCTTTGTAAACCCTAGAAATGGTTGTGCATGAAAATCCCAGTAACTGAGCAGATCAAAATTGTTTAAATCACTTTTCTTTTCCATTTTGCCATTCAGTTTGGAGTACAGGAGATTGTCTTGACCAGGACCACACCCCTAAATGCATTGAAGCAACTGTCATGTGATTAGTTGATTACATAATTGCATTAATGAGAAATTGAACAGGTGTTCCTAATAATCCTTTAGGTGAGTGTATAGTGTTCTATATAATACTGCTTATCCTGTGTTCCTCCTGTGAACGGGGGCCTGGAGCCTATCCCAGACGAGACTTACGAAAAATTTGGAGATGAAGAATGAATTTATATGAATGTAATCTGGTGTCCAAACTGCATCATGTCGACTTTCACAGAACAAATAGCAATGTTTTTTTTTTTTTTTTAATGCTTTACAGCAGCAAATGAATCAAACATGTTAATTTGGCTCAGATTCAGAATTTTTAGTTGCAGTGATGTTAAATTGGCATTATGGTAATGTTATTAGGACAAGGTTGGTTTTGGTTGTTTTTTTGAAAGTTAGAATGACTTTTAAAGATCTGACATTAGAATAACATTGACGACATGTGATGGGATAACGTAGAATATATACTCAACACAACGCCGCAAAAATGATGCCAAAGCAACATTAACGTCAAAACTACTGGAGTTCTTCTTGTTTCCCACTGGACAACTAGGGGGTATGCTGTTGATGCTGATGATAACAATGGGTGGCGAAAAAAAACAAAAAATGACTAATATAATTGAACTTTTTTTTTTTTTTGCATCAACAGCATGCCCTTGTGTTATTTGGCATTAATGTTGCTTCAAAATCGTTTTTTGTGACGTTGTGTTAGGAGTATTTATTCAACGTTATCCCATCATCATGTCGTCAGTGTTGTTCTGATGTCTCAAAAGTCATTCTAACTTTCAAAAACAACCCAAAATCGTTCCATATCAGTAACAAATTAACGTCACTGTAACAAAAAATTCTGAATCTGAGCCAAATGAACACGTCTGATTTGTTTGCTGCTTGCTTTCACTTATATTCATATTTCATGTCATTAAACATAGCAACAAACTTAACAAAAAAAAAAGTTGACTGAGGGGATAAAAACATAATTTTAAAACTCTTTCAGTGACTGAAAGCCATAACAAATGGCATTCTGCATGCAAAACTCCTCCGAGCCCAAGAATGCTTATCAATGGTTAATTTAAAACATTTCCAAGTCCAAATCTCACAGAAGTATTTCACTTCTCCTGCTCTACAGCTCCGTCCTTTGGCTCAGTTTAGCAAAAAAAAAAAAAAAAAGCATAAAGCACTCAAAGCACACAATATGTTTGATTCACTTCCTGCACTTGAGCCGATTTAGAGATGAATCATTTTCTCACTAGACTTCTCAGACACGGCCATGATTGCTGTGTTCCCACCTGTCTAAAGAAGAAGAAAAACACCAGCGTTCTTTTATAAACACTTGGATGATGTATGTGAAATATATGAGGAATCGTCTGATAGTGCCTCCTTAGACTTCAGGTTTCACTGGCGCTGGCTTTATGTGCACAAACCTGAGCATCCGTGTGAAAGTACAGTATAAGAAGCCAGAAATCAATAGACACACAAATCCGCAGCCTCTCGCAGGGGCTTTTATTTGAACTCCTGAACTTTCACAAGCCTCATTAAGCAAACACGTTCTCCTCGCAAACATGAAAGGGTTCTCCGAAACAATCACCATCGGAAGTGTTAACATCTTTCTCCAATGGACCGTAAGGTGGAAGTTGTTTCCCCAGATAAAGGGGTCAAGAGGAGCGTTTTCTTTCGCCCACGGCCATATTCTGTGTGTTCCATTCACCGGGAGAGTGGACGGAGATCGATTTCCTTTCAGGACCGCTGATCTTCTGCATCTCGCGCTCATCCCACGATGCATCCGCGCTGTCATCACTTGCTCTGGATTATTACTGAAAATGTGAAGTGGTTGCCAGATTCCTTTTTCTTTTTTTTTTCTTCTTTTTTTTGATTTTGTTTTTTTTTAATATGTCTGCCTTATGACTTTATGTTTGCTCGGGTTGAAAAGAAAATGAAAGATCATCAGGTCCGGTGCATTTTCCGTCACCTCGGCAGTTTTCATTTCACCCGCTGCATACGTTCCTCACAAAATGATCAAAATAATTTATGCTCCTCCAGACACGCACTTTAGAATATGATTTCCGGTCCCCCTCAGGCTGCGTGGCGAATCAAACCCTCGAGAGACCGCGGCCTCTGAGGTCAGTCCGGGTCTGACGGAGCTGATTCGTAAATCCATTATTCAGTGGACAGGAGGTGGGGTGTGTGAGAGGGGGGGGTGGTGGGGGGGGAGATGAGTACAGATTATGGACTACTTAGAAGACACATGTGACGTCTCCCTGGTGAGTGAAGAAGCTCCCTTGCGTCCGTAAGGATGAACCTACATTCGTGTCTAAAAGCGAAGTCCATTAGCAATGCCTTGCAGAAATGGCCTCTTTCTAGCAGATTTATGCCCTTGAAAACATTTATTCCATTAGGCTGAACTTAGGTTTTATTCCATTTCCAATTCTGGTACTTCTCTAAAAACATCCCGCTCCAGTTTAGGTCAATGAAATATTGCTGAATTGGGTTCGTGGTTAAAAAAAATAAAAATTCTCATTCCCTTGTCTCTTGCACTCAAAAAAATGAATCATGGCATAGTTTATTATTAAGTATGTGTATCTCTTTGATTTTATAAAAAAAAATTATGTAATCAGATTACTTAAAATTAATTTCAATTTGTTAATTATGAAAACTATTTAATTTAATCAGTTAAAAAGTATGAATTTAGTTTAAATGTCTGCGGAACAAGATCCAGTTAGTTAAATCGTATGAGACTGATTTACATCCAAATCTTTCAAATGGAATCGTTTAGAAGCGGAAATGAAGCTGTTCTACACTCCAGTCTGTAGAGGGTGCTAGCAGCAGCAGGTGAAGCAACACTTTGATTAACATTTTGCACTGGAGCAAGTCGGATTGTGACCTTGTTTTCAGGTAAGTTACATCTGTAGTCATCCTTCATAATCTGTTGGTTTCTGCATATAAATGTATTTTAGCGTTGTTGATATTGTATTACACTCATATCAATGCAATAACAATACATTCTTTTTGTTTAGTCCACTAGCTAGCTACCTTGCACATGGCCCTAATAAATATAAGCTAACTTTAGCCACTTAGCATTTTTCTCATTGGCCAATATTAGATGTATTACTAATTAAAACATATAGGGATATTTTTTCTGTATTTATATTTACATCCCTATTTTCCGACTTAAATGTCTAGTAGCTTTGTACAAGAGACCTGCAACATCTTAACCAGGGATCAAAATTAATAGTTGACAAGGGCCAAATATGTGTCTGTGTGTTTGTGTGCATCCAATGGCTTTAAAATATATGAATATCACTGTGGCTGGTATTAACAGCTCATTCTCTTTATTTATCCTCCAGGACTGTGAAAACTGTGAGTCTGGAATTGCACAGACGACCACGGGCATCATGTCATTCAGGCAGTGGGTGCTGGACCTGGAGATTAACCTACAGATGTTGGTGTGATACTTGAGGGTTTGGAGTTCTGCAAAACCTTCACACATGGATGTGATGCTTTTTGGACTCATTTATACATTTAACCTGCACAACCCTGAGGAACTGGTGCACAGTTGAAGTGTTTCAGAAAATCCTGGTGGAACAATAGAAAGTACCGAACTGTCACCAAAAGTTCAAGCACTGAAAATGAAGATGATTCTGTGATTAATTAACAGACATTTCCTTTTTTCAGTGCAAGTGGGTTGACTTGTTCTAAATGTCTGTGCTTTGTACTGTTTAAGTTAACTTTTAAACTTCAATGCTTGAAAGTTGAATTTAGTTTTTGGTGGTTTTAGTTATTTAATATTTGCTGTGGTTCACTCTATGCTACGATCTCACAATTAAACATGCATAGAAAAGTGTAAATGCAAAGACATTACTGAGCCTTATGGACCTGAATGTTATTGTAATGTAAGCAGTGCTGTTAGCAGGTTGACCTGTTATTTTATCTGTTAGTTCCACATTTTTATTACAGTTCTTGAGGAAACTTATCTCTAGCACTGGCTAGTATGTTTTGCTATAGTTTTTTTTCACAAGCATAAAATGTATGAAATAAATAAAAGATGAAACAAGGTGTTATGTTGTTTTTGTATTGTGTTGTATATTGGGATTTGGCAGGAATAAATATATATGTATAAAAATATACTAAATGTTAATAGATTGGGTTTATTATTAACAATTATCAAAATACATTTAAAGTAAGTTGGGTTTATTATGTAATACATAATTATCTTCATTAGGAATTTAAAACTAAATCGGATTTATTGGTCCGATATACACAAATCTCATTCTTGCTCATTTCATTTACATATAACTTACATAAGAACCAGATAAAGTTTATTAGTTTGGTTATGCTAAAAATATGTAATCAAAATGGATGTAAATTTTATATGCAATCAAAATGCATAAATCTTAATTGTAAGGCCTAAATATATTTTTGAGTGTGTGTGGCTGGCATGGTTTTAAACGTGGTGTTACAGCGCGTAGAGAATCCGGACCTTTCAGGTTGAACAATGAGGACTTGACCGTCAAGTCCACTTGCAAAGCGTCCCCTTCGAGTGCCCCATCGATTCAACTGAAGAGCCTCTTTTAACCAAGCCAGTAACCTATTAATAATCTCATGTGTAGCTGGGAGATGGGAGTGCTTAACGTGAAAGTCTTTGTCTCTAAAATCATGCTAATGGGCTTTGAGAGCGTCCATGTGGCTGGCTACTGAAAGGACAGAATGGTGCATTGTTGATATCTCTGAACAGGACCTGCAAAAAAGGTTTGATCACAATACATCAAGCTTAAAGGAGCGTGTATTGTTTGAGAACAAATTTGGCCCCAATTTGGTCTTTTGTCCTAAAAAGAAGAGGCACGATACAAAAGATTACACGCATTAAGTCCTACTGCTTGCACTAATTACGGAGCCCCTAAAGTAATGGGACGGGGAGAAATGAGGGGGAGGGAGAAAAAAATCGGATGAAGGAGAAATATCTAGACCATGTGACTCATACTTCCGGGTCAGTCTTACAAAATACAGAAAGAGCAATTACATGAGTCATTGTGTTGAAGTACCATGAGGAACATCTTAGAGACATGCAGTTTAGGTTGATTAGTGTTCCCAAATTACCCGCAGTGTGTGAATGACATTTGGGCATTGAGCTGGCAACCCGACCCCTTAAGTAACTGCCCCAGAAATGATGGATCTCCAGTGTGTGGTGGATCTGTTGCCAGATGGACCAAAATGGGTACCCCTCCATTGCAGCCAATGGACTGCGCCAATGTTAGTTTAACACAACATGGCTGAAATGCACCTTTCCAGATTTTGGTGCTGGAAGACTAACCCGGAAATAATGAGTCACATGATCTCGATTTTTTTATCCTCCTATGTCCCCAGAATTTATTTATTTATTTGTGTCCCATATCACAATTTATATATATATATATATATATGAAAGATAACCACTAGGTGCTAACCCAGGGGTCAACTAGAGGAACACAGGCAGACTGAATGGAGTACTTAGAAAATTGTCCGTGTGCCTCAACGACTCAAGAACCATCATGGTTTCTGATATTCTATTGTGTCCAATCAGGCATATTTTTAAAAATGTATCTGCAGGAAGGTCATTTAGAAATGAATGATTTTTTACAGGCTTTTACAGATTTTTAATTGTCTGGTAAATGAAGTGATAACGTCTTTAAAGATAATATATATATATATATATATATATATATATATATATATATATATATATATATATATATATATATATATATATATATAAAGATGATTGGAGTGTAAATGTATTAGGAAAAAAAAGCTGTATCTCATCTTGGAAACCAAACGTAGCAACATTGAAGTGATGTTTTATTTATACTCATTAGCTAATCACTAATGGTCAGGTGTAAAAATGTGCCTGTCTGCCAGTCTGTTGTGTTATTTGTTTATTCAGACCTTTAAAAACTAGGATTTTTTTTTTACTGAGCTTAACCTACAAATTTTGGTTGAATACCCTTGAGCTATTGTTTGCTCTAACTCAAACCTTTCAAATGTTTTGGCCATGCAAATTCTTTAAAACATGACCTCGCTGGCCAAGGCTGCACCGCTGACCCTTTACGGTTCTCTGAGAACAGGTTCACTCGGAACCAGGTTTAACCTTTACTCAACAATTCACCGCTCAGATGTTTTAAACCTTTTTGGGATTCTGAAAAAAAGCATTGAATTTGTGAATGCATAATATATGATGTGTGGGAGATCAATACTCAATTTTCAAACTGAAGACTTTTAAGTATAAGTGTGCTCTTAATTTTTAACCAGGCAAATGTCTCAAATCTAAGGTTCAAGTTAAGACCACATTTGTCAAAGCCAAGAGCAAGAGTAGCCTAAATCATGTCAAGACCACGTCAAGGCTGAGTTCATATGAAAGGGAAGTCATTATCGTGGCTAAAGCCATTAGATTTTCAAGGCCACACCTTTACTTCATCTAGCTGGCTTCATCTTCATGCATCACATCAATAATTAAGCGATGCTTTCTAAAAGAAGGTATGACCTCCGGTCAAAGTTTTTCCATGTGAAAAGAAAGAACATTATTTTTTTTGCAAAGTCTTAATCAAGACCAAGACTGTTATAGTAAGACAAGTCCAAGTACAAAACTCTTTCCAATCCTTCAGGATTCTCAGAAAATTTTGTTTAATAGCTCTTTGTTCAGATTAAACCATTACCTTAACTGCTCAGATACTGGACTTTAGATCATTTAAAATGTGGCTAAGCATCACTTTGGGATTTTACAGTAATGTGAAGAAACTGGACAATTTCAGACAGTTTAACCCCATCATTTACATCCTTACAACATTTGGATTTCATCTATCTGTCCGTCCATCCATTTTCCATACCCTTATCTTATGCAGGGTGATGGTGGTCTTCAAGGCTATCACCAGGAACTTATGGAGCTTTCACACTAGACAAAACTAGGGACCACTGCTCCCCCCACCTCCTCCCCGAATGGCCAGCATTGATACTGTTTTTGTTGTTGTCTTTACTTTTTTACCCTCCGATACAGCAGGTGCAGGTACGAACCTAGAGGCGAACAAGGAAGTCAATGTTTGTGCCATGCCCAGTATTATTGATATTTCGGAAAATGTCAAGAGCAACGCTCCCACATAGCTTCCTAATTGATCAGCTATGGATGTGTAGGTCAGACGATGATCTGAGGATCTCTGAAAGAGACTGGTGGCACTGATCACTTCACATTCTGAACTTTTGGTTTTCAAATCTGATTCGACCCATGCCCCACTTTTCAGGTGGACTTGGGTACGGTTCCTGAGTCTGCAACACTTGTGTTCTCACTGATTAAAATGAACAAGGCTTTGGGGTCAAGTGTACTTGGAAAAAGGTCCTAATTTGAAGAGCTGCTCGTGTCTGAGAAAACAGTAGTAACCAGAGGAGACCAACCAAGAGAAGGGAGAACACGCCCATGGATTCGAACCCCCAACCCTGGAGGTGTGAGTCGGTAGTGCTCACCATTAAGCCGACATGCTTTGAAGTCGTTATTAATACATACACCCTCATACTGGTATGAGTAGATCAAAGAGTATGAGCTCTGTCAGTCTAAAAACCTTTAACTATTCAGATGATTCAAACCATCTGGGTTTCTTAACAAATGTAAATGAACTCAGAGCTTAAGGGTCCTGAGCTGACTTTATCTCACATGTTTTTGACCATCCGTCCTGTATGCACCACTGATCTACTGGGATTCTCAGAAAAATGTAAGCGACCGAGTCGGTTTGAGCAGAGTTTACCCAGAGCCTTTGTGAAGTATGTTTCTCCACTTCTCTTTTGTCAGATGTGAGTTTCCCCATCAATCTCCGTAATGAACCCCACTTGCTTCAGTCTTCAGCCTTTTGCTATAGCCCGAGTCTTTCATCGACTTCTATAACTTACACCGGTCGCTCTCACTCTCACGCATCGCACCACTGGAATAAGAATTCCGCGCCCGATTTCTCACGCTGTTCTGCTTTTGTTTGGGCGTTTCTTAAACGGAATGGAACGTGTCACGTCTTTAGCTTTGCCGGATTTTCTATTGTATCCGACGCTTTTAAAACGTCACCATTGTTCTAAGGTTTATGCGTGACAAGGTACTTCACGCTGGATAGAACAAAATGAAACGCTGACTGTCATACCTCTGCTGTTCGCGACGTTTTCCGTCGCTCCTCTGCTGGCAGAATAGCTCATTAGGCATGGTCCGTGCTACATGAAGTGACAGAATGAGCCATTTTAGTAATGCCGACAAATTCCCTTGATAAAATAACACCATTAAAATGTATCAGAAAAATTTTTTTTCGCATTATTTGTGAGGCAAACGTGCACAGTGAGTGTAATTAGTCGCAAAAGCAGAGGGATGCCTGGAGAACAGAGAAAATTTTTATTATATTTTATTATTCTCGCTAAATGATGCGGCTTGAAGCTTTACACATAAAGCTGTGAGAAGAGAAGATCCCAGGAGCGGTGCAACACGTTTTTTTTTTTTTTTTTTGGCCAGCAGTACAGCATATCTGTTGGACTTGGACATATTGTACAGAGAAAAATTGGCCGGTTGCCGCAAGTGTGTGTTCAGTTTGCTCTGCTAGTTCTTAGCCACAGCGCTCAACAGCATTCGATTTTGCCTTCTGGTGCGCTCTGTGCACCATGAATCATTTTCAAAATCACACCTGTTTGGGTGACTGTACCAGCAGATCTGAGAATTTCATCAGCTTTGAAGGCCAAATCGTTACTCCAGGATGGTGTTTGTGGGTTTATGGAATTTGGAATTATCATAGGATGGTGAATATGATCAACTGCGTGAAATGTTACAGGTTTAACTACAGCGTTATATTCAGCCTGAGGAGATCCTGAGTAAAATGTGCCTTAATAACCTTGCATATATATTCACCTCCAGAAAGCCTCATGGCATGGAGAAAAGAGAGACTCAGAAAGAGACACCGCGTGAGAGCGAGAGCATCTGCCTCCATTTTCTTTGCCCCAGAGGAGCACTTAAAACATCTCCTATGGAAGATGAAATAAATGAGAGGGCCCATCTCTCATCGCTACAAAAAGCCCATGAAAATACCGAAGCGGTCCTCGGGATGCCTCGGGTCGGAGGAGAGAAAAAGGCGGAAAAGGAGGGGGTTCTCGACAAGACCAGAGAGGAGCACCTATCAATCTGTCCCAATGTCCTGCTTTATATCACTCCGGAGAGTATTTCTCATCCACGTCATCTCATTCCCTCGCTCCTCACCTCTCTCTCACTTTCCCGCTCCCCATCACCCGGAAGGGTTGCTGTCATCTACTATCGCCTCCGTCGTTAACAAGAAGAGAACACATCAAAGTGGGCCTGAAACCTCGGGAGGCAAGAGATCAAAGTCGGGCTCTAATCTCGTTGGGAAGGAGGCGGATTGATGGATATGTGAGGCCGGGGAGAGTTGGTGGAGGTGGTGGTGTTGGTCACATGCCGGATCACATACCCATGCAGAACTCTGAGATGTGACCGGGAGAGGCGCAGACGTGTCCACGTGTCATGCGGACGACCTGTATGGACGGCGATTACGCATTAATGTGTCTGAGAAAAACTTCATCTTTTTTTTTTTTTTGATGCATAAAATATGATGTGTGAGAACAAAGCTGTACGTCTAGAAGCCTTTGATTAGGAACTCTCTCTTCGTGCACCACAGGTGTGTATTGACGTGCAGCTTTACAGTTCTACTTCTCATACGCTTCTGATTTTTGATTACGTCAGCACTGTTCATCATAGGATTCCTCAGTGCAGATTTTTCCCAGAAGCAGCTTTACAGACTTTGGTGTGGAAGTAATGGGTGTACCACGATGTCAGGAGCAAATCCAGAGACTGGAACCAAGAGACAAGAGGAACTAGGATTAAACAAGGAGAACCCAAAATCAAGGTTAAATCCAGAAGTTCATGAATTCTGTACATTAGTAAAGATTCCCCAGAGGAAATATTACTCAGGTAAAGATAGAAGTCCTACATTTACTTGTGTACTTGAGTAAAAGTACAAAAGTACTCACCTTCAAGTATCAAAAGTACAGTAGCCTTTTTTCATATAAAATATCTCTCTCTGTCTCTGCTTCCCGATTGGGAACATTCTGTTTTCATCGCTGTCTGCATCCAGCTCCACTTCTGATTTCAAACACCTCTTGCATTATTAGGCGTGTCTCAAAGGAAAGGCGAGTCATACCATTATGCATAAGTCAGCAAGTGCACTCTGGCAGCCCCCAAAAAAATAAAATAAAAGTCACCCACTCTAATATTTTGTTGGACTGACTTTTGCTTTGATTAGAGATCGTCTGGCATCGTTTCAATAAGCTTGTGCAATATCACAACATTTATTTCAGCCCAGAGTCACATTAAATATCTCTAAGATCTTGTGCTGATGATGAGAGAGTCGGACCGCTGTGTAAAACCCACTCCAGCACCTCCCAAAGATTCTCACTGGGGTTAAGGTCTGGTCTCTGTGGTGGCTGATCCATATGTGAAAATGATGTCTCGTGCTCCCTGAACCACTCTTTCACAATTTGAAACTGATGAATCCTGGCATCGTCATCTTGAAAAATGCTCCTGCCATCAGGAAGGGAAAAAAAAATACATTGATGGAAAAACCGTACATCAGTACATTCAGGTCATCAGCTGACCTCAATTTTTTGGGCACATAACGTTGCTGAACCTCGACCTGAGCAACAGAAGCAGAAGCATTATTACTGCAGTAATTATCCAATGGGTAACCTCCGAAAGCTCAAAAATACTTAATAAAAAGTAGTGTATAATATAAAATGTAATATAAAAAAGTAATTTAAAAAAAGAGAAAAAATAAAATAGAGATATAAAATAGAATTTGATATAAAATAAAAATGGAAAGTTGTTGTGTCTGTATATTAAAGATATTTGCACACATCACGTAAAAACTACAAAACTCATTTTAATGGGGTTTTAAGTGGATTTTTATAGTTGTAGAGTATTTGGCCAAGTTTTAGGTAACATATACAGTAGGATTTGTTTCGTCGCACTTGGCCCACGGGAAGAAAAGATATGCTAATTTGAAATTTAAACCCGAAAACACCCTTATATCATAAAAAAAATAATAATAATAATTGACCTTAAAAAAATCGTTAGTTCATCTCAAAATTCAACAGATGGCGCTGTACAATTTTAAAGTTTTACTTATGAGTGTGCAATTGAAATCAAGTTAATAAATGCGATCTCATACCTTCATTCCGCACTTCACACATGTTAACCCGGAAATATTTTGCTAAATTTAAAAGTGCAACGTATGGTGCTGTACAATTTTTAAAATGCGCTTATGTGTGTGCGATTAAATTTCACATGAAAATGTATATATGAAAAGATAAACATTTAGCTCTGGAGTCAAAGATAAAGTAATACTTGTGAAAACTACTGAAAAACAGGAAAGCAAGGGTGGTAATAGTAAAATAATAATAATAATAATTATTATTATTATTATTATTATTATTATTATTATCTCCCATTATAAAGCAGTATAAGTTAAGTGGAAGTACAGATATTTGCTGTACCTTTGTGGGGAGTAAAAGTAAGAAGTATCCTCTAATAAAAGGGCTCAATAAAGCACAGTGCTTGAATATATATTTTTAAAGCACTCAAACCAGCTCACCTCTCAGGAACAACACTCAAACAGAGATCCCCTCTTTTATTTTACTCCAGGCCTGATTGTGAGAGAATAAAATCAATAGTGTCAGAATAAAAATAGAATTTAATAAACGAACCAGAAACGTAGATGGAACAATAAGGTGTAGAAATGACTGATGGTTACATTTCATATTTTGTCCGAAGTTTCCATTTTAAAAATGTCAAATACTAAACACTCAGACAGAAAAACATGAAAGTTCATGTTTGTGGTAAGATGATAATATAAAGAAAAATGCCCAGGGAAAGGGTTACTGGTGTCCTAGCAACAGATACAAAGGGCACAGGACTGGAGAAGCGGCGATTTTCACTTTCCTCGTCGATAACCACTGCGAGATTTTCCTATTTATATGAGATTGATGATCTCTCTGAGCGATGTCTAAATCGCATGAACAAATGCGGCTCAAAATAGCAGTAATGTTCCGTGCGTGTGTGAACGATTTAGAGCTCTAACGGGCGCTCTTACATCGATTTACATTGTGTAGCGATGGCCTGCTGCCTCCGGTTCCCTGAGGCTTCCCAGCATGCTTTTAGCCTGAATGGCTGCATCAATCAAAACATAATAAAAAGTTGTTTTCTGATGCCCTTCGCACATATCCACATGCACGCACACGGATTTACACGCACATACGCAGGCTGCTGTAACGCAGAGAACCCGTCAGAGTGCACTGGATCCATATGCAGAGCTATATAAAGGGGCTTTTATTAAGGATTCATCATCGATATCAGGAGCAGGGGTCAAACTTTTGAACGTGAAACTCGAAACTATTCTGCATGTCGCTCAATGTTTCTGTAAAATTGAAGCTTTTTCAGTCTTTTTCCACGTCTTATGTGTTGTGCTGTGCTTTTTCCAGCACAAATAATGGAAATTTTTGTTCATTTCTAGGATCAGAAAGTTATTACGCAGTGGCACAATTATACAGCAACTGGCACTGCTTCAATCCTGAGCTTAGGTTAGTAGCTGCGTTCTCTGCAGTAACCTCCGTGTTGTTTCCTGCTCGTTCTCCGGTT
Organism: Clarias magur; assembly: GCA_013621035.1. Taxonomy (NCBI): domain Eukaryota; kingdom Metazoa; phylum Chordata; class Actinopteri; order Siluriformes; family Clariidae; genus Clarias; species Clarias magur. The sequence goes on along the minus strand of QNUK01000009.1, from coordinate 3,069,188 downwards.
TCCTTAGGTACTGTTTGAATGAGCATGTGGTGCTGTATGATGAACTAGTCAGCATTCCGGGGATACCCTCCATATCCACCACCATCCTGACCAGGACAAAGACGAAAGCTTATTATAGACGAAAGCATGAATCAACAAAACATGTGCAATACTACTGAGACGGTAGTGAGACAAAACACACAATGTGTTCAAAAGGATTTTTTTTTTTTTTTTTTAAATAAAAAAGCCAACATTTCTTCAATTGCCCCATGGGGATAAATAACGTTTTTTGACTTGGACATAATGACTTTTCCAAAATAATATAACGATAATAATAATATAAACTTTTCTTTCTACATTTGTATTCACCATCTACTTGTTCACAAATAATTGCTTTTGCCGCGAGGAGATCTGATTGGTTCATGGACTTATTTAAATACATACTATATAAATACTTTAGTGCAGGTATTCCCCTCACACACTGTTCCACATTTATAGTGAAATGCAAAGTAATACTGAGTTTTCCGTCGTGGAGGAATAATAATAAAAAGTACATTTTGAACTAGGAAATACCTCCTCCATATTCACCTGAATAACAATCTGTTTTGTCAGGATCGAGCATTCGCTGTAATTACCACCAATCACCAATTTTTTAAACTAGCCCTTATCAAACCCCTAATTAAGAAACATAACCTTGACCGGTGTCAGCTTTTCAGCTATTAGCCAATACCAAACCTCTCCTTAATCTCCAAGATCCTAGAAAAGTTTGGAGCAGAACCTAGACAGCGCTGGTTAAAGTGGTAAATGACGTCCTGCTGCCCTCTGATCCTGGTTGTGTCCCCTTGCATGTGTTGCTTGATCTTGGTGCAGCTTTTGACAGCATTGATCATCCTGTTCTCCTTGATAGATTAGTTTAGACAAGGAACAACTCTCTTCAGGTTTGTATGGGTAAATGTTGAGTTTTCTACATTTTCTGTTTATATCTCTGCAGTCATGTATAAGAGTTAGTCCCACCTCTTATATTTCTTAAAAATCATCTGACTGTAGTGGCTCTTAGTATTAGGCAAAAACAACCTTAGACAAACAACATATAATTTTAGTTTCATTGTGCCATTATTTATTTAACAAAAATGGAGCCAAAAAAAAAAAAAAAACATGAAGCAATATCAAGTACAATCATGATTCAGTAGCTTGTAGCTCCACCATTAGCAGCAATAACGTGAACTGATTGTTTCCTTTGGTTTGGTCCGCTCTTCTTTAGAGGTTTTTGTACATTCACTCATGCACAGCTCTCTTATCGTCCCTCCACGGCATTTCAGTTGGGTTGATGTCAAGACTTTGACTCGGCCATCAAAAAAACTCAATTCTTTTATTTTTCAGCCATTCTGATGTCAATTTATTGGTGTGCTTCAGATCATTGTCGTGCTGACCAGACTTCAGCTGTGAGACAGATGGCGTGACATTTACCTCTAGAATACTCTGGTATACAGTGGAGTTGTGGTCGACTCAATGACTGCAAGGTCCCATGGTTGCAAAAACAAGTCCAAATCATCACCCCTCCACGGCCGTGTTTGACAGTGGGTAGGAGGTGTTGCTGCTGAAATGCTGTTTGGGTTTCACCATAAGGCCAAACCATTTTTAGACAGAAGAAATCCCAGAAATTTCCTGGGAACCATTCCGAACAAACCGTAACAGTCTTCTTCTAATTGTGCCGTCATGGACTTTAACATTTAACATGCTCAGTGAGGCCTGTCTGGTCTGACATGTAGCTCTCAGGGTTTTTATTTTTTTGTATGGTCTGACCTTGGAGTAAACGTTCTGGGACGTCCACTTCTGGTAATAATGGCAACTGTCTTGAATTCTTTCTGCTTTCGACTAAGAATTTTGAACTCCAAATTGTTTGCAAACCACCGAAACGTCAGGTTTTATATCAGGAGGTCTGAACACCTGCTGATGATCAGTTAATCAAGGGTTGATGATTAGCAGCACCTGGCTGCAACTTACCCTCTTAAATCCTGTGGAATCAGTAAAGGGAGGGGGAGGGGGATGCATTCTTTCTTCTTTATGGCTTCATTTTTGTTAAATAAATAATGACATGGTAAAGAAAAGTTATATGTTGTTGGTCTGAGATTGTATTTGCGTAATACGAAGACCAATGCTATGATCAAATTATTTTTATTGTGTTTTTCACAAAAAAACACAGAATTAAAACAGGGGGCACTAACTTCAATGACTATATCTAGATAACATAAATTGTAAACATGGTAACTATCTATCTATCTATCTATAGATAGATAGAAAGCCTTAAAATGAATTATTGAAAAGGTTTACAGAAGGCATGTCCACTGTGGGCGAGTCTATAAACGGACACAAACAAATATCTCAAACCTTCAGCGTTTCACCAAACCAGAGTACACGTTATAGCTGCACAGACTGTTTTATACACACACGTACACATTTATATGTGAGTCTGGCGTCGCTCACTTCTCCCCCTCCATCACTGTCATGGTCCGTCCAGCACTCAGTGTGTCATCCATCAGGCCATCGCTTTGCCTCCTCCCACTCACTGTCCCAAGTCAGGGTCTCTGAGGGACTAAATGTGCTCTGCAGTGCTCCTTTTACCTTCTCAACATCCATCATCCAACACACACACACACACACTCACTCACTCACTCACACACATACACGTACACACCTCTACCATCCACCCAGAACAGCTGCAGCAACTAAACACATTACTGCACTGCACCTCCACTCTCATCCTCTTACAAAGGTGGAAAAAACAAAAGCGTTCGCCGTTTAACCTTGAGTCGGGGTGTCTCACCGGGGTCGAGAGCGTCTGACCGAGTCCGACGAAGAGACGCCGAGTTATGGGGCACAGAATTATCCTCCCTTTTTTATTTCTAGCTAGTTGAGACTTGCACTTAACCTTTAATATCTGAGAGTAAAAGAAAACGGTGCTGATCTGAATAAAGCTACTGAGCCGGTATTGGCTCCGGACAAGGATGCTGGCTAGATCGGACTCGGAGCTGCCAGGAGACACACAGATGTTTAGAGGCGGAGAAAATCAATCTTGCTGGGTAAAGAAAGGAATCTGTGATGGTATAAAGCGGATATTCCGTTTGGAATAGGAGTAGCTGGAGTGATCTAGCATCGCTGTCAACAGCAACAAAGTACTGAAGAAGCAATATTAATGTTCAGATACATCAGTCAGTGATCCCTGCTTCCCTGCTTCCTGGTTCTGTCCTAACTCGGGTTGAGCCTGTCAGGAGTTTCACATGCATCCATGTGGCTTTCTGACGGACTCTCCGGTTCTGAACAACCTCACAAAAATGAGTGTGTGTGTGTGTGTGTGTGTGTGTGTAGTGCCCTAGGAAGGCTGGTGTTCTATCTAGGGTGTTTCCCATCTCGCATCCAGCATCATCGCGATAATATTAATTGTTTGGAATAATGATTCAATAAAAGGCACACAAATTATTATTAACTAATGAGAAATATTCCTTTAAAGATTTTTTTTTTATTGAAATGTTTGAGACACTTCAACCTCAAAATCTTCAAACCGTGCTGGTTTAGAGAATCAAATCTATTACGCCTGGCAAATATTTCCAGTAAAATATTTTTTTTAATTAACCGATGAAGGAATGTCAGTGGCCTTCACCTCGTGTCCACGTCCTTTTCCTCCAAGCTTGTCAAACAAAAGGAGAAAAGGAAAAGAATTTTTGAAAGAATTCCTCCTGCCCACTTTATTTGGCCTGATGAATGGCAAATCCACAGTGGGTTCATTTGTGTGTGCTCCACATTAAGGGCTTTACTCACTCACTCACTCCATCTCTCTCTCTCTCTCTCTCTCTCTCTGTCTCTCTTTTTTCATCTCAAGAAGTTTCCGGCTTCTCTTTTCCTTTTTTTTTTTTCCTATGGTGACCTTGCAGAGAGGTTTCATTTCTTTTCATCATCAAAGAGAAACACTTTGACAGTAGCCAGACAGAATAAGAGTGCTCCGCTTTTAAGGAAAAAAAAAAAAAAAACTATGATTGTAATAATATTCCTCATCGCATAGGTAATCCTTGCTTTGGTCTCTTTAATAGGAGAAGCTTAGAATGGCACACAAAACAACACCATCTGCTCTCCAATAGCTGCCACGTCTGCCAGAATGTAATCCACAGATCAACCACACATGGAAATTAGTGACAGAATGGGCTTTTCTCCCTCTCTCGTCTCCGGTTTGATGGAAACGAAAATGAGAGCTTAACAGGAGGCTTCTTAGGTAGAGATTGCCTCAAAAAAAAAGAAAAAGAAGGAGCTCTGAGAACTGAAAAGTTCAGTTCTGTTCCACATCTGTGAGAGAGAAGAGTTTTCAGTTGGAGCTGGGAAACCAAAAACAAAACAAAAAAAAAAAAACAGAGGTGGCGTAACCTAACGAAAAATTTATCCAACTTTGACAAGCGCTTGAAAAGAAGCTTCTATGAATTCAGCAAGAGACGAGCCAAGGTTTCAAGATTTGAACTGTCTTCCTGTGACTCTCTTTTTGAACAAATGATTGCACCTCACCTCTTGATTAGACTCTTTTGTGTATTTGTACCAAACCTAGGAGTGTTGACGAGACGTGCTGTACAAGGCTTGACGTAATCAGCTTACAAATCCCAGAGTCCATGGATTCAAAGGCTTCAAAGCTAACCTCGCTTCAGAATCTCTGTATTCTTTAGCTAGGCATGTCTTTGTGTAGCTCCAGTGCAGGTCTACTGAATGGATGTCTGATGTTTGGGGTTAACGGAAATACGTCAGAATGCACATCTGCTTACAGATGCAGCTGAAATCATCCTATTTGGAGAAGCTTTGGAGGGATGTTTGGCATCCATAGGAAAGTGCCAGGACGCATTTATCTTTTTTTATTATTATTTGTTTAACAGATCCAGGTCCAAAGAAGGATTTCCACCTTAGTAGCTTAGGATTTTCAGTAGCGTGGTGTCTGCTGAGATGTTTGTTTATAAATCTGGTAGAAACCCTCAGGATCTTCGGTGGCATGGTGTGGTGTGTTTGTGGAATTTGCTCCAAAAGAAGATCTTCATCCCAGTGGTTTCTTAATCTTCAGTGGCACGGCGTGGTGTTTGTGTAAGCTTGGTGAGAAAATAGTAGGAATAGTACTGGAGACACTCTCACGAACAGTTCAGGAATATAGAAAAGCTCTAAGTGAGTCACTTCAGGGTCACATGGTCAGTGTGTTGATCAGCAAATATTTAAGTTATGGATTTTGTGCCTTCAAATGTTTTTATGTGGTCTGGGTATACTAAACCTGATCCATGCCCTCCTAATGGGTCAATCCTTTGGTCAAAGCCAACAGGTCGGCCTTTAAATCAATGAAACTGAGGCTCATAACAAGCTCCAAATCATCTGAATCATTGAGTTCATCCTTACGCAAAGAAAATATATTTCCCTATATATTAACTGTTGATATATTAAATGATTTAGTGTTCTGATCTACTGGTAAATTGAAGAATTTATCCTCGTTGCTACAGTAACTTATACTTAAAAAAAAAGAATCATATTTAAAAATATATTCACACAATATACAGAATAATATATTGTATTAATATATTACAATATGTTCAAATGTACATCTTAATGTATGTAATCTTATATTCAACCATATCCTTCATAATATATTGAATCTGATTGAATATAAGTCATTGTAATTTTTTTCTTTACAATATGTTTATATGTTAATGTAGTTTGAACAAAATTTATAGGCATTAATCAAAGCACACCGACAAAGTAAAAGTGTGTGTATAATCCTTGAACATACATAAAGCTTCAATAATGTTTCAATAAAGTATAAAATATAATGTTTTTTGTCTTCATTGCAATATACTGTACAGTACTGTATATCCATACATGGTCCATTCATGTATTGCAATATATTAATAAATATAAGCATTAGTTTCCTATATATGGAAATGTATTATTTAATATACTGCATTATATTTTACAATATATTACCATATTTTCTTTTTCCGTAAGGACTATTAATCATCACGATCATCACTGGCTATGTGCTTACATTTTACAACTATCTCAAGCAACTTTCCAGCTACAGGCCTTTTTCATACTCTCCCTTTATCTCCAAGCTCATAGACAAGGTTGTAGCACATAAATAATGCACATACATACATGGATATAACATTCCTGAAATGTGTCAGTCTCATGTAATGTATCCGCCTCATTATAGCACAGAGACAGCGCTGGTTAAAGTGGTAAATGACCTCCTACTGGCCTCTGATCAGGGTTGGGTCTCCTTGCTTGACCTTAGTGCAGCATTCAACACCACTGATTATTTCTATCAATGAGATTATTATATTAATTAACATAAGCATTGTATTAGTTTCCAGTGTTCCAATATGCAGATGACACAGAGTTGTTTTTGATTGTGTAATGTGTAAATTAGACAACAGATGATTATTAACTAGGACCACATGCAGAGTTAAGCAAGTTTTCTTAATTCTGGATGGCCTTTCTATTTCATCATGTGCAGCAGTAATATATATATATATATATATATTTTTTTTTTTTTTAAGATTGTGATTATTAGTTCCAGGCTTTCACTGAGATAGTTCATGTAGATAATATTACCAGGGTAGCATCCTTTCATGTTAGAAACATTGCCAAGGTAAGAAATATAACATCACTACATTATACAGAGAAACTAGTTCATGCTTGTCTTACCTCTAGGTTGGACTACTGTAATGCCTTACTGTCTGGATGTTCCACTAGGTGCACAAACAAGCTCCAGTTAGTCCAGAAATGCAGCAGCCAGAGTGCTTATGAGAACCAGAAGACATGAGCACATCACCCCTGTCTTATCCACACTGCCCTCCAGTGACATTTCACATTAATATTAAATTGCTACCGTTGACCCGAGTTTATATATTTCTGTAAAGCTGCTTTGCGACATTGTTCGTCGGTAAAAGTGATACAAGAAAACAAAACCGAATTTACTGAGCTGATTCAAATGAGTCAAGTCAGGCTTTAGACTCATCTTAAACCTCAAGCAATACAATGAATCCTCTTAAAATTCAACAGAACTCATTCTAGTGACAAATCTTCACCTCCAGAATTTCAGATCGTCTCCTCTAACACAAAATCTTCTGCCACCGATTTTCTTTTCTCCCCTTGAATCCTCGTACTGGATGGATCTTTATTCTCATGCAGTGTTTGTGGAAGCACAGTGAGATGTTTTGGGGCCCATTTTTTCCCCCTCCAAGAAGCTCTCTAGACACCTTCCAGCTGGGAGGATGGCAGGGTTTTATCTCGTCTGATAAATGCCGGCTCCTCTGGAAGGCTCTCAGCTGAAAGGTCACATCACCAGGCCACAAAGGACACCGGGGATATGATGAGTACATGGTCCGTATCCGTATCATCTACCTATGACTCAGACAGACGCTCGGCAGCGAGCGTGAAGACACCTGAATATCATTTCGATATTCGATCCATACCTTCTGGCCCCTGTGATTTGGTGCAAGCAGAATGGCACATTTGCTTATCGCTCGTTCGAGCAGGAGGGGGTGGAGGAAGGAAGATGGAGAGACAGGTTGACACTGTTTGCTACCTGAACCATTACTCACAGCCGGAGAGGGGCAGCCATGGCAGAAAGCGAAGAAGGAAGCAGATGGGAGGGAGGGAAAGATATCAGGAGGCACATCTCCCCTCCAGGAGTCTCGGTCAGCTAAACCAAACCAAAAAAGCTGCCTCTTCTTTAGGATAACATGACTGTTTATTATTCAGAGGCACAGAGGCAGTGATAAAAGGATGTGCATCCTTGCTACGATGTCGTGCATGCTTGACTAGCCATGCATTTGAAATCCCAGAGCTTAACGTGTACAAAATGCATTATCGTGTGGTCAGGTCGGACCATCAGTGTCCAAAGTAGCTCTGAGGGAGTAATTTTGTACTATTAAAGGTAATCTGGACTGAATAATAAATCGAGACTGTTTGTTTGTTTACCAAAAAACTGTCACTCGGATGAGGAACGTCTCTACACTTTTACCCTTATAAAGAAAGGAAGGTTCTATGAATATGTATGATTATGCAAATTAGGAAGGAAGACACACCGCTATTGTCCTCCTATGCAAATTCTACCACTTTCCACAGAAGCTCAGTTATTCGGTTATTACTGTGATTAAGTAATCTTAGCACGTGGCTGGTTAGTTAGATTTCTGCCAAACGAGGGCTAAACCTGATAAAATATAAGCAAATAGAGCTAATATAGGAAACTTGTTATGCAGCTAGGTAAAAAAATGTCTATTTTGCTTTGATGTCTCAGCCCATCATAGGTCGAAGCTTGTAAAAAAAAAAATAATAATAGTGAAATTATTACTCTGGACTGATGTGTAGCTCCGCCCACAAATTATGCTATACAGAAATACAGGAAGGAAATTGTGTATTTTAGAATTGAAATGTAAGAGCCATATTTCTGAAACTGTGGATTTTATAGAGTAGTCTCTATAGTATTGGTTAATGACACATAAACAACAGTGGAGGAAAAAAAAAAAAAAAAGCTTGATTCCAATCACCTATGCTTGCTGTGAACCAGAAAATGATCAGGTTTTTTCAAATAGCAATCATTTAGACACTGATTTAGGCTTCGGGTTTCTCCTCGGAAAGATTGAGGGCTCATATTACAGGTCTGACTTCCTCATAAACCACTCAAGCAACAGGGCCGCAAACATTAGTCCGAGGAAATGGACTGTCGCCAAGCGGAGCGCTGTGAAATAACCGTTAAATTAATAGCTATAGATATCTGCGCGAGTCCATTCGGAGATATTTGCATTCTTGTTTTTATTTAAAATAGCGGACATTAACTAGCAGTGAGGAAGAAGAATGGGGTTAAGTGCTAAGCTCAAGGGCGTTAGCCTTCAACTGGGTTCCCACTTATGCACTCTTGAGTCATAGCCAGAGCTAATGCACTGTCTGCTGCGCTGCCATCTCTATTAGCGTTAGCTTGGTTATGCCACTCTGTGATGAAACATGGACGGTGTTTATGTAAAAGCTTTTGATTATCAGCTTCTCTTTTCCATTTGAAGAGAGACTTGTAGGGGATTTAGTGTAATTTATTTTATTATTTTTTTTCTCCCAAACTGGCAATGTTCGATTGCATGATGCACACTGCCCTCTTCTGGTGAGTAAGTGAACTCCAGGCCAATAACAACTCCAACAGTATGCACTGAATTATGTATTTTCATTTTCAACAGTTCTGTCCCTGCATGTGGTCTCAACGGGTATCATTATAGCATAAGTGTGCTATTAAATAACACAGAGCCGTGTTTGCAGGCAGCAGGATTTCAGAATTAACTGAAAAAGCAACAATATTGGGGGAAAAAAAACAAAACAAACAATTGATTTCTAAATCATCAGGCGTTCGAAACAAACCTAATGGCTTTCTGCTGCAGTGTCCTGAAAAAAAATGGTGCAGTTGCTCATGCTAATGCTCATGCATTTGTCCGTCTTTTTCCATCTTGCAACAATAAGAAATCCATCCACTCCTGAGCACAAGCTTCAGCTGTTTAGAAATGATTGATCTGCCAGGAGAGTGTGTTTGGCTCAATCGAACCCAAGGTGGAGGGAGAGAGAGAGAGAGAGAGAGAGAGAGAGAGGACAGATCTGGACTTTGTCTCGATGACATGCTGCTGAAATGTGCACTCCTGCATCTCCTACCCAGTGGCCATTTTCAACTCATGAAAGATGACAAGCGGACCCAGACGACTGGCTCTTTAATTCATTTATGTATCAGGCTAGAACACTTCACTAAAACTGACAATCTCTGTACCATTTAAGATTGAAGAGTTTAAATGCTAAATGATCTCATAGTGCCAAGATAACAAAATGTTAACGCAGGTAACAATAACAGATTGTGTTCATACCTAATGTAAATGAGCTCTTGCTGAGCCACGCCCCTCCTGAGAATAGCAGAGCTGAGAAACAAACTAGGGGAGGGGCTTTTCTTATATGAGGTCACATAAGTGGAAATTTTTACCCCTAACCAGAGAGTGTGTCTTCATATTTTGTTTGTACACACACACACACACACACACACACTAGAGAACCATCTTAAAGTGTTTTTTTCAGAAAGGGAATTTTGCATAATAGTTGCCCTTTTATAGAATTTGAGGACAACCTGAGCACACAAACATGGACATTAAAATGATCACAAGCTGCTGTGACTCGCAAGCTAACGGAGGTGTTCAGGAGCATGAAAGAAAAAAGAAAATATTTTCCTTCTGCAAGCATTGAGCACTGAGACACGCCCACTTCCTTTATGCTTTACTCATTATTCGAGATTTAATTGCAGTCACTGGAATTCCTAAAAAGCGCTCAGATGTGTCGTCCTTACCCTCTCTGTTAAAGATACTATTTATGGATACGGATAGATTTGTCTCTGTAGCCACACAAGATATGAAATGATATTCAGCATTTTTATTACAGAAGATACTTGGCTGAGGTTTTAAAAATCGTTCGTAATACAGACCTAACAAGAGAAAAGATTTATTTATACAGTGCGCTGAAGAGGAGGCCGCAGAAAAATGTCCCATTACTGATAATCAATATGAAGCCTGAATAACATGATGCAAGTCACTTGATACCGTCCAGCCCTAATCAATTAAAGCTACTGTAAGGAAATCAGATACTGTGTGTTTAAACCCAGGCAGGAAAAGCCACAGAGCTGTGTGATGTGCTGTAGAGATCCTCATACTACAGGGTTTTCTCACAAACGACAGTATGCTGCTTAACTGCCATGAATATCTGAAAACTGAATCGTTATATAACTGTGAGTCGGACGTCGGCTCGTCCAGCTTCACCCTCACCGTGCCTGTGCTGTGACCTGCTGGGGATTATTTTAACCCAGTGGGCTGTACTGTGAAGCCATGTGTGAGTGTTGTAAATAATGTGTAATATATTCGTACTCGTTGGTGTGTATTGTATCCCACTGATTTCTATTCTTAAATATTGGCATGTACAGTATCATAAACCCAATGATGTGTATTCTTACACATTGGTGTGTATTCCTTTGGTGTGTATTGTATACTCACTGGTGTGTATCCATACCCATTGGTGTGTATTCTTACACATTTGTGCGCATTATAACCCATTGTTGTGTATTGCAAATGCTCTAGTGTGTATACTTACACATTGGTGTGTATTGTATACCCACTGGTGTGTATTGTGTACCCGCTGGTGTGTATTGTATACCCGCTGGTGTGTATTGCACACCCGCTGGTGTGTATTGTATACCCATTGGTGTGTATTGCATACCCGCTGGTGTGTATTGTATACCCATTGATGTGTATTGTATACCCGCTGGTGTGTATTGCATACCCATTTTACTTTTACTCACATTGGTGTGTATTGTATACCCATTTGTGTGTATTGTATACCCGCTGGTGTGTATTGTATACCCATTGATGTGTATTGTATACCCGCTGGTGTGTATTGCATACCCATTTTACTTTTACTCACATTGGTGTGTATTGTATACCCATTTGTGTGTATTGTATACCCGCTGGTGTGTATTGTATACCCATTGATGTGTATTGTATACCCGCTGGTGTGTATTGCATACCCATTTTACTTTTACTCACATTGGTGTGTATTGTATACCCATTTGTGTGTATTGTATACCCGCTGGTGTGTATTGTATACCCATTGGTGTGTATTGCATACCCATTTTACTTTTACTCACATTGGTGTGTATTGTATACCCATTGATGTGTATTGTATACCCATTTGTGTGTATTGTATACCCGCTGGTGTGTATTGTGTACCCGCTAGTGTGTATTGTATACCCGCTGGTGTGTATTGCATACCCATTGGTGTGTATTGTATACCCATTGGTGTGTATTGTATACCCGCTGGTGTGTATTCTTACACATTTGTGCGCATTGCAACCCATTGCTGTGTATTGCAAATGCTCTACTGTGTATACTTACACATTGGTGTGTATTGCAAATGCTCTAGTGTGTATACTTGCACATTGGTGTGTATTGTATACCCGCTGGTGTGTATTGTTAACCCACTGGCGTGTATTCTTACACATTACCATGTATCGTAAACCCATTGGTGTGTATTGCAAATGCTCTAGTGTGTATTCTTCCATATTACCGTGTATTATAAACCCATTGGTGTGTATTCTTACACATTGGCGTGTACCATACATCCAATGGTGTGTATTGTAGGCAGACTGGTGTGTATTCTTACATATCGGTGTGTATTGTAAACCCATTTGTGTGTATTCTCACAAAGCGGCAATGGTGTGTGTTGTAGACTCACTGGTGTGTACTGTTTTTGTGAATTTAATCTGTCCTTATCACTGTTTCCAGTTCTTCAATCCTGTGAATCCTGTGAACGCACGGCCTGTTTTGTTTGGGGTGTGATGGTGGATTTGCCTCTATTTACAACGTCTGCGTGTGTTTTACTCCGGGCATGCATCCTCAGAGAGAGTTATGGATTGGCCCAAATAAAGAGACTTTATTCTCTCGCGTTGTACTCAGCTCCCATTTTTGTTTATTACAGGATCAATATCTGATGTTCTGTCTGAGATGTACAGAACCACCGATGCAGTCCATAATTCTTTATGTTACACTTTTACTCACAGTCAGGGTAATCCAATGCAAATGTCAAACCCAGCATGACAACACAGTGTTTATTAATTTGACAGTTGTGCAGCTGCAAATCACAAGTTTACGTTAATGCTCATTTTCTAGCATTGCCTTTTCTATCGTCACAGCCTACACAATGCTGGACATATGTCATCACATGGACATGGTTCAGTTTTTTATGTTCATTTAACTCCTTTGGAATTAATCCAAGGTGGAAGGAACAGCAACACTAGAATCAGAGAGAGAGAACAGATATAGACTTTAGCTGAGGTTTTAAAAATCGTTCCTAATACAGACCTAACAAGAGAAAAGATTTGTTTATACAGTGCGCTGAAGAGGAGGCCGCAGAAAAATGTCCCATTACTGATAATCAATATGAAGCCTGAATAACATGATGCAAGTCACTTGATACCGTCCAGCCCTAATCAATTAAAGCTACTGTAAGGAAATCAGATACTGTGTGTCTAAACCCAGGCAGGAAAAGCCACAGAGCTGTGTGATGTGCTGTAGAGATCCTCATACTACAGGGTTTTCTCACAAAACTACAGTATGCTGCTTAACTGCCATAAATATCCAGAAAGTTAATCTATTGCATAATCACAAGTTGCTCGTCTGCTTCCTGGTTTACCTCACTGTTGCTTTTTTTTTTCCTCATAGGCGTCTATGGTAGAGGGTTGCCAATGCTTTTGCATCATATACACACATGTCATTGGTATCTGTTTAAATCTATTGGTGTGTGTAGTTCTGTAAACCCACGGGTGTGTATCGTAAAAACATTGTAAAAAAAAGTGACGTGTATTGTTGTGTGTTTTTTTTTTTTGAATAGTACCTCATTTGACTTTGTAGTCCTTTCTGTAATCTTCTCGGGTAAAGTTGCTCAATCCTAACAAATGAAGTAGCATGGTGCCAGGGAAGATCTTCAGCGATGCAGGAAAAGCACGTAAAGCTGGAAATGTCAGTCTGGTTACCGGACTGTAGAAGGAGGAGTGTCTGCTGTTGTTAGACTTCCAGACATCCACAGTGTGGTCTTCTTGCCATTAAGGGTGAGGCTACTGGCAGAACACCAACCTGCTTGGCTTTGAAAATCTTGGACTTATCACTGTTACTGATGTAACCCTGGGTCAACATGGAGAAGAGCAACACACTCAGTGCAGAGCCCTGTGGGACAGCAGTGTCAGGATAAGGGTCGAGGCTGTATAATTGGTTAGATCCTCCAGAATCCAACTGCTTGAGGGGGTTAAAAGTGAAGCTTCCTTGTGTACATGTTACTGTTGTCCAGGTAAGTAAGAGCAGTGGAAATGGCATTCTTTGTTGACCTTTTCAGATGCTAAGCAAACTTGTGCAAGTCCACTACAAGTGGTAAACTTGGCACAAGGTGACCCAAGACCAGTTTCTTAAAGCCTTTTGTTACAATGGGGTTTAGTGCAACGGCGCACAAAATAATTCAAGCACACTGCTTAGGCACCAAAATGATGGTTGTTGTCTTCAGGCGTGTGGGGACAGTTGGCTGGGTTGAAGATCTGTGACAGGACAAACCTGTGCCAGCTGTCCAGCACATGCCCTGAGCATATGTCCAGGTATGCCTTCAGGGTCAGCAGCCTTACACACATCCAGTCAACTCAGAGCTGAACGCACATCTGTTCTAAAAAGTGAGAGGATGGTTAACTGTGAAAGGGTCACCATGTGTGTCGTTGTCAAAGCAGAGAGTACAGTTTGCTAGTTTAGCATAAACTTTTTATTTCTATTCTTTGAAAAGCCTACCGATGTGTACTGGAGCCCATTACTGTGTGATTTAATCCAATAGTACATACAATAACCCAGTGGTTTGTATGATACAGTATGTGAGTTGTAACTGGAGCTGTCTGACTCGTCCTGGTGTCCTGCTTCTGGTTGGAGATCTCATCGCATGGACGCCCCGTGTGGTCTGCCTGGGATGCGTGTGGTGACTGGGGACGGTTCCACTTTCCATGAAGACGGTCCTGTCCTCGATTGATGCAGACAGCTGTTCTGTGAGGACTTGAGACTGCAGTTGCTCGATAGTTCAGGACTGGAGTTTCCTACAGTCTACCTGAGCCTCCAATAACCAACTGGACTCAATTTTAACTTAAACACATCCAATCTCACACAGTATGAGTGCAGATCAATCCCTGCTATCCGTTTTACCCAAATGAGGATGGGTTCCCTGTTGAGTCGAGTTCCTCTCAAGGTTTCTTCCTATTATCATCTCAGGGAGGTTTTCCTTGCCACTGTCGCCATGGCCCTCGGCTTGCTCATCTGGGACAATCTTATCATTTTGATTCATACAAACTTATATAATTCTTTTGATCGTGTAAAGCTGCTTTGCGACAATGTCAATGCAAATAAAATTGAATTGAATTAAATTGAATTGAATTGAATTGAACTGTCTATGTGTGTTGTATTTGACTGGTGTGTATTGTCATCCCATTGATGTGTGCTATAACATAACAGTGTGTAAGATAACCTGTTGATATATTGCAAACCTACTATTGTTTATTGGAACCCATTAGTGTGCATACCTAAACCATCTCTTTGGATTTTAACCCACTGGTGTCCACTTTAGCCCTACTGGTGTGTATTGCAGCCCATTGGAGTATACTGTAAAACTACCGGAGAGTATTTTAACCCATGGGTGTGTATTCTAGACCTACTGGTGTTATTTGTAGCCCAATGGCATGTACTGCAAACCTACAGGAGTGTATTTTAACCAATTGTTGTGTAATGTAAACTTAAAACTGCATAAAATACAGTTTAAACTGTATTTTGGCATGGTAGCTTAGTGGTTAGGACTGTCGCCATCACCTCCAGGCTCGGGATTTGTACATTGTACCCATGCTTGGTGGGTTTCCTCCGGGGTCTCTGGTTTCCTCCCACAGTCCAAAAACATGCAGATTAGGCTTATTGGCACTTCCAAATTGCCCACAGTGTGCGCATGTAAGTGTTGACCGGAAGTCCTAATGCAGTCGTACAAAATGGGAATAAATGGTCACCATTGGCCTCCATGGTCCCTAGTTGGACTACGAAGGTTCCTAGATGGATGGAAAGATTGAGTGCACTGTAAACCTACTGGAGTGTATTGAACCCATTGGTGTGTATTGTAAACTTACTTGTGTACATTGTAGCCCAATTGGTGTGTAATATAACCCTACTGAAGTGAATTTTAACTCATTGGTGTGTATTCTAGACCTACGGCCATGCTGTTTACTGTAACCCATTGGTGTGTACTGTAACCTAATAGTGTGTGCTGTAACCCAGTGGTGAGTGTTTTAGCCCAACTGGTGTGTATTGTAGCTCATTGGCGTGTACTGTAAACCAAACAATGTGTGCTGTAACCCAATGGTGTGTGTTGTAGACTCAGTGGTGTGTGCTGTTTGTGTTAGTTTAAACTGTCCTTATCACTGTTTCCAGTTCTTCAATCCTGTGAATCCTGCGAACGCCAGCTTGTTTTGTTTGGGGTGTGATGGTGGATTTGCCTCTGTTTACAACGTCTGTCTGTGTTTTACTCCGGGCATGGATCTTCAGCGAGAGTTATGGATTATTCCAAAATAAAGAGACTTTGCTTGTCCTCAACCCTCATTCATGTTTATTACAGGATCAATATCTGATGTTCTGTCTGAGTCATGAAGAGCCACAGAAGCAGTCCATATTTTTCATTCATTATCAGGGTGATCTAATGTAAACGTCAAATATACTGCAGCATTTCAAAATAAATATATTAAGTGTTGATTAATATGACAGCAGTGCAGCTGCTACATGCTACATGTGTCATATTATTATTATTATTATTATTATTATTATTATTATTATTATTATTACCACATTTTCTATCTCCAGCTCTTTTAAATCCTGTGTTTGCTTCAGTATCATCCTACAGGTTTCAGTAGTAGTGCATTAGTCAAGGTCCTTCTCCCTTTATTTATTTTTTTCAGCATCATCCATCACCACGCAAGAAAGTGACACCTCAGACCATAACACATTCTCACACTTTTCATAATCCAACATAAATCAAACAGACACATGACGCGACTTTATTTTTTTATTTCTGTGTGTGGATACGCTGTATTTCAAATTTTATCAGCTGTGTATTTTCACATCCAGACATCATTGTGCTATTCATGGAAGAGAAAAAAAATTATAATCTGTCAACACTGAAATTTAACCAGATAAACAGATTATGTGGCTAAAAGCTCCAGCTGGCCGCTAAACACAGAAGCTCTACATCTGTGTTCTAGAGGCGTACAGAATTGTCATGTGGACCCACGACTAGACTTAGACATCGCATGATGAAGTCGTACAGCTGAATTATTTAGCATCCGTGGGACAGCGTTGGTGGAGTTAGCCTGGAAAGGAAAGAGGAAATCTTAACCAAAACTTTATTAATCCAGAGGTGACAGTGGTGCGGTCGTATCAGAGCTCATAAAACTCTGGACTGGATATTCTTAGCTACGTTTCTGACCTCAGACGCAGATTTATAATAATTACGAATGGGGTACAATACACACCTGTGGCTCGCAATACACACTTGTGTGTTACAATATACACTGTTGTATTACAATACACACCCATGGGATATAATACACACCTGTGGGTTTAAAGACACAGTGGTGAGTTGCAGTAAAGACCAAAGGGTTACTTACAATATACACCACTGAATTACAGTACACACCTGTGGATTGCAATATACACCAATGGGCAACAATTTATACAGGTGGTTACATTACACACATGGGGGTTAAAATACACACATGGGAGTTACAATACACACATGGGAGTTACAATACACACATGGGGGTTAAAATACACACATGGGGGTTACTATACACACATGGGGGTTAAAATACACACATGGGGGTTAAAATACACACATGGGGGTTAAAATACACACATGGGGGTTACAATACACACTTGTATGTTTAAATTCACACTAGTGAATTACAGTAAAGACCAGCGAGTTACAATAGACACCAATGAGGTACAACACACCACTGAACAAAGTGTGTTTTAAAGCAAAAACAACATCTTTTTGATAACAAGGTGTTAATAATGTTTGTGCTTTAACCTTATTGGATCCTATAGGATTGCATTGTGTGCATGTGTAATTGTATACAGTGTAGTAATGGTACCGTAGCAACTCGCTAGTTTAACTAAATAAATAATGAAAGAAACTAACAACGCCACCCGCTAATTGTTCATCAATCTACTTTCCTACTTAAATGAAACCACTTTAACATACAGTTTATCAGAGTTTAACTCTGCCAAATACTGTAGATATCCAGAAGAACTCAGTTTCTTTATGAGTTCTTGCACTGTTGTACTCACAGTATATTTCAGAGCGCGCACATTGTCCTTCTTCTTGAGTTAAAAACCTGAAGTAATTCTTCTACTTGTAGTCGAGTACATTTTTGGGCAAGTACTTTTACTTGAGTAATGAGTTTATGTACTTCTGCTACCTCTGATGATTTACAACACACCCTAATGTCTGAGAGTGCAGACCAGTTCGTAAAAGGATGCGCATATGTTCCTCATTTGCATAATCATAAATATTCATGGAGTCTTGTGCTTTTAATGAGAGTGGAAGTGTACAGATGTTGCTCGACCGTTTTGCGCTACTTATTCGCCGTTTAAGCGATTCATTGCTCGGGGTTGTTTAGTTTTATAATGTGAATGAGACCTTTAGAGAGATTACAAAAATGTAAAATAAGGTTAATTTAATAATAAGATTTATTAAATTGTATTAAATGTCTTTATTCCTTCGGGGACATCATGATATAAAATGATTTAAAATCTCATGATTGAATGATGGCATGGCAAGTGTTTGTGGCAGGACAGAAGAGAGCATTTCTCTCTTTTTTTTTTTTGCCTTTCTTCGCAGCATCTTGGCATCGTGAGCCGAGACTCGTCAGCTCGGCCTGTTGCTGTCCCTCGGGTCAGAGCCGGCCGCCTACTCACCTGCACCGAACAAGTCTCGCACCAAAGCCTCGGCCAATCAGGAAACCCCACAGGGCTGTGGGTGACATGGACGCCCGGGTGAAGTGGGACATGTCTCAGAAGAAGAGAGGACAGATGGAGGTGGGGGGGGGGGGGGGAGAAAGGGAATTTATTTATAATATAAAAATAAAGTAATAAAAAAACAGAGAAAGAGAGAGAGAGATGGAGGGATATGCCACTGGGTTTTTTTTTCTTTCAACACCCCACTTCTTTTTCCAAATATAGGCCAAAGAGTCCAGGAGCTGTGTGACAATGATAAATTCTCCCTTCTCTGTAAAAGGCCACAGTTCTCTGCAGCGGGTGGACTCGCAGAGACGGAGACTGAAAATCAGCCGGCGCTACTCTAATATTATGTGATAATATCATTTACTATATAAACACCCTAGCTGTGTGTGTGTGTGTGTGTGTGTGTGCACGTTTAATAGCATGAGGCTGTTTGGTTTATTTTGGTCCCGCAGTTATTACTTGTGTTTGCATTTATAACATACTTAGTGTGTATATTCACTCTGGGTGCTCACACAACTCAAACACTACGATGTCATTTATGGGACTGTCTTATTTTTTATTTATTTTTTTTTTAAGTGGTTTAACATGATTATGTTTTAACTGATAAATCTGTAAGTAGAGTGAGAAAGTTGTGTGTCACATCTCCTTCCAAAAACATGAAATCATGATCTCGGAGGTGCTTCTCTTCAACACAGAAAAAGTTGAATCCTGGTGATATAAGCATCCTCTTACCTGGGACATTAAGCACGACGTGAGATTATAAGTCATCAGGGAAGTGGACAGAGCGGGCACAGTCATGCCAAAAAACTTTTTTTTTTCAATGCATAGATCGTAATTGTCACGGAGCGGGTGATGAAGAGGCGAAGAGATGGATCCAAATGCAGGGGAGCAGAGATGATGTTGAGATGCGTGGGCTGGGTATCCTGAAGCTGCGTGCCATGGAGAGACGAGAAACGGAGCCGTAGTCGAGAAACGAAAGTGAAAGTTCGAAGCCGTTTGATCTGTCTGTGAGAGCGTTGTGCCGAAACGTGAAGCGAAGTCGTAGTCGAGGGACAAAAGCGAGAGTTCAAAGCTGTTAAATCCGTCAGCGAGAGAATCGGGAAAACAAGAAAGCAAAGCGGAGTCGGTAACGTGAAAAACATGAAACAAAACGCGAGAATATTGGAGCAAAAACACACAATAATCCTTAGAGGGCACTTTACGCTGCGTCGAAGCTGAGACACGTGGAAAGTTGGGATGAATGCGCTGCATAGAAGAGGGGAGTAGGAGTCAGACAGCGCACGGGTTTACTATTCTGGTTATAGTGAAGGGGCCGATGAAGCAAGGTGAGAGTTTACCTGGGTGGTACCTGGGCGCCTTGGTACGTCTGTCGTTTGTACGCCGTCTGTCGTTTGTACAACCTGGATGCTTGCAGCAGGCTTCGTCTAGCTCGTAGCCATGTCCGTTTGCAACGGCAGACGAAATGTTGGACAGAGGGAACCTCTACCTCCTCCACTTGAGTTGGAAATAGTGGTGGCTGGTAGCCTAGACAGCACTGGAATGGGGAGAGCCCCGTGGAGGCAGACGGCAGGGAGTTGTGTGCATATTCGACCCACGGGAGGAACTTAATCCAGGTGGTAGCATCATGCGTGGTCATGCACCGGAGAGCACCTTCCATTGCTTGATTCTTTCGCTCTGTTAAGCCGTTGGATTGGGGGTGAAAGCCGGAAGACAGGATAGGAGTGGCTCCGATGAGTTTGCAAAACGCCTTCCAGAAGCGTGACATGAATTGAGGGCCTTGATCTGAGGATATGTCTGTAGGAAGACCATGAAGATGAAAGACGTGGAGGATCAGTTGCTCCACTGTCTCCTTGGGAGAGGGGAGTTTGGAAAGTGGAACCAGGTGGATGGACTTGGAAAAACAGTTAACGATGGTCATAATACATGTGTTCCCATCTGACAAAGTTAGACCAGTTACAAAGTCCAGTGAAATGTGAGACCAGGGGCGGTGCGGTATGGGTAAGGGTCTGAGGAGACCGGCCGGGGCATGGTTATCATGTTTACAGCAGGTACAGTCGTCGCAGGCTGCCATGAAGCTGGAAACATCCCTCCCCAACGTGGGCCACCAAAAGTGCTAGTGAAGGACCTGTGAGCGTAGACCGAGGGGAACAAAAAGACGTTCAGGGGGAACGTTGCTGGGGCCGGGCTCCTGGGTCGATGCCTGCTTAACTTTAGCTTCAATGTCCAATTCCACTGCTGCTACTAGACAACGAGAGGGCAGGATCGTGTCGCATGGCATGGAGTCATGGGGAAGAATAAACTGACGTGAGAGAGCATTCGGCTTGGCGTTCTTGGAGCCTGGCCAGTAGGACAGCACGAAGTTGAACCTAGAAAAGAACAGGGACCAGCGGGCCTGTCGGGCATTAAGTCTTTTGGCACTGTGTAAGTATTCAAGGTTCCTGTGATCGGTCCAAACTAGAAATGGGAGCTCAGTTCCCTCCAGCCAGTGTCTCCATTCTTCTAGCGCTAACTTGATGGCTAGTAGTTCCCGATCGCCCACATCGTAGTTCCTATTGGCCGGGGACAGGCGACGGGAGAAAAATGAGCAAGGGTGCAGTTTGTTATCCTGTGACGACCTCTGGGACAAGACCCATCCAACATCGGAGTTGGACGCATCTACTTCCACCACGAACTGCCGGGATGGGTCGGGGATGATCAATATTGGGGCTGATGTGAACCTTCTCTTGAGGTCGGAGAAGGCTTTCTCCGCCTCCGCATTCCAATGGAAACGCGTCTTGGAGGAAGTCAGAGAGGTTAGAGGAACGGCGATGGAGCTGTACCCTCGAATGAACCTGCGGTAGAAATTGGCAAAGCCCAGAAATCGTTGGAGGTCTCGTCGCGAGGCTGGGGTTGGCCAGTTGGAAACTGCCTGAACTTTGGCTGAAAGGTGGTCGACGTTGTATGAAATTCACATTTCTCTGCCTTGACGTATAAGTTGTTCTCTAACAGTCTCTGTAACACCTGACGAACGTGCTCGATGCTCCTCCAGGTTGTGGGAAAAAATCAAAATGTTTCCAGATAGACGAATATGTAAAGGTTCAGGAAGTCATGGAGTACATCATTTATCAGGCTCTGGAAGATGGCAGGAGCGTTGGTGAGTCCGAACGGCACTACCAAGTATTCATAATGCCCAATCGGGGTGTTGAAGGCGGTTTTCCACTCGTCGCCCTCCCTTATACGGACGAGATGATAGGCATTGCGTAAATCTAACTTCGTGAAGATGGTGGCTCCTTGGAGAAGTTCGAAGGCCGTAGACATGAGCGTTAAGGGATAGCGGTTCCTGACTGTTATTGTTTTGAGCCCTCTGTAATCTATGAATGGACGAAGGGATGAATCCTTCTTTTTGACAAAGAAGAACCCCACTCCAGCGAGTGAGGAGGAGGGACGTATGATACCAGCAGCAAGAGGCCCCGTGATGTACTCATTCTGGCTTCTTGCTCTTGGTGAGTCAGAGAGTAGAGACGACCCTTTGGAGGAGCGGTGCCAGGAAGTCGATGGGACAATCATAAGGCCGATGAGGGGGAAGCGACGTGGCTCGAGTCTTGTTTAAGACCAGTTTGAGATCATGGTACTTGGCCGGGACATTGGAGATGTTAGGGAGATCATCAGGCTTGGCTGGAGTGGAAGGTAAAGGGAGCGCTGAGAGAAGACAAGACCTGGAACATGACAGGCTCCAGCGCGTGATAGTGTGCTTAGTCCAGTCAATCTGTGGGCCATGAAGCGTTAACCAGGGAAGACCGAGAACTAGAGCAGCATGGGATCTCTCAATAACCAACAGGCAGATCTCCTCAAAGTGGTTTCCGGAAATTCGTAGGGAGAGAGGGCAGGTTCGCCGCATGATAGCTGGCAGAGGGCTTCCATCTAGGGCCTGCACTGCGAGCGGAGGTTCTACTGGAACACATGGGACCTCCAACGCTCTAGCGGCGCTGATCAGGTTAAGGTCAGAACCGGAGTCGATGAGTGCCTGGACCTGGTGAGCTTGGCCGCCGATGATTAACGTAGCAGGGAGTAGGGGGCGTGGTCCTAGGAGTCTGCCTGAAGGAGCGCCCTCTAGTGCTCCCAGCCTGACTAGAGGGGGCCACCTTTTAACAAAGCACTTTTTAAGGAAATATCCAGAGTCTCCACAATAGAAACAGGCTCCTTCCTGGCAATGCCGACGTCTCTCCTCCTCTGAAATTCAAGTCCTGTCTAGCTGCATGGGCTCCTCCTGATCGATCTGTCTTGGAGGAAGGGGACTGTAAGCCGTCCTGGCAGGAGAGGGTCTGCTAGCGAGAGGCGATCTCCTGGATGTCTGTCTTGAGAGGAGGCGCGCATCGACCCGACCAGCGAGATCCATGAGTCCATTCAGGTCGGCAGGTAGCTCCTGAGAAACGAGTTTGTCTTTGACTGCCTCTGATAAACCTTCGAGGAAGACGTCAGACAGGGCCCTGTTGTTCCATCCACTGGTGACGGCGAAGGTTCGAAATTCAATGGCGTAATCATAAGCCGAGTGTGTTCCTTGGCAAAGCCTTAACAACCTGGTCCCGGCCTCCCTGCCGACATGAGAGCGATCAAAAACCCTCCTCATCTCCCTGTAGAACGTCTCAAAGTTGTTACAACATGGATCGTGAGCATCCCAGAGAGCCGTGCCCCACTCCAGGGCTCTGCCTGCAAGAAGGGTGATGACGTAGGCCACTCACGACCGCTCCGAGGAGAAGGTGGAGGCTTGTAGCTCACAAATCCGCGAACACCGCGAGAGGAACGATCTACATGTACCTGGCTCTCCTCCATAGGTGGGCGGGGCTGGTAAGTGTGGCTCTCATGGAGTCTCTGGGCTTGTGGCGCGCGTTGAGGATAACCGGAGCTGTTGCATCTGAGTGGTAATGTCAGCGAGGGTCTGCCTAGTGGTGAGGAGTTCTTGCTGTTGCTTTCCGAGGAGGGCGTCCTGGCTCACCAGGGCCAGCCTCATCCTGTCGTACTCTGCTGGATCCAAATGCAGGGGAGCAGAGATGATGTTGAGATGCGTGGGCTGGGCCTCCTGAAGCTGCGTGCTGTGGAGAGACGAGAAACGGAGCCGTAGTCGAGAAACGAAAGTGAAAGTTCGAAGCCGTTTGATCTGTCCGTGGGAGCATTGCACCGAAACGTGAAGCGAAGTCGTAGTCGAGGGACAAAAGCAAGAGTTTGAAGCCGTTAAATCCGTCAGCGAGAGCATCGAGTCAAAACGTGAGACAGAGCCGAAGTCGAGGAGCGAAAGCGAGAGTCAATGCCGTTAAATCCGTGAGCAAGGCAACTAATCCAAAACGAGAGGCGAGAATCGGGAAAACGAGAAAGCAAAGCGGAGTCGGTAACGTAAAAAACATGAAACAAAATGCGAGAATATTGGAGCAAAAACACACAATAATCCAGCAGCGCGATAGCGTGCTGCGCTTCCTTATATACCGGAAGAAATCAGCACCAGATGAGAAACCGGTGTGTCGGCGAGGGGGGCGTGTGACGAGAGATGACAGCGTGGGAAAAAACATGGCCGCGTGATGAGAAGCATGACAGCGTGAGAAAGGGAATGTTGTCACATTTCTCTCTAGAATCCCTTGATAGTCTTGAGATTTCCTTGTACCCTGCACAGATTCAAGACACCCTGTGCCAGATGCAGGGAAGCAGCCCCAGAACATAGCAGAGCCTTCTCCATGTTTCACAGTAGGGACAGTGTTCTTTTCTTGATATGCTTCATTTTTCCGTCTGTGAACATAGAGCTGATGTGCCTTGGCAAAAGGTTCCATTTTTGTCTCATCTGTCAATAGGAAATTCTCCCAGAAGCTTTGTGGCTTGTCAACATGTAGTTTGGCATATTCCAGTCTGGCTTTTTTATGATTTGTTTTCAACAATGGTGTCCTCCTTGGTCGTCTCCCATGCAGTCCACTTTGGCTCAAACAACGACGGATGGTGCGATCCGACACTGATGTTCCTTGAGCATGAAGTTCACCTTGGATCTCTTTAGAAGTCTTTCTGGGCTCTTTTGTTACCATTTGGATTATCCGTCTCTTTGATTTGTCATGAATTTTCCTCGTGCGGCCACATCCAGGGAGGTTGGCTACAGTCCCATGTATCTTAAATTTCTGAATAATATGTGCAACTGTAGTCACAGGAACATCTAGCTGCTTGGAAATGGTCTTATAGCCTTTACCTTTAACATGCTTGTCTATAATTTTCTTCCGAATCTCCTGAGACAACTCTTTCCTTCGCTTCCTCTGGTCCATGTTGAGTGTGGTACATACCATGTCACCAAACAACACAGTGACGACCTGGAGCCCTATATATAGGCCCACGGACTGATTACAAGATTGTAGACACCTGTGATGCTAATTAGTGAACACACCTTGAATTAACATGTCCCTTCGGTCACATTATTTTCAGTATTTTCTAGGGGTACCATTATTTTTGTCCAGGCCTGTTCCATGAGTTTATTTTTCTAAATAATTCTGTTGAAGCATGGTTGAAAAGCAATGTCTGACTTTCATTGGTTAACATTCATAGAATTTTTATTTATTATTACTTTTGTCAGATTAAAGTTATTTCTGTGACCATTATGAGTTTTTCTTTCACTGACCGAAGGGTACCAACAAGTTTGTCCACGTGTGTGTGTGTGTGTGTATATATATATATATATATATATATATATATATATATATATATATATATAAATAAAAAATATATATAATGCTGACCAATGAGGACATGGCCAACCCTGTAAGACCCACCCCAAAGCAGCTGCATGATAATATAACACTCGGCACTCAGCAACGAAAGAAAAGATGAGAGTATTGTAATTAATTGTGACATATTGTGAATGCATCAAGTTGGACTTGACATGCGCAAAAAAACAAACAAAAAAAAAACAGACAACAACATATGCATGTACTGTATGTATTCAGGATTTACTATGCACTAGGTTGCCAGATCTTTGTGACAAAAGCAGTCGACTGGACAATACTGTCCATAACGCATGGAAAAACAATATACAAGGGGCGTTCAAGTCAAACAGGGACTTGTGAATTAGGAGTTAAAAGTGATTGACATTTAAGACTTTAAGAACAGACTCTTAGCCGCATTAAAACATTTGAAAAATATTTTCATTGTCCGTGAATGACGATTCCAGCAGAGGTGGCTCACATTGGAACGCCTGATCCTTGAAATTGATGTCACTGTCCTGCGAAAGAGGCACATCTGTCTATGTGAACTGTACACACACTCATTCACCAACACCACTCACACATTACATTATTGCCCCACCCTCCGTACAGTCCCGAAGCCATTTCAACAAGTCCAGGAGTTCCACTTGCACTGAAGGAGTTCCTGAGAGGCCAGCGTTTCAAAAGCTCATGGCATACTGAGAAAACTTTCTACCTTGATGAAGTCCACGTACTTGTGACACACTGGGATAAGTGCATTAGTGTAGCAGGTGATTATGTAGAGAAATAAAAAAAAAAAAAAATTTTTTTCTCTTATAACTGTGTTCAGTAACTCTGCACAATCAAAAGTCCCAGTTTGACCTGAACACCCTCCATACACGACAATCCCATCATTACTGCACCCATTAACACTCATAACAGCAAATGTTTCTACTACTCGCTGCTACTAATTGCAGAAAAGAATAGGCAGTCCCATGCACTTCTTATTTCACCTGAATAAACCATGCATTAAGGTTTGTACATTTCTGTTTTTTTTTTTTTCTTTTTTCTTTTCTGCAGCATTTTTCAAAATCAAGTTACTCCTGTGGTGCAGGAACAAGGAACGCTGCTTTACAACAAGCCAGAGCCTCTGGCACAAAAGCGAAGGAGGAGAGGAAGCAGATGACAGAAGGAAAAAAAACAAGCTCTGTGTCCAATTTCACACCTGGAGAGAATGGAGAGAGAGATGGAAAAAGAGAGAGGGCAAGAACAGAGCATCTGTGAGAGGAAGATATAGAGAAACACAGCGAGGGAGAGAGAGAGAGCAGTGTGAGAACACGGGAAGCCATCAGTCTGTCATTATTTATTCAGTGCGGCCCTGACACCGAGTCAGAGTTAATAATCCGCGCCGAGTGACGGGAGCTCCATGCGTCCTGCGCACTGCTGCGCGAGCTCCTCCGTCTTCTGCCACTCTTCCAATCAGAGATCAGAGCACCGGGCTGACTGGCTGTACAAAAAGTTTCCCCCCTTCCCTTTCTCACCTGCCTCGTCTGCCGTGCACTTCGCGGCCAAGTTTGAAAGAAGGGGCCGGGAGGAAGCCATCGAGCGACCTGAGGAATGAGAAATAATTCAACAAAAGACACAGCGCTCCCTCGCTCATCTCTCTCTCTATCTCAATATTTCTCTATCTTTCTTTCCCGAGCTCCAGATTCAACTCGAACAAACCCGAGGCTCCTGAAGCCACCGACTCAACAGGCTCCCCGAAGGAATCGAGCGAGCATGACGACGATGAGGATGAAGTGCAAAAGCCTCGACTTTGAGGAGTCAATCCAGGCCGTCGTATGAATCATGGACGGGCTGCTGCATCTAAACACACACATACACACTGCTCAGGGATAACCAGACTTTTAACAATCCCAGCAAGACATAGCCAGTGTATGTGGAGGGTCCAGGATCGATCTCTGTGGGACGCACACGCTGATCTGAGGTCAGAAAGATGAAGTAGCACCCCAGGTTTATATCACAGTGTCAAATAATGCAGCAGGTTTACACTACAGTAACACAGCCTGGTTAAAACATCACACTCTTAAATGGTTTGTAAAGAATAAAAGGCTTTGTGACGTGCTGTAACAATATTATAGTGTGCTGTTTACTGTTACTGGAACAATGTTATTGCCACATCCCGCATACAGTCCTGATCTCGCTCCAAGACGTTTCCACATGGAGTTCCTGGGAGGCCAGCGGCTGTTCCGTCATGTAGATAACTTTCTACCCTGATGGTATTCAAGCACCTGTGAATCGCTGGGATATGTGCATTAGTGTAGCAGGGGATTATATAGAGAAATAAAGAAGGTTTTTAACTCCCAGAAACACCTCCTTAAAGAAAACATCACAGAATTGATGGTTTTTATATCATTTAGCTGAATCATCCTCTTTACAAGTCCCTGTGAATGAGCGGTTGCTATAGAAACGGTAATGTATTAATATTAACCGGCGCTACAATCAAAGCCGCTGTGACTGAAAACTAATCAAAATCTTCTGACCAATCAGAGACCAGACTTGACCAGCACTGTAGTGTGAAAGGCTGTCAGGCGACGTGTCTCATTCGTCGAGCTGCGGATGAGCGGATGCACCGCTGCACTAGACCTTCAAAAACTTTGTGAATAAAAGATGATGAGAAGATGAATGCATCTTTAATGCTCCAGTTCTCTCAACACTTCTGACAGAGACAGCAGTCGCTCTCTCACAGCTCAAACTCTTTCTTCTGCATATTGCATCCTCACATCCTATATGTCATCCGCAGCGTCGCTCATCCTGTCATCCCAATGGTTTAACATTTACACATGTACCGCGAAAAGGGCATGTTCTGTACACACTCTCTGCTCGTTTGTTGCTGTTTTACTATTCGAATGAAATATTGAGTGTGTGTGTGTGTGTGTGTGTGTGTGAGAGAGAGAGAGAGAGAGAGAGAGAGAAAGGGAGGGAGAGAATAATTTAAAATAATTGCAATTCCTTGTTCACTTAAAACAATCTAGAGGGGAAAAGACAAATGAATGAAAGAAATGTAAAGAGAGAAAAAAAGAAAAGAAGGAAAGAGAAAGAAAAAATGTAAACAAAAATAAAGGAAGGAAGAGTGAAATATGTAGGATGAAAAAGGAAGAAATAGTGAAAAGTGAAGAAATGATAGATAGATAGATAGATAGATAGATAGATAGATAGATAGATAGATAGATAGATAGATAGATAGATAGATAGTATTTGACACATGTAATAGACTCCTAAAACTCTTCATCATTTTTCTTTGATCATGCATACATCATTCTTAACAAGTACATCACATCAACCCCTGCACCCCTACACACCTGCATTATACACCTGTACTACAACTCACACACCTGCACTAAACCCACACGTGAAATAAACACCTGTACTTCACCTTGCACGCTTGAACTATACCTCATACATGTGCACTACAACCCCTCCACCCCAACACCCCCCTCCCTATGATGTACAGTACTTATAATAAAAGGAGGAAACGTTTTATTTCCAGCCGATACACTGGTTTTCATCAAAAGTGACTCTGTGTGTGTATGTTTGTGTGTGTTTGTGTGTTGGGGTTTAATCCCTCATAACTAGAACCCTATGTTCCCAACCGGAACTAAAATAGCGGTGCACTGTGTTTCACTAATATTCATCCGCCGTTTCTGTTAGCAAGTAGCTAGCATAATCGCTAAAATATCTCTAGGGACCTATTTTTAGAAATCAGCTAAATGAAACCAGCACCGGTGAAACGCAGTTACTCTAAACTTCCCGTCTGGATCGTAGAAGATCATCATGAGGTTAGCGATTAAACGAAAAAAATAGGTTTTTGTCCTTCCGATAATAAGAACTAGCCCGGTAAAGCGTGTGGCGGTATCCCGAATGTATAGTTATTTCTATCATGGTGCACTATCTAGGGTTTAACATACCTATCTAATGTACATTACTTAGTGCCCTGTTACTTACATTACTTAGTGCCCTGTTCATCTACCGAGTAACTATTTGGACATTAGACCATAGCTATACTCATATTGAAAGGGAAAACTGCTGTGCTTTAATGTAACAACTTACAGTTATTATAAATATATACTACCGTGTGTGTACACACACACACACACACACACACATACAAAAAAATCTAATAATAGTATATATATATATATATATATATATATATATATATATATATATATGCGCCTTATAGGAATGCAGCTTGGTGTTTACTGGACTTATAGACATTTTGTAATTAAGTTCAGTATTATATTTATTACTGTAAAATAATGCCATTGTATGGATTAAAAGAAGACAAAATAGATTGCATGGGTCATTATGTGCATGTGTCATTGTGCTTGCTGTTATTATATCTTAGTACACGGTGGTATCAAAAAGTTTCGAGACAAGTTTTGACCTTCATAAGTCAGCGTGCTAAAAGACCCCATCCTGTGTACATCACGTGCTGTGTAACTGGAGCTATTCTGAGCACGTGCGTTACCACGTCTGCTATTTAATTGTGGACTGTAAGTTAGATCAAAGCGCAAACGTGAAATTCTGCATGAAACTGGGCAAATCTGCCACAGAGACGTTTGACTTGATTCGTCAAGTTTACGACAATGAGAGATTCTAGGTGTATTGAGTAGCATGCACGCTTTAGGAGTGAAAAACATCACTGGAAGATGACGAGAGATCAACACGCTCAACCCTAGAAATTGTCAAAACCAATCGGCAACTTGTGCATGATGATCATCGGAGGACAATCCACAGCATTGCTGCCATTGTTGGTGTTTCAAGCGGAACAGTCCAGGCGTTCCTCACCTGTGATTTGAACATGCGCCGTGTTGCTGGCAAGTTCGCCGTCAGGCTGCTGAACCAGGAGCGGAAGGAACGTCTTGTTGAAGTCTGCCAAAAACTCTGTCAGCGCACCGTGGACGAAGCTTGGGTGCATTGGTACGACCCTGAGATGAAGCACTGGAGAGCCCATCATCTCTATGACTGAAAAAGACGATGCAGGGCCGCAGCTCGACTGAGTGCATGCTTAGCGTCTTTTTTGACATTTGCATCATCGTGCATCAAGAATTTGTCCCCAGGTCCCAGAACACTCGGGAATTCTACTGCCAGGTTTTAAGGCGTTTGAGGGAGGAGCTAATGCCAAAACTTTTTGATACTCCTTATAATAAAACATTCACACACACAATGTGTTGTGTTTTTTTCTTTGTAAACAGGTTGTGCAGCACATCTACCGTGCCATCGGCTCTCGGCACATCCCCATGAAGGATGTTAAGATGGTTCACTTGGACTCGCACCCTGACCTGCTCATCCCAGTCAGCATGGCCGCACACACCGTGTTTGATAAAGAAGCTCTGTTCAGGTGACGAGATGTGAAAAGTGCATTAATCTCATCTTACACGTGTAAATTCTTAACAATCTGTTTGCGTGTGTTCTCCTACATAGTGAGCTGAGCATCGAGAACTGGATCATGCCGATGGTGTATGCTGGACACGTCTCCCACGTGGCCTGGCTCCATCCCTACTGGGCTCAGCAGATCCGAGAGGGCGAGCACAAGATGTGTGTGGGGAGGGACACATCTACAAACACCATCAGGTATCTGTTCCAGGAGTGATTGTACACACACAGTGTTGTCTAATACACAGCAGGTGTTAGATTTGAGATTTTGATTTGAGTCTTTACACAGATTTGTTCAATCTAGATGAAGGTCCAGGCTGAGTAACAAACACTTGGCAACAATGCTTGACTGAACGATTCACAGATTCATACGCTAACCTTTCGAACAAGAGATGTGATGACTCCGTGACTCATTGATTCAAACATGGAGCTGCTTAACCAGACTGGAGCAAATCTCAGTTATAACTGGCAAGTCGCTGATTGGTTGATGACCAGAAGATTCACTGAATCAAACGAAAGGTTTCCTGATTCATGCGCTGACTTGCTGAACGAAAAAGGAAGTCAGTCTGTCTCATGAGTCAAATGGTTCACTGAATCATGCTGCAAGAGAGAGAGAGAGAGAGAGTCTCTGTCGTAACTGAAAGTCTCAATCATATTTATATAATGGTTTATCAGTTAGAATGAACTGAAGATAAAGAACAACTCTACAGGGATTTGTTCAGTGTAGTGAAGTGTGTAGAGAGAATGAATAATTTGGAAACAAATCATATCTGGACGATTCTCACTTTCTACTTTTATACTATTGTTCTGTATTTGTTTAGATTTTATACAGTATGACTTTGAAGGTTATATCATATACAATGAATTTAAATATAAAGAAATATATAATCGCTTTATATATTGCTTAATATTATTTTAAATGATTGGAGAAAAAGGAGGAAAGTAACAGAGCTCCTTAATTGTTTTCTCACCTTCTGTAATTATATATTAAGTGTATGAAAGCTTTTGATGTGATCATTCTGTAAGACGTTCCCTCGCACTTTCATCAGCTCTAAAATGATGTCCCTGAGACCCTCACATGACTTTTAGAGTCTAAATGACTTCTTTATAAATTTTCCCTTTCCAGAGTCACAAGCACTGACGATTACTTCCTGAGCGACGCCCTGTACGTTCCGGCTGATCAGCTCGAAAACGGGAAGCTCTTCCACCTCAGCGTGATCCGTGTAGGTCCGGCACAGGCAGGTTCTGACAGGAACCAGGACGACCATCAGCAGAACACTGAGAAGAAATCCAAACCAGACCCTCACCTGGCAGGACGAAGCGGGTCATGCTGTGGCGCGTCTCAAGCAGCAGATGGCAGCAGCGGCACATCAGAGACGCCGAGTGTGCAGGACGAGACGGAGTCAGTCGTAGGCAGCCTACTGAGTGTACTCGAGCAGGACGATCCCTACATCCTCGATATCGACCTGGATTTCTTCTCCTGTAAGAATCCCTTCAAGGAAATGTACACACAGGTACTGACTGAGAATCAGAGGCATAAATTTTTAATTTATAATTATACATTAAAATGAAAAATTGTATCATTTAAATATAAAAAATTAGTAATTATCATTATATAAAAATAAATCATTATAACATTTGTAAATATATAATAAATATATAAATACATTATAAATATAATTAATATTATGTATGATATATATAATACAGTAGTATATTTATTATATTTATATTTTATACAATATAAATAGTTATCATTATGTAGAAAGGACATGTTTTTGCAAATATTTTTTAAAAAGTTTTTTAAATCATTATAAATCAGGATTTTTTTATTTTATGTTTTTTATATTAACAACCACAATAATAATTGTAATAATAACAATTACAAGATTGAAAGAATAAAAGTATGAAATACAACATTCAGCTGCAAAAATTTAATTATACAATTAACTACCCATATATATATATATTATGGCATGCCGTTTAGGAAAATATTCATGAGAGAACTTAATGAAAACTCTGAATATATTGAATGAAACGTGAGAATATTGAATGGATTCCGAATATATTGAATGAAACATGACGTCATCGAAACACAGCGCCATCTTTAGAAAGGATGAGTGAGTCGGCGAGAAACTTGGTTGCTGCAATTCTGAGAAATGGAGAGATGGTCAACACAGTGCGTGTCCGGCCCAAAGTGGTGGCACAAGCCGCACTCAGTATCAGACTACGGATGAAGACATTTATTCGCTATTTCACCGCGGGAGACCGGTGTTATGCGCTAAAATGCCCCCCCCTGCCACAGATTGCCCCCCCCTATTTAATCTCCATCGAATATTATATTAGAACAGAAATTTCTAGGTTTATGATTTAGAAATTACAAATTAGACCAAATGGATTTGATTATAAAATAAGCATTATAAAAAATTACATGTAGTATAGGGAAAAAATATAAATTATTATTTTTTATATACAAGATGTATTTTTGATATTGCTTATTTAAATCATTTCGTTAAATATTTCATCATAAATATTTATTTAGTGCAAGCATTTTTGTATTACATGACAAATCCCTGTAAAATAAATGTGCCACAAAATAAACATTATATGAGAATTTGTATTCATGGTCTCGACACCTGTCACGTGCCTAGGGTTAATTATAATAGTTATATTATATTTGATAACAATAAACCTATGAATTTATGTTGTAATATAATATTTGATAGAGATTATGTAGGGGGGGCAATCTGTGGCAGGGGAGCATTTTAGCGCATAACACCGGTCTTCCGCGGTGAAATAGCGAATATATTTCTTCATCCGTAGTCTGATACTGAGTGCGGCTTGTGCCACCACTTTGGGCCGGACACGCACTGTGTTGACCATCTCTCCATTTCTCAGAATTGCAGCAACCAAGTTTCTCGCCGACTCACTCATCCTTTCTAAAGATGGCGCTGTGTTTTGATGGCGTCATGTTTCATTCAATATATACTTAGTTTTCATTCAATATATTCAGACTTTCCATTCAATATATTCAGACTTTTCAATCCATATATTCAGAATTAATTCAATATATACATATTTTCAACCAATATATTCGAAATCCATTCAATATTCTACAGTTCATTCAATATATTCAGAATCTTCATTCAATATATATATAGAGTTTCAATCAATATATTTGGAATCCATTCAATATTCTCACGTTTCATTCAATATATTCAGAGTTTTCATTAAGTTCTCTCATGAATATTTTCTAAACGGCATGCCATAATATGTGTATGTGTGTGTATATATATATATATATATATATATATATATAGGCCTTTTCACCTCTCACATCCCCGACACGTTAATTTGATTTAAATTTTATTTGTAAATTCCCCATAGCCTCTCCGCTGCTTCCTTTGACCTCTCCATTTATGAAGCATCACAGGGTGTCCCAAAAAAATGATATATGAATATCTGAGTAACTACATGTTCAAGGCAAACAAAATTAAATAGGCTTCATGTTGAAAAATAAAAATTCAAACACCATATTTAAACGGATATAGATATACAACATTCAACTTGGTTAGTTTTTACACATCTCGTTAAAATTTGACATAATCCGAGTGAGATATTGGCAATGTTCTTAGACTAGGAAATGATGTCAAATTATTTGGGACACCCTGTATAACCCAATAAAAACACCAGCTTGTTCTTAGGATGATGATGATGATGATGATGCCAGGACAGGATGAGATCTCTAACGAATCCTACAAGCCCGTCATGAGTGTGTACACCGTGTAAGTGCAGGAAATACACCACGTGGATACAACACATGTTACCGGATACAGAATAAACATCAAGAATGAGCTATAGAGCATATCCAGACGCGTTAATGCACATCACCGAGAGGACATTCATCTTTATGTCTTTATTCAGTCGGGAGAGGCTTTATCTAATGCAGCGCACACACGCACACACACACGCAAGCGTCCAGACAAGACACGGCACACATCCGGTCAGATGGCATGATGAGCCTTATTGGAAAGTTATGACATTTCAATATGACAAACTAAAGTAAGATTAAGGCCAGAGTTGTAAGGTAGAATTCAATTTAAAAAATGGCATAAATAAAATCAGTAACACACGTGTTATTAGTAATAATGATGTGTAACTTTCTTTAAGCTTAGATTTTTTTTTTTTTTTATGAAGATGCATTCTTAAAATGAACAAAATGATGAAAGGTTTAAAATAGTCCAACATGTCTATAATTAATTAATATTCATGTATTCATGGTTCATCCTAATCTTGTAGTTAGAAACAGCAGACAAATTTGATGAGACTCAAGATATTCTCACTGGCTGGGATGTCAGGAATTGAGTGTGAAAAGATATCACAATACAGTATCTCAACAGATCGTATTGTGACATTGGTATGATGTCATTGATGTCATCGTATCACCCATCGACCTATCCATCTATTTATCTATTGTAATAGGTTTGACAAGCGGAGATAAACGCAGGAACCAGATTCCACAAATACAAACAGCCTTCATTAACAAGTGTTCAGCAATCAGCTTTGAAAGTATGTACTGTTGTTAATTTTATGCTCTGAAACAAATCGGTGGTTTCGGAGGCGCCTAGGTGATCGGCGCACGTCCATGGGGCGTAGAGTCAAGGCGAACTGAGCAAGTTAGACGAACAGCAAAGAACAGGTGTTTGACACGCAGAGGTGGCGGGGCACATACAAGTGCGTGACACGGGCAGCTTCTTCTAGGCGTAGGTATATCGGAGTTCGTGGAGTCTGTGGGCACAGAGAACGCAGGTAATTTCAGGTTAGGACAGGATCTACTCGCTGTTGAGAGTTTTCTACTCATATATAGGATGGGGTGGTGTTCACCGGCAAACTCATGAGACCACACCGCCCCCAGCCCTGGGTCTTGGAGGCGTTCATGTGGACCAGGAACGGGCGATCACCGTAGGGGTTCCAGAGGACGGGAGAGCTGGTGAGGGTAGGTTTTGAGTTGTTTGAACGCCTCCTTGTCTTTGCACGTCCAGCACACATTCTCCAGAAGACCCTTTTTCAGGAGATCTAAGAGAGGTGCTGCCATAGAGGAAAAACAAGGGGCAAAACAGCAATAATAGTTTGCAAACCATAAAAAGGCGCGTACCTGATGTCACGCGGATAGGATCAGACAGCCCCCAATTTCTTCTCCTTCAGTTTTAACAGACCACGTCCAATACGGTACCTGAGCTCAGCCCTAAGTGACACTAACAGGGGTTCGGCATTAGCGCCACTTCCCGCAACTCTCAGAGAATTTGACTTAGATGGTGCAGGTGATCCTCCGAGCTACTTGAATGGATGACAACATCATCCAGATATGCAGCGGTGTCTTGATGGTGATGTTATAGGATGAAGTCTATGAGCCTCTGGAGAGTAGCTGGGGCACCGTGCTGACCAAAAGGGAGAACCTGGTACTGCCAGTGGCCCCATTGAAAAGGCAATCTTTTCCTTGGCTTTCGGAGTGAGGGCTACCTGCCAATACCCCTTAGTCAGATTGAGTGTCGAAATAAATCAGGCTTTCCTCAGTCGTTCCAGAAGATCATCCACATACGGATATGGGTACAGGAAGTTGGAGATGGCGTTCAGCCACCAAAAGTCTTTACATAGACGAATCGTTCCGTTGGGTTTGTGCACTATTACATTGGGGGCTTGACCATGAGCATGCCTATTCCTTTATGATGCCATGTTGAAGCATGCTTTTGCCTTATGCATTTATGGCATGATTGCGGGCTTCCAGGGCTCTGTGTGGGCGTTGACGATGATCACTTTGGGCGACGTTTTGATGTTGTGATGTACAAGATGTGTGAGCCCCGATTAGGAGGAAAACACATCGTTGAACTTTTCCACCATCTCATCTAGCTCTTGATTCTACGTGGACGACAGATCCTCTCCATGTTGGATCAGCTTGCATTCCTGCTCAGCAGATAAAAAGAGGCAAGAGCTGAGATGCACGGTATTGGTTTAATCCACCATTTCAATGAGTTCATATTATGCAGCTCAATACATTTGCACCTACCCCCTCATCCACCACTCGCCGCAGCTTCCGCTTTAGAGTTTTATTAATTCGGTTTGGATCTGCTTAACCTGCAACAGCCAGCACACATCACACATTTGTTTAAACATGAAGAGCGGTCCCAGTTCCCTCACTATGTGTTTTAAGATGGCATTTCGCAAAGGGACAGCTTCGGGGTAGCTTGTGGTGTAGTCGACAATAACCAGGATAGATTTGTGCCCTTTAGTCGATTTGGGAAGTGGACCGACGAAGTCCATACCTAGCCGCTTAAATGACATGCTGATGATTGACAGAGGAATCAATAGGGTGAGGACAGTGAAACGATTTCTATTTTTTCAGTAGTATTATTAATCCCCAGATGACCCCTGAATGGTGTGGAGTGCATCACAGTGTCGACTTTACCTTGGGGCACCACTAAGAGAGTGCAGGGTTCACCTCGCCGTAAGGTATGATAATATAGAAAGTTATTCTTCACCGGGAAGTAAGAGGCGGGCCGGGGCTGCGGGGGTGCTGTTTCCACTATCTATTCCCAGCAGCGCTTTAAGCAGGAATCTTTTCTTTGTAATTGTTCAAAGCTGCCATCGGGTTTCACCTGCTGAGACAGTGAAACAAAAGGATTAGCGGGATCATTAGCCTCACCTTCAACCTCTGCATCAATGTCCTTGTCAGTCTTTGCCCCAGACACACCATTGTGTAGACACCTCTATGTCTAGTTATTTATGTCTATCAGTCCATCTGTTTCTGTCTGTCTATGTATCCATATATATGTATTTAATTATATCTATCTATCTATCTATCTATCTATCTATCTATCTATCTATCTATCTATCTATCTATGTATCTATCTGTCTATCTATTTATCCTTCTCTGTCTAATTTGCTCTCACCCATCTTTGTGTCTTAAACACATTTGTGTCATTGAGCTGGGACAGAACGTGGGCGTTTATCTCCGCACTCGGAGTTAGAACTGTTCTAAAATTTTAGCAGGTTAAAGGTTTATTTGCCAGCACCACCTATACCATTAGTGCAAAAATGATTGTGTAAAAGTGCAAACAGTGCACAGATTTAAAGAATTTGTACATGTAATGTTTTGAACAGGTGGTTGTAACCAGGTTCATTTGTGCAGAGAGTATTAGGTGTCTTATGTGCCTTATGTGAAACGGAAGTGTACACAGTTCCATGTTTGCAGGGTTCTGCAGAGAGTGTAAAGTGTCTTAAGTGCAATAAAAGATGTGTGGGTTGGCCTGTAGGTTTTTAGAGTTCAGGAGTAGGTGGGAGGTGGTTTGCATAACTGAGCAACCGGGAGAAAAGAGCCGAAGTCAGGAAGGTGACCAAGAACCTGATTGTCACTCTGAAAGAGCTCCAGTGTTTCTCTGTGGACAGAGGAGAAACTTCCAGAACCATCTCTGCAACACAACACCCATCAGGCCTTCATGGTAGAGTGGCCAGACGGAAGCCACTCCTTAGTAAAAGCTACATACCAGCTCATTTGATATTTGCCCAAAGGTACCTGAATGACTCTCAGACCATGAGAATTATTTTTTTCGAAGCACCTTTGGCACCAATTACTGCCTCAAGTCTTTTTAAGTATGATGCCAGATGATGGTTTTTCTTCTGGAAGGTTCTCTTTTTCTTCTGGAAGGAGCTCTTTCAGACTAACCATTGGGTTCTTGGTCACCTCCCTGTCTAAGGCCCTTCTATCCCGATCGCTTACTTTGGCTGGGTGGCCCCGCTCTAGGGAGAGTCCTAGTGGTTCCAAACTTCTTCCATTTATGGATGATGGAGGCTCATCTGGCCCTTCAATACTGCAGAAATATTTCTGTACCCCTCCCCAGAACTGTGCCTCAATACACTCCTGTCTCAGAAGTCTACAGTCAATTCCTTGGACTTCATGGCTTGGTTTGTGCTCTAACATGTGCTGGTAACTGTGGAAC
Source organism: Clarias magur (assembly GCA_013621035.1). Taxonomy (NCBI): domain Eukaryota; kingdom Metazoa; phylum Chordata; class Actinopteri; order Siluriformes; family Clariidae; genus Clarias; species Clarias magur. The sequence goes on along the minus strand of QNUK01000009.1, from coordinate 3,030,437 downwards.
CTTATATAGTCTGGTGTGTGTGCCTTCCCAAATCAGGTCCAATCAACTGAATTTACCACAGGTGGATTCCAGTCGAGTTGTAGAAACATCTCAAGGATGATCAGTGGGAACAGGGTGCACCTAAGCTCAATTTTGAGTGACATGGCAAAGGGTGTGAATACTTATGTACATGTGATTTATGTATGTATGTATATTTTTTAATAAGATTTCAAGCAAACATCTTTCACTTTGTCATTACAATTATTTAATACTATTGATTAATTAATTAATTAATACCATTATGGGGTATTGTTTGTAGAATTAGGACAATAATGAATTCTATCCGTTTTGTAATGAGGCTCTAACATAGCTTGCAGTGTCTCTAAAGACTGCACCCTGTGCCCTCAAAAGTTTGTACACCACTCCTGTCTGCCATGATTTCTGTTTAGCCCAAATAGTGATGGACTGTATACTGAACTTAAAGAATGGAATAATTTTTTTTTTTTTGCCACATATCCAGATGTGCAGTGAAATATTTTAACAACTGCCCGTGACCTAAAAATTAAAAGAAAAATAAAGTATTCTAAATAAAGTATATGAACTAAGAATATAATAATAAAAAAGAAAAATAGAGTATGAAAATAAAATATTCAAATAACAATAAAAGAAAAATAAAGATCTATAAAGAGTCTTAATAATAATAATAATAATATTAAATGTGGATGTATAAAGATTGTATTTTGCCTCAAAGAACCAAAATAACAATTGTGTAAAAGTAAAAACATTCATATTAAATATGCAAGGTTTTTTTTTTTTATTAAACATTTCTGAAGGGCGTGCTTAGTCACATGACTCAGACTCATTATAATATCTGAGTTTGAAATTTCTGATTCACTGATGTGTCTGTACTGTGTGTATTTATATCTTCACAGTCATATACAGCATTTTCTGTCTTACTTACTGTGTGGATGAGAAACGCTGCACACACACACACACACACACACACACACACACACACACACACACACACACACACACACACACACACACACACTCTTAAAGCCTCTGTGATGAATAGAGGAAATGTGTTTGTGTTCTGAGAGTCTGATGAAGACAAGCCGTGTACCGAGAGACCGAGCTGTGATGATCAAAGCTCTTCCTTTTCTCAAAGAAATGGCTATAAATAATTTTGTGTGTCTGTCAGTGTGTGTATGTGTGTTTATGTCTGTGAGAGTGTGTGGTTGGGGTGTAAGAGGAGTAATTACATTTTTATGATTACGCGGGTTCGATCTGTATATCGATCTGTCTGTCTGTCAGTCTTTCTATCTGTCTGTCTATCTGTGTATCTCTCTCTATCTGTATATGTATCTGTGTTATACGCTGAGAGTGATGGAGTGTGTTCAAAGTGTGTGTGTTGATGCGCTGTTGTTTTTTGCTTGTACAGGAAGAGTTCTCCCTCCTGCAGGAGCTCTACAGGTTCGAGAGGCCGCGCGCGGATGTCGATGAGGTAATGCAGGCTTTCAATCAAATTAGCGCTAACGAGTGGAGAGAGACGGCGAGGGTCCGAATGGAGCTGAACGCTCAGGACATTCACTTTTTCGATCTAATGCATTGATGTTTTTGTACTCATCTGTAGAGCAGCGCAGTGGGCACGCCCACACACACACACACACACACACACACACACACACACACACACACACATACACACACACAGATACACATACAGGGAATCTGGGGAAGAGATTAATTCATTCATTCATTAAACTTCAGTAATCATGTTATCCTGTTCAGGGTCATGGTGTTCACTGGGAGTATTGGGAAGGAGGAGGGCATACACCCTGACTGGGACACTAGACGACGGGTGTGGTCAGTTGCGCGTGTGTGAACATGTGTATGTGTTGCTCTGTACTCCTGCAGGAGGCGCTGTGTGAGTGTGTGGAGAGACGAACGCGGCAGCTGGAGGATCTGGAGGCGGCGTTCGCCGATCTGCTGGAGGACGACAACGAGCCCACTGTGGAGCGCTTAGCGGATAAGCCTGGGTGCGGAGACACACACACACGCACACACACACACACACACACTCCCAAAACACTGCTTAAATCAGTTGTGTGTGAAGCTGATAATGCCTCCACTGCAGCAGTGACCAGAAACATATTTATCTAGTGCCAGACAGAACCGTGCGTGCGTGCGTTCGTGTGTAGAGAATATATATATGTGTGTGTGTGTGTTTATAAAGTATTTAAATGGAAGTGCTATGTGTTTTGTGTGAGTTTGTGTAGAGTGTTGGGCGTGTGTGAGCGCGCAGGCATAGTGTGTGTTTGTGTGCATGTGCAGCTAGAGTGTGTGTGTGTTGCAGTAATGCTGATGTGTGTTTGCAGGATGAGCTCACTGGTTAAACTGGTCTACAGTCTGAAGAGTCGTTGCGAGACACCCGACTACGAAATGGTAAACACACAGATACACATACAAGCACACACACACGCAAATGTGTACACACACACTTCCTTTTCATCTTTACATCAAAGTCTTTCTCAGGGGAAACTCGCATCATGTGATGCTGCTCGTTGTCCGTGGGTGGGAGGGGCTTATTCGCTGTGTCTGCTGTCAATCACAGCAACATAAACCAACCAATGGGTTAGCTCCACCCTCTCCATGGGCACCTGTCGTGTGTTTGGTGGAGAGCTGGCTGGTGGGTGGGGCGGGGATTGACAGTTGTCAAGAAAATCAAGAGGAATAATTTTGCATTGACTACAACACACACACACACACACACACACACACACATATATACGCACACACATATATACTGTACACACACACACACACTCGCACACTGATTTTTTTCGGAACAGGAAGCGTATCCTGAACGTGCCTGTGTGTGTGTGTACGTGTGTGTGTGTACGTGTGTGTGTGTACGTGTGTGTGTGTACGTGTGTGTGTGTACATGTGTGTGTGTACATGTGTATGTGTGTGTGTATGTGTGTGTGTATGTATGTGTGTATGTGTGTGTGTGTGTGTGTGCAGGTCCACCAGGCCGGACTGACCTGTGATTACTCAGAACTTCCTCACCACGTCAGCAGTGAAGCGGAGATTGAGCAGCTGATGCTCGCGGTGCGTCTCTTCCTGCAGGCCCTCCCCAAACCCACCCTCATCACTGTGTCGAGGTCAGAGTCTCAAAAATCAGTGTGTGCTGCTCAAAAGTTTGTACACCCTTACAGTGAGACAGGGACATGAGTTAAACTGACCGATGGTGATGGAGGGATCAGAAGCCATACACCAGTACCCATTTATCACTTAAACCCATAAACACCTTCACCCTGTAGGACACACCCCCTACCTGCAGCAGAGTGAAACTGCGTTTCAGTTCATTATTGCGTTGTTGCACTCACCTGTTACTTTACACAGTTTGAATATTAATTTGTTTTTTGCTTTTACTATGTTTTTATTTACAGAATTTAATTAATTATTTAGTCTTGTGGTCTTTTTTTTTTTTTACTTTTTACTATTAATTTATTTAACTATTCATTGTCTTTTAATTTTTACAATCCAGTCATTGATTCATTTAGATTTTGGTTGTTGTTTATGGATTTGTGTATTAATTTTATATTTGTTTATTTGTTTTTTTATTCAAGTTTGTTTTCGTTGTTTTAAAGAGTTTGTAGAAAGTGTTAAAAGGTTAAAGGTAAAATAATCTGATGAACTTTAATGTAATCAGTGATTCACAATGCTTATTTAATTAATTATATGGTATTTTTTTAGTCTTTAATTGTTCATTCACGGTTGTATTTATTAGTTTTCTGGTTTCTTGATTCACTTATTAAATTTCTTTATTAGCCCATTCTTTCACTATTTATTTATCAATGTTTTTATTTATTTATTTATTTATTTATTTATTTGTGCGCTCATCTATTAACTATTTATTTTTATTTATTCAGTCATCCATTCCTTTATAGTTTGTTTGTTTGTTCATTGATTTGTGTATTGATTCTTAGTTAATTTCTTTTGTTTATTTGTTCTTCATATTTTATTTATTCTTTTTATTTATTCATTTTTTGGAGGTATCTCATTATATTATATTTCCGTGTGTGTGTGTGTGTGGGTGTGTGTGTGTGTGTGTGTCTGCTCCCACACACAGGTCGAGTATGGATGAGTATTGCCCTCCTGATCAGGTCGAGTTCATTCAGAGCAGCATGCTGAAGGTTCTAGAAGCTCTCTTCGGTTCTTTAGACGTCCATAGGGAGTACGGAGAAGCTGCTGGAGGAAGCACCTCGCAGTCTTCATGATGCTAATCAGCTTTACTGCAGCTGTGTGACACACTCTGAGTGGACCAGCATGGACTTGTGTGTGTGTGTGTATGTGTATGTGTATGTGTATGTGTGTGTGTATGTGTGTGTGTGTGTGTATGTGTGTGTGTATTTGTGTGTGTGGAGGGGGGTGGAAAAGAAAGAGAAAGTGTGTGTTGAGTGTTTTTAAATTGAAGCTCCTGTCATCTATTTTTGTTTTCTGAATTTGTTATCAGTGAGATATAAGAGATCCTGGGAAAGTGCTCGTGCTGATCACACACACACACACAGTTTCTCAGAAAAGCAGTGAAGGATTTATTTCACGCTGATCTTCTGTGAAGGAACAGAGGGAAATCTCTTCTCCCTGAAGCTTTAATATTGGACTATAAAGTGATATTTTGTGTAAATATTAAATAAAGTATTAAAGTTAATATCTGTAAAAGAGCGCAAGCATTTAAAGACAAAGACAAAAGAAAAGAATATTTGTAAAATAATATAGTGTTTTGATGTCAAATTCTGTCATTGCATCCTGACGTGATATTTTCCGTACAGCAACTTGCACTTGCTTTGCTTCCTGGGTCTTGGATTGGTTGTTCCTTTTAGTTGATCGAGGCCACGCCTCATGACTGTAACTGCCCTTCGTTTAGTTTCGTGAGACTGACTGGCACAAAGACAGTGCTTCCTTTATTGCAGAATGAAACAGATGCCACTAGGGATGTGCCGAACGGAGCTTTCGAAGCAGTGAAGCTTTTACAACAAACTGCGTTGACGCTTTAAAGCTTTTTGACACTGTACTCAAAAAAATCCCAACACCAGCTGTGCCATTCACATGTGTTGTTCACCGTAAGGTTTTGTTTGTATGTTTAATAAGACGGTGTTCACAAGTTTGTAGTTGAGGAAGGACTTTTATGCTTGTTGGGAACAGTGGTTGAGCCCGCAACGTGTTTTAATTTACGTTCATACAACAGACATCAAACGTCATTGTTTTTATTATAATTTTTTTAACAATAATACATCACGTCAAAACCATATAGCCATGACAATTATGGATATAATTATAACATTGGAATAAATGGGCAGCGGGTATGGGACAGCGCAATAGACGCACTCTGTGTTTGAGCCCTGTGTGATGTGTCAGTGAGATAACGAAGCTTCATTTCCACAGGTCACGTGACGGCCTCGTTTCAAGCAATGCTCCGAAGCACTAGCGTGTCGAAAACTCGAGACGTGTGTCCAAACTGAGTGTTGAGCGACCAACACAGTTAGCTAAAACACAGAGGCCACAACCTAGTTATTCTGCACTTTAACCTAAAGCACAGAGGCCATGCCCTGTTCATTCTTTACTGTAACCAGAAACACAGAGGCCACGCCCTCCTTCTTCTTCACTGTAACCTAATACACAGAGGCCACACCCTAGTTATTTTTTATTGTAACCTAAAATATTAAGGCCTTTTCCTTTTCCCTTTTCTTCACCTCAACCTGAAACATGGAGGCCAGACGCTCCTCCCTCTTCACTTGAACCTGAAACAAAGTCCACGCCCTGTTCCTTCTTTAATTTGAAACACAGAAGCCACGCCCTCCTCCTTCTTCACTGTAACCTGAAATACAGAGGCCACACCCTCCTTCTTCTTCACTGTAATCTAATACACAGAGGCCACACCCTAGTTATTCTTTACTGTAACTTAAAAAACAGAGGCCACGCCCTCCTCCGTCCCCTTCTTCTTCTTCACTGTAACCTGAAGCATGGAGGCCACGTGCTCCTCCTTCTTCACTATAACCTAAAACTCAGTGGCCACACCCTAGTTATTCTTGCAGTTTATTTAACCTGAAACACAGAGACCACGTCCTCCTTCTTCACTGTAACCTAATACACAAAAGGCCTTTTCCTTTTCCCTTTTCTTCACCTCAACCTGAAACATGGAGGCCAGACGCTCCTCCCTCTTCACTTGAACCTGAAACAAAGTCCATGCCCTGTTCCTTCTTTAATTTGAAACACAGAAGCCACGCCCTCCTCCTTCTTCACTGTAACCTGAAATACAGAGGCCACACCCTGTTCTTTTTTCATTTTAACCTGAAATAAGGGGCATGTCCTCCTTCACTTAAACCAGAAAAACAGAGGCCACGCCCTCCTCCGTCTTTGCATTTTATTTAAAGTTTTCTAAACATGTCACAGGTATTAAGTACTAAGCTTATCACTTTTTCTGTACTCACATTGTGTATAGTTTCTATTGGTTAATCACGTACAGCATGCCCAATTTATCGGGTCGGGTGTCTCTTCCTCTTCACACGGGTGCGTTAATGTTCTGCATGTGAGCAAAATTTAATTTGTTTTTTGTTCCTTCATATCTTCTACTTCGTTGGAGTTCTTAATCTGTACGTGTCTACACTGGTACATGTGGCAATTTCTGTGTTTGTGTGTGTGTGTGTGTATAGAGACATGACGTTCAGGTCTGGGAATGATAATGTCCTCTCAGTCTGGATGCCCTGTGATCAACCCCAGACTCTGTCCTGTATGAGGCGATGACACCCAGCAGAGGCCATGGTTATGGCCCAAGTTATGTTGCATCTTTGTTGCTTAGCAACTTCACGGTCAGATTATTTCTGCATGGCTCAGGGAGGAGATGCGTCAGGACCAGATCCCCTGGGGTTCTTCCATCTGGATGGCACGAATAAAAGAAGAAAAAAAAAACTCTGACACTGATGTTAAGTGAGTTAGCTAATTGACAATGTGGAGCGTGTTTCACAACGGATATGAGGTTAATACTCCCATAAAGATAAACCTTTGGTTATTTAAAATGTTGTCGAAATTGAAGAACGTTTCCAAGGCTAGGGATATGAAGACGTTCTGCGTGAAGGAAGATCAAAGAAATCAAAACTGGTTTTAATCTATTAACCTTAATTAAAGTAATGGAACATCATATGTTCTAACCAGCGCTGGTGGGTTTTATGGCTTTCTCACAAAAATTTTCAATTCATTTCTTTTAAAATATTTTGTTGATACATGAGGGCTGCATTTGAAACATCTCCCCAGCTCAGACTAAGTTACCTTAGTGAATTTAATCACTTAAACAAAAGAGAGAGATGGAGAGAACTCATTACACGATAACGAGAACGCTATTAGAAATCATTTCTAATCTGTTACTTAAGTCTCTTCAGAGAATCCTGCGTCTTTAAGGGACACGCTTTCATATGCAAATCAGCATGGCACTCCGATGAATGTCCAAATTAGTATTTTTCATCAGCTCTAATCACAGGCTTCTTTTACAGCAAGGTAATAGTACTGTACGTAATGTCGCCTGATTCTGCACATATCAGATCTGATAAACACGACTCATTCAGGAGACAGCCGGTGTTTCACAAGTCTGAAATTAAAAAGGAACGCAGGCGACGTGTTCTGGAACGAGATGACAGAATAAAAATGGAAGTACGGTCCGGTCGTGACCTGATGTGAGGAAAAATGTGCATTTATGTGTGACATCATTTTCCAGGATTGCATTTCAGACATGTACGCAAGAATACTGCGTTTCAGACGATCGGAAAGCCAGAATGTGTTCAGAGCTGAAAAAGAAAAGAATGTCTAGATCTTGTCCAGGAAGGGGGTTAAAACTCAGACCATATTGGAGTAACTTGACACTGATTTTCAGTAAGAGTTATATTAATGGCCTTCTAATATTTTAGTGTTTCTACATTGACAAGTAATGAGAGTTTGGAGTCATAAAGTCCATGGGTTTTTTGTTTGTTTGTGTATGTTTCTCTGTACCATGACAAGGGTGTTTGTTTTTTTTTATCACAAATGCCATTCAATTCAAACTGGGACTTATGGTTGTTCCGAATGACAAACACAATTATGAGAATTAAAACTCACTTTATTTCTCTATATAATCTCCTGTTACACTAACGCACTTATCCCAGCGTTATCGCAAATATTTCCCAGTACCCAGGAGCCGTGATCGGACTGTCCGTCTGTTTCCCGTCTGGAACACTGGCCTACCAGGAACTCCTAAGAGTGCCAATCGTGACTAATTCAAACTGAGATGAAATCGTAACAGTTTGTAAAGTTGCTTAGTTAAATCTTGGCATATTGTATGATTTCTGCATGTTTTTGGACAAAGACGCCTGAACCACCTACAGAGTCCCAAAGAAGTACTACGAGCCACCTACAAATAACGTACACACTGTTACAATGTCCTTTTTTAATGTAACAGTAATTATATTTTCATTTTTAAAGCATGCACGAAATTCCGAATACTGATGAACTTCCTGAACATGTATTATAAATTTCCTACAGTCTCCCGGTCGTGCAGGTTTGTGAAAAGTCCCCTCTGCTTTGAGTAGAACATTTTCCAATAACAGCATGCTCCTAGGTGTTTTATTTCTTACATAGGAATTGAATAATATGGTTGCTCAGGGTGATGTGGTATTTTAATGCAAATTCAAATTCTAGTCTTGTTGGAGGAAGAGGAACAGGCCATGTCAGATTGTGCAGTTGTGGGAAAACAATCAATCATCTTTCTACTAATGACATTGAGGTATTTGGCAGATGCCCTTTTCCAGAGTGATTTACATTTTTGTCTTGACGACTTGGTGGTTGTGGGATTTGAACCTTCCGAACCGTAGTCCAATGCCTTAACCACTGAGCTACCCCTGATCCCTATAATGGAAAGTTTTATTCTTTGTACTGAGGGGAAAAAATTGCTTTTTCAGTGAGTGTATCTGTCTCGTTCATCGGTCAGACGGTGGAAACTCTCCCGGCAGGACGCATCAGTGAAGGCATTGCGAACAGCCGGATGAAATTGAAAAGAGAGTAAATATGATTTTGAGTCAGGATTCACGCTCACAATCGCTCGCAGGTTCGGTGATGAGGCACTGCGGTGTAGCTTCACATCACTTTCCCTGAACAAGCCTGCAGGATTTTCTTCCTCTTTAAAGCGCTGACGCGGGTCGCAGAACGAGAACAGTGGGTTCTGCTTTGAGCGTACCGTGTGCGTACAACAGCGTGCGCGTCTGCAATGAATGCCAGTGATGCACGGGCAGGTTGCTGATAAAGACCTGGAACGCTTCGTTTTCAGCGCACGTCTGAGACGGCCGCGCTCTAATGGATGAATTTTATTCAAATCCTGCTCGCTTATGGGTCGTAATTAATTGCGTGAACCGGATGAGTCGCTTGCAGAAACAATGAGCTTGTGCGTATCGTTTCAGTCGGCGAGCTGAGTTATCATTCACGGAAAAGTGAAATTAGGATTCGATTTGTAGGTGTGTGGCCTTTGGAACGATGACTTCATCTTTTGTCTGTGTTCTTAAATACTTAAATGGATATGCGATTAAAACGAAGGAGAGCCGGAATGCTGCGAGTGATTACGGCACCGGTGTCAAAGCACTAAGACATCTCCGATACCATTATGTTATCACTTCGCGTGGGGATTGGGGCGAGTCAAAGGTTACAGATCACCCCTGCCCGAGTCTCGGAGGGGCCATGCAAAGGTCTACAATTGACCTTGAAGTTTACTTAATGATGTTATACTGATACAGAGCGGGTGAAACGTAACTAGGCATTAAGAATTGGTAATAACGTTCATATTTCTCCAGTGTCCAAGGCTTTGTCCTGTTCTCCGCTTTCTCTGGAGGACACACTGGAGGACTTGGAGGAACGGACTCAGGAGGAACTCAGTAACATCTCGAAGGAGCGACTTCCTCCAGAGGACTGCACATTCCATCCTCGGCCATTTAAGGAAACTGGTTGATGCCTACGTGGAAATTCCTACATGAAAGATTTGCTGTGTGATAAAGTACATGTACAATCTGTTTCAATACATTTGCATCATGAGACATATGGACTTTATTACCAATGTTTAATGTCTGGTTACTTTTCACCCACCCTGTATAACTACAGACAATACAGATGATATGTGTTGAGATGATAAATGGTTTGGTTGAAACACTTGACCAGATACATTACCAGTGACAAGGTTGATGTGACGTTCAGCAAAACGACCATCGAGCCAGCAAGCAGTCTGTGGACTCGCCAATCACTGTACTGATAATGATTACTGATGACATTATCAGTTACCTGGCTGCATTCTTACTCGCATTTGGGTCTAAACACTAATCAGTCGCACTAAAGTTACAGAATGCAGCTGTAAAGACTGCAAAGCAGATGCTTAGTCAAAAAATGTTTCCATCGCTCCAAAGTCCAGTCTTTATGTGTGTCTTTATCTCCATTCACGAACTAATTGTTTGGCGATCACGTTTCTTACACAATGTTGTCAGATCAGCGCTCCCCTTCCAGGTTTTAATAATGTGTTCCGGTCTTTTTAAAATCCTTAGTTGTTTTCTTTGCTTGATGCAGCCCAATAATTTGACCCTTCTTCTGAAATGGCGACCTTTTTTTCTTTGGGCCGACTGGTGTATTATTATTATTATTATTATTATTATTGTCATTATTATTATTATCATAATTTCAGTGCACAGTCATATCCTGTAGACTTTATTACAACTCTGAGTAATACTTATATTAAAGGAGTCCTGAACTAAATTGAACTGATAGATGTTGAGGATGTTTATTTATCTCACTCTGATTTGATTTCCTGATTTCATGCCTTGCAGTAATTTCTTCAATTATTATTATTATTATTTCTTATATTCTTACAATCATCATTCTTTGGTCCATTTTTTTACTCTTGTTTTACAGCTTGTAGACGAGCACAACAACACAACTTATACAGAGGATTTATTTTATACAAAAGGAGAACTATAGCTATGAGAGACTAATCCAAAATGGACACTTTTTGTTTTTGCTCTATCTGACCTAAAATTCTGTTAAACACAAATCAATTTTCATTCTGACCTTTAATAGCATCTCTTAAAATTGACGGTCATAGATTGACATTTTAATTATTTAAGGTTATTTTTGTAACTTGGTGATTAGCACTGTCGCTTTGCACCTGCAGGGTCGAGGGTTCGATTCCCGCCTCAGGGTGTGTGTGTGTGTGTGTGTGTGTGTGTGTGTGTGTGTGTGTGTGTGTGTGTGTGTGTGTGTGTGTGTGTGTGTGTGCGTGTGTGCGTGTGTGTTTTCAGCTTTACCTTTGAGGCTCCCTACAACCCTGTACAGGATAAGCGATATAGGGAAGGAGTGAGTGACAGAGCGTGAAAGGATAAAATGTAATTAACATGAATTTACATACAAGTGTTTAAACAAACCAATAAAGAACTGAGTTATGAATTAGTTCACTTATGTCATAACAGATATACAGTATATTTGTTCCTCTTTTTTTTTCTCCAGCTTCACATTTAAAATGAAAAAAAAAAACTTGTCATGTTACTAAGAAACTGCAAAGAAACCAGAACATCTCTGTTCTGCAGTGAAAGCATCACCTGTGACGGGTTACAGTACTGACACTGGAGACTCCTTACAGGAAACAAACACCACTTCCATGCCTAAGCCTTGACACCTCAATAACATTAGCATTGGCCTTTAAATTTAAACGAGACCTACGGGATGCACAATTGTGTCTCCGTGTGCCAGTTGAGCTCAGCTCGACCACCTTTTCCTGTTTTTTTTTTTGTTTTTTTTTCACTATTGTGGCACTTGTCAGAAAAATAAAACCACTTCCTCGTTTCGAAGCATGTAGCGTGCGAGGAAGTCACAACTGAAGATGTTGAGTTCAGCTTCTCATTCAAAGGCTGATGGACGTCACCGGACGCCGGTGAGGAAACGAGTTGCGAGAAGAAAAAAAATTCAGGTTCGACGCGTTCCAATGAAAGACTGGAAGTTCTGCGAGTGTGCAATGCCTGAGAGCGGCAACGCCAAAGCCTGTTCCTGTCCCCAGCTTTGTTTTCTCCACATAGAGCATTAAGACTTGGTGTGTCTGTGTGTGTATACAGTACATGTGCACTGAATAAACCCAGGTATGTCAACATACTTTCTATTTATTATTGCTTTTTCATTCTGTGTGGAGTCTCAGCTCTGAGCTGCAGAGACCGAACGCTAATCTCTCTCTCTGAGCGCCGCACGCGCATCGCGGGGGTCGAGGTCAGAGTGTTCACGTGATCCGCTCATGGAAAGAGTCGCCAGGGAAAAGATTAACAGCATAATCCAGACGCTTTGTGTTCTTAGTTAGCTTCGTAGTAACGTGTTGAGATTTTGTTTCCATGTTTTAGACAAAAAAAAAAAGAAATCAAAAAAGAAAAAATGCATGAAACATTGTAATCCTCTTGTACTTTGTCACAGTTCCTGTTATCAGTTACGTTATAGTCGCTCATTTATCAATGCTGATTGGTCGTTCTAATACATTATGGTTTCTATAGTAACAGCTCTTTATGGAAGGAGTCAGTGCTTTATAACAGTCAGAGCAAAAGCTGGAACTTTTCTGATACCATCAGATCAAAGGAGTTTACGTTATTATTAGTATTATTAGTTTACAGTATTATTAGTTATTAGTAGTATATTTATCCATTTTGCACAAACTCACTCAATTTCACTTTCATGCTGTTCTTTGCACAAATAAAAGTATTTGCACCGTTGCAAATTTGCACTTTTTCTTTTTTTACTTACTTATTATTATTATTTTATTTTATCTCATTAAAGAGGCCGGTTTTGCAGCAACCCATTAATTATCAACCCAAACATGGTATTAGTCTCACCTAGGTGAAAAAGTGAATTTTCAGACAGAATCAAATAACATAATACTTAACACTTCTTCTCTCCCGATAAATGCTTAGTTTTTTTTTATTTTTTTTATTTATACATTTATATTTTTATCAGATAAAAAGAATCACATTTGGTAAATGCAGTTTGATGCCCTTTTATGTCGGTAGTGTTCGGAACTTTTTTGAATTCAAATCTTTCAACGGTCTTAACTGTCACTCACATGAAACTCGGCTGATTTAGATTTCACATGAAAAGACACAAATATGAAAAAGCGTATTAATCTAAAACACAAAATTGTTAAGATATTGAAAAAAATGAATTTGACATGGTTACTGACACTACAGATTTTTTTTGTTTTGTTTTTTTAAGCATATTAAAAAAAACTAATTAGACCAAAAACAATTAGAAACTTACATCAATTTTAGTATCAATACTCATATAGAAATAGGAATAATTTGCATTTTAAATAATTATTGTTTGAAGTGAGACGGTATAATGCAAAAAAATTGTCATTTTGGGGAAAATATAAAATCATCTCCCTAAAACAGCTAGTGTTAGCAACCTTAAATTTTAAGGGGAAGCGAGATCGGTCACTTCCATGTTGGATAAACTTCAGAAGTAGCTACTTTGACACACACACAAATTTTCTGTATTGTATGTATAACATAAAAAAAAATCTAAAAATCAGCACCAGTACTGTGTTTTGGCCGTGTACATCTTTCTATTTTTAAAACCCAATAACGCCCACATGCTGTAAATGAGCTGTTACTATAGAAACGTTACATATCATTTATTTTAAGGTAAAGGCAAAACTGTAATTAGGGTTTGTTTGTGTAAATGTCTTTTTATGTAATTACTTTAAGATGCGTTGATGTGAAATAAAATGTATTATTATTATCATTATTATTAATATTATTATTCATGATTGCATTACAATGCACCGCTACTGTAAATTGCACTGGTGTCACAGCGGATTCGCTTCCGCCACGTCTAACTGGAGTGACGCTCTTTAAACCCATCATGATCATATCCAAATGTCATTTCATAGCTTTTCATCTTTTGTTCGTTCTGTCACTGTATATAATAACCACTCCTGTGTGTGTGTGTGCGTGTGTGTGTGTGTGTGCGTGTGTAATAGGGGGAGAACGTAGTAGCACTGTGGAAATGTACTGCCGCGGTTGTTAAATGTGATTTCTGTCTGTAATGACCCGTCATCAAGGCCGAGGCTTCACACAGAAGTGCCATAGAAAAATATATTACGAAAAAAACACGCATCCCACACCGCCTAAAGAGAACAGAGCTCTTTAAATCTGCAGGTCCATTATTCCACGTGCTCTCGTCGCTGGCGCTTCCACTCAGCAGCGCTCTTGTGCAGTAATAGTCAGAGCTCGTTCTGTGAGTCAGAGTGCGTTAAAGGTCACAGTGCGTTACAGAAATAATGGAATCATTTGCCGAGGTTCTGCTCAGAACCTGTAATTCACGCCGTGTAGCGCAGACTTTAGGCCATAGCTGGCAGACTGGATCCTGCTGTGTCTTTGTGATGGGACGGACGCCGTTGTGTACTCGCTGACCTGTTGTTCCTCTTAATGTTAGGTCTTGTTGAACTTTCTTAAAGTAGACGAGCATAAATAAAGAGAAAATTACTGGGCTGAACTAGTTTGCATTGTCGCTTTGCGCCTCCAGGGTTGGGGGTTTGAAACTCGGCTCCGGTCTTTGTGTGTGTGTGTCTGAGATCTTTGCATAATCTTTCTTGTTCTTGGTGAATATTTCTTCATGGATCCTGAATTCTCTGTAGCCTATGAGTGTGTGTATGAGGTCCTCAGCATTGTATCATTGTTTTTTTTTCACAGTCGGGTTCCAGGATCAGTAATGAGAACATGTGACCCCAAAAGTCTGGTTCTTTTCGATCGGTGAGATTGCTGAACCATGCCGAGCGTGCACACTCCGTACACCATCACAGCCACGGCTGATACAGTAGCAGGCACACATTGCTTTTGACATTTTTTTCTGAGATATCAATAATATTAGGTTTAGTGCAAAAGTTACTTCAATCAGTCGCTCATATGTCGAAAATGCTTCTTTATGCCGAGGCTCACTTCATGCAAACTTTCAGGTCTTAATGTGAAAAAAGGCGGGGGGGCGGAAGGGGGCGGGGCATTCGCATGCCGCAGGACCCCTGTAAAGAGTTTGAAGGAACCATTAATGCTTATAAAGCTCCTTAAGTCTCCAGGATTTCTGATACGTATCCTTCAGGATGATGTAACACTTATTATTACACTGACCGCAAACCTCCATTACACCATCCTGAGGAATAGGAGAGTACTTGTAAGCAGAAGCTGGTGTTGATGCGGTCTTTATCAGGGTGTATGTGAGGGTGTGCATGCACTATTCATTTACACAAGGTCACCTGGAGGTCACTCGGAAAATTGCAGAGGCGATGCAGCAAGCAGTAGATCGATAGGTCGCTGCTAGCTAGAACCTCAATGAGAACTTATTAGTGCGTGTAATGCTGTAGGAATCAGTTTGTGTGTATGTGTGTGTGTGTGTGCGTGTGTGTGTGTGTGTGTGTGCGTGTGTGTGTGTGTGTGTGTGTGCGTGTGTGTGTGTGTGTGAGAGGGAGAGAGAGAGAAAGGGAAAGAGAACAGCTGTTGCAGTATAATGAGTGAGACAGAACATGTGGGTGGAGATGAAGAGAAATGCTCTAACAGTTCTCAAAGGATCGACTTCTCACACTTTACACCTCACTGCTGCTGAATCCCAGATTTATTCTGTAGAGCAGAAGCGCAGCTACAAAGCCCAGATGTTTGTACAGTATATTAATGCTCTCCGTCTAATACGTTATCGTTTCTATGGTAACAGCTCATTCACAGGGCCGTGTACGTGTACAGTGTACATCGCTAACGTTAGCGCTCCGTAACAGTCAGAGGTTCACCTGTAAATGTAAGTTTCTAGGAAAGAAAGTTTTTTTTGTTGTTGTTCATCACATGAAAGCTTGTTAACTTGAAGAAAAGAAAAAAATGAGGATGATGAGGGGACGAATGGTTACAACTGCTGTAACATGGGTTAGACTGTTATAATGTGTAATGTAGGTCAGTGTTTTCCTGGTGGGCCCCTAGTGAGTCCTGCAGTCTGCATCGTCTCTACATCTAATAGAACTGTAAAGCTGGCATGCTGAAGATATTTCAGGGGATGTAAGATGAGTAACAGAACACATCAAACGGGTTTTGGAATTTTTCTCTGTCTTTGTTTCATCGTAATCTGTCCTTCTGTTGAATTTGAATTTGTTGAATTTTGAGATTAACTAATGAACTAATGGAATTTGTTATTGTCTTATGTGCTTATGATGCTGCAATTGAAATCTTCTTTATAAACGCATTCTCATACCTTCACTCCACGCACTTCACTGTAACATAAAAATTTTCGTTCATTACAAAATTCAACAGATGGCGCTGTACTTTTTTTTTTTAACTCGCTTATGAGTGTGCGATTAAATTCCATGTGAACAAAGTCATGGGCACATCTAGTTTAGAATAAATCAATTAGTAAAAAGTTTCTACTTTTCAGTTTTGTAATAAGGTTTAAAATTCCCCTAAATGATTTCTGATTTATTATTTACAATTACAAAGTAACCAGAACTAATATAAACAAGGTCATGTTATTTGACCATGCGAAATTTGTTACACGTTTCAATCTGGATTCGCAGCTTTTTTAGGTTTGGGAACGGCTGCTGTAGGTTGGTAGCGAGCTATCTTAACTATTTAAAGAAAGCTGAGGTCAGATTGCAGGGTTGTCCAGAATGCAGCAGCCCAGGAGCAGATAAGGTTAAGGCCTTAACAGTGATGGGGATCGAACCCCCAGCCTTCTGGTCAGTAACTCAGAGCCTTAACCAATTTAGCCACCACTTGGGAAGAAATATTACCTCGAGCAAATTGAGGAAGAATTAAAGAAGAAAGCACTCACTCACTGTCTATACTATACTTCATCCTGTATTCAGGGTCACAGGGGGCTTGGAGCCTATCCCAGGTGACATAGGACACGAGGCAGGGTACACCCTGGACAGAGTGCCAATCCATCGCAGGGTAACACCAGTTAGCTTAATCTGTATGTTTTTGGACTGTGGGAGGAAACCCACCAAGCACGGGGAGAACATGCAAACTCCATGCACACAGACCCCGAGGCGGGAATCAAACCCAGACCCTGGCGGTGCGAGGCGACGGCGCTAACCACTACGCCACTGTGCCGCTGAGAATAAAGCATCGTTTCTGAAAAATTGTCAAAATGGATCAAAGTATGCGGACACCTGACCATCACATTCACATGCGGTTCTTCCCCAAACTTCACTGGAACTGAGAGGTCCAAACTCGCTCCAGCAGTTAAGCAGACTTTTTTTAAGTAAAACGTAAAAGCTATTTTAAATCTCTTTTTAACTATTTAAGGTTAAACTTTTTTAGCTTTTTCAAATGTCTCTCTGCACCTTAAATTTTTTGAATTAGCCATTTTTACTCAAGCACATTGGATACAATGGATAATAAATAAAAAGCATTATTATAATAATATGAAAAAAAAGTTGTTATTTTGCTCATTTAACTGAAATCTCTTCCTCTTCTTTGGCTTCTGTTCAATTCTAGAAAATTGTGGAATTTTTCATCAGTGAAGCACCCAGCTTTTGTAATGTTCCCATGGTTACCGCAAGAATAGTTTCAACTGGACTAAAAACTTTCCACTAATGACAAATGTAAGCAGTGAATTGTGTTATTTTGGCCTTATTGAGTTCCGTATAAAGAGTGAAGGTCAAAAGCTCCGAGACTTGTTAGTTAAACAGTAAAAAGACAAATAAGGAATGTGTGTTTAATGTGCTGAATGAGAAACGTAAAAAGATTACAAATATCTCTTTGGATGTCATCTTTACTTAGCAGTATATTATAATATTTTTTACTGAACCATCAGGATTCTTTGACACTGTGTTCCACTTAAACACGTCACTTTTGTTACCTCGTTCTCATCAAACGTACAAAAATTCGCGGTTGTTCAGTGTTCAGACGGAAGCTTCTCAAGGTTCTCAAGGTTTCGAGATGCCCCGTGAATGAAAAAAAGCAGCTAAATAAATAAATAAATGATGCCTTTAATATGTGTCCAACATCTGAGCCCTAGTTAATGACCTGTTACTATAGAAACAAGATCATACTGTATTACACATCTTCCCATCTCCGGTCCTGGAGAGCCTCCTGTCCCGTTGTCCCCCTGTCCTCCTGTCCTCCTGTCATGTCCAGTAATAGCGTTTCCACTTTCACTCACGCACGGCTGATGATTAGATGAGATTAGTTCGATCAGGTGCGAGGACGATGCTGTGACGTGCGGGACTGGAACCTCTTGAAACATGTGACTCGCATTATATTGGTTTTCTGAAATGAGGACCTGCATGATGGATGGGTGATAATACCCAAGCTTAATGATGAACATACTTAATTAACAATAGATGTGGTGAAGCTTTCATTAAAGGGATGTTGAGGTTTTTTATGGAAGGAGTTTTTTTTGTCGATGAGAAGTGAAGCTGTAACAATAAGTTTTCTGATTTGTTATTGATATATTTGCTTTGTATTGAGAGGTGCAGGACTATAATGTAGCGAGTGTTGATAGTTGGTACAGGACTGATTTGTTTTGTGGAAGCTCCATAATGTTAAATGTAACTGTAAAATAGGCAAAAGTATGTACTGTACATGCTGATGTTTCTTTTTTTTTAATGTAAGTAGCTATAATTGCTTTGTCATAGAGGAATAAAACACTTGCAGTCAGAGTTGGGAAAAGTACACGTATCCTGCACATGAGTAGAGACTCCCTGGGGCAAAGATTACTCGAGGTAAAGTAGAAGTCCTCAGTTTACTACAAATTACTTGAGCAAAAGTACAGAACTGCTCACCTTCGAATATAGAAATATAGAAAAAGGCATTTTTGTAGTTAAAAAAATCTCTCTCTCTCTCTCTCCTTCCTGACTCTGAATGTGCTGTTTTGTTTTCGTCGCTGTCTGAAACCAGATCCGCTTCTGATTTCAAATACCTTTTATGTTATTAGTCATGTCTCAAAAAAAAAGGCAGCAGGTGGTGAAATTCCTGCTTCAGATATTACACGTCAGAAATTTAGTTACGTTATGCCTTTATCTGTCACATATACATTATACACATACAGCACAGTGAACCAGGGGCGGATCTAGAAAATTATTCATGGGGTGGCGAGGGGGTGGCATTAAAATTATGAGGGGTGGCAACACTGAAGCAAGCATCCTTGCATGGTTTTTGTGGATCCAAGGAACGCTATTGTTATTCGGTGTATACACTAGGGTGCACATTTTTACATTGTAACTATAAAAATGAAATAACGGCTGATGTGTGATTGACTTGAACCTGATATCTGGATTGGAACGTCAGATAAATTAAAAAACCTTTTTATTTTTAGAACACTAGGACACTAGTGCTGGGGTGGCAAATGGGGTGGCAAGGCTTTTTCTTAGGGTGGCAATTGCCATCCCGTGCCACCCCGGTAGATCCGCCCCTGCAGTGGACTCAGTATAAATGGGGTCAGAGGTTAAGGGCCTTGCTCAAGAGGCCAACAATGGCGACCTGGTGGAGCTGGGGATCGAACCACTGACCTTCTGGTCAGTAACTCAGTGCCTTACCTCTCTGAGCCCCTAATTAGGAGTCCAGTTGCCTGTTGTAGGATGTAATGGAGTAAACATCGCATAAGTCGCGACACATGGAAGTACCTGTACTGTTTAAGGACAGGAACAAAATAAATGTACTCAGGTCCCTCCCACCTCTGGCTCGCTGTTTGTAGCAAAACGAATCAGTTTCAGGATGGAAAGTTTCAGGACGGACTCTGCTACCCCGTCGTCACATCACAACCCTTGGTTTTATCTGTGTATCATATCCTGATTGAATAAACACTCCAGCCGGCGTCACACCCTGTCGTCTTACCTCAGGAATGAATAATCAAATCTTGCTGTAAAAACACAGAACGCACAGTGCTGGAGAGAGCGGATGCTCACGAACACTATCGCTGGTTTCCATTCAATGTGAAACAAAACAACCATGATGGATTACTAAGTGTTATTTTTTTAAACAAGCGTTTATTACTCATTAATATATTCTACACAGTGATACACAGTATTACAGTCTGGACTTAAAAGCAAGGACTTGAGCTTGAGGTGGCATAGTAGCGAGCCACGGCCATTTCACGACACAATATGATGTAACGCCGTCATTTGATTACGCCGAACAAATCTAAGCAGAGAGGCGATGAGAGTTAAGACATTATCTAGGCACTAAGAAGAAGCTGGCTGTCTGACACAAAGTCCACAGTTACCTCAATTGATATGTTACAATGACTAATCACAATGATTCCAGGTCGTCCCTGCAAGACTGCATTTATTTTTCAGGTATCCTGATCCGGATTTTCGAGCAAACATAACCCAACTCTTGGAAAGGCAGAAATAAATTAAAAAGCTTCACGGTTCTGCAGCAAAATACACAAGTCCAACAAGTGGTTGAGAAGCTTTCGTGTCTGTTTTTTTTGCGCATCTTTATTCCTCGTGATTTTTGACCTAATAGCTGTCGAGCCTCCCGTTGAAGCCGACGCAACTCCAGTTGCAGCTCCATCCTGACGCCCAGCCGCAGCAGATCTCCCTGAAGGTCTTCCGCATCTCCTGACTCCTGAAGGCATAGATGAGTGGGTCGATCACGGAGTTGCACATGATCAGAATCAGGTACATGTTGAAGTGCGACATGAAGCAGACACAGTACGGGTTCCTGGGGCAGGAGATCATGAGAATCAGGTGGAGGAAAAACGGCGCCCAGCACACGACGAACACCCCGAGCAGGATGGTGAGCGTCACCGCGGCCTTCATGTTGGCCGCCTGCCACACGGGGCCGTTCCCCGGCAAGGCGGCGATGCGTTTCATGTGGAGCCGCGCCAAGAGGAACATGTGCACGTAGAGCGATGCCATGAGTGCAAGCATGGTGAAGAACATGCTGATGAGGCAGATGAGGACTGTAGCGCTCTCGGAGTAAATTATAAAGAGTACGCCAGATGCTGAGCAGAAACTCCAGATGCACACAATGATGACTGCCGCCCGGCGCTGGGTCATGATGTTGTGGTAGCGCAGGGCGTAGAAAATGGTGACGTAGCGGTCCACGGCGATGGCCAGGAGACTCCAAATGGAAGCCAGGAGTGAGCTGCAGATCATGGAGTCGAATACGTTGTCCATGCTTTTCACCACGTCTCCAGAGATGGTCAGGTTGCCGTTAGTGATCAGCGCCATCACTGCCGTTTCCGTCGCGTTCGATACGCTCACCAAAAGGTCAGCCACCGCCAGGCTGCAGATAAAGAAGTACATGGGCGAGTGAAAGTTCTTGTTCTTGATGATGGCTGTGATGACCAGGATGTTCTCCAGGAGGCTGACCAACCCTAGCGTAATGAAGACCTCGGTGGAGATCAACAGCTGCTCGTAGCATCCCGAAGCAGAGCCCCTTTCCCCGGAGGCGGCTTTGTTCCCGATCTGCACACCCAGGCTGTGGTTCCGGTGGGCATGGTGTAGCCCGTGGTGCTCAGAGATGTTCATGTCTGTAGGATCTCCTCACCGCGGCCCTCAGCTTTCCATCTTAATTTAAGTTTTACATTCTATTCCGCTCCAGTGTCCTCCATCTAAATCTGACCTAAAGCGATGCTTCTTCTCCGCGCACGGCGTCATCCTCCAGCATCGCTGAGCTCTTCCAGCAGCTTTTATTTAACCCTCGCACACTTTCCTTCCTGAGAGAGCAGTATCCGAAGAATGAAGAAAAGCATCTAAGAGAGCCTTAACGAAGAGAGAGCCGA
Source organism: Clarias magur (assembly GCA_013621035.1). Taxonomy (NCBI): domain Eukaryota; kingdom Metazoa; phylum Chordata; class Actinopteri; order Siluriformes; family Clariidae; genus Clarias; species Clarias magur. The sequence continues at coordinate 3,008,660 of QNUK01000009.1, read as the reverse complement.
GCTTAAGAGAAAATGACCGAAGACGATAAAAGATAAAAGGAGCACGAATCTGAAGTAGTGCACCTGCTCTGCTCTCCGGAGCATTCCTCTAGCATAGTGACACTTTCCCTCTTCGCCCTTGTTCTGCACTGTAATCACAGGCTCCTCCTCTAATTCCAGCAGCCAATCACAGACTGGGATGGACAGATCAAGGATGGATTATAATAAGTTATACACAGATGCATAGAAGCACTAGACGCAGATGACTTATGATCTTTTCATACAGAAATGTGTCACCTTTCAGGATTTGATTCAGGATTCTCTCTCTCTCTCTCTCTCTCTCTCTCTCTCTTTCTAACGAGAACTGTGCACCAGCCATCCCAGATCTGTCCCTCTTCTTCTTCTTCTTCTACTCGTCCTCCTCCTCGCAGTGCCTCAATGATCACACAGCCTGCGCTCGTCCTTTCTCAAGCTCTAAGTGAAAAGAAGAGATTAAACCCAGGACGTGTGGCACTCTCGATGCAGCCGGTGTCTTCCGTCTTTTTCAGCTCGATACGTGGCTGGATTTTATTAAAGTGAGTGAAGTGCTTGTACTGTTCGACCGGAACAAATTGCATTATAGCCCTGGGTGGAGAGGTTTAGGATACAGCATGCAATTAGATCAATAGGAGAGGCTTTGTTGTTGTCGTTCCGCTGTTAATAGGATTTGTGCTGTATCAATTAGACAAAGAAACACCTGTGCACTGTTCGTGACTCGTTAACAGCAGCGTTACTAACATGCTCGTCTTTGTCAAAATTCAGAATGGATCGATTAATGTTTTTACGTCTACAGACCGGAGATGAATCGAGTATTAACTTTTTTCTCTTTAGACCACAGCTCGGCGTGTGGTTGTTGATTAGTTTTCTCTGACACCAGTGCCAGCTCTCATTTGGATCACAGGTGGATAACAGCGCGCTCGGTCCTGTCATTTTAGCGTTCCTATAGCAACGGCTCCTCCATATGTAAAGACATGGGACGTCATGTACAGGGACGCGCCGCGGACTCGACGCCTCGTTAAATAAACATACAGTAAAAATCGGCGTCCAGTCGTTACCACTCCCGTAAGGAGTTATTTATTTCACCTTTTTTCTTAACTTTTTTTTTTTTTGAAGAATCTCCAGACGGGTTTTATTTATTATGGATTTTTACCTAGTTTTAGCATTTATTTTTCAGTCATGGATTGATTAAACAGTGGGAAAAAATGCTGCACCGCTGCATCAGTACATCACTCTGTGCAAAAGTTTGTATACCCTCGAGGATAAAATTCAAAGATCATTTCATTTTCGAAATTGTTATTATTGCTAAGAATAAGTAATGTAATGAAAACCAATGTTGGTCGTGACTTTAGTCTTTCTCTACATCTCACACTTCTCCAAACAACGGATGAGCTGGTGTCTTTAAAGCAGCCTTGATTTTGGCTCTTGAGGGGATGTTCCACCGCTGTAATCACATCGTCATCAAACATGGAGTGCTTTCTCCAGGTGATGAAATTGGAAGAAGTCACTAGGTGCGAGGTCGGGGGGGGGGGCAGGGAGGGACGAGGCAGAACTTCGTACCCTGAGTCTCACGAAGTTTCACTGTTTCGTGAGTTGAATGTGCTGACGCATTCTCATGAAGAAGGCGAACTTCAATTTTTTTTCGAACCGGTGCGCCATTTTGGTTTTGCCCTTTTAGCGGCGTCATGCGGAACTAAACCGCGGGTACAAAAAGAAATCATTTCCAGAGACTTAATTTGGACAGATATTTTCCATTTTTTTCATACGATAATACTAATTTTATGGCCGCCTCTCGTGAAATCGGCTTCTAAGCACATTCATAACCTTCACATTAGGCGCTTATAATACAGTGTTAGATGCTTTTTAAAAGTCTTATGTCTGAAAAGTCATACATTTTAATGATATTTTTTATTTAAATGCTTAATGAAAAGCTGAAAGTAATATAATTTATCACAGCACTATTCACATTTAACATGAAGCATAAAGGTAACACAGGTCTCAGAGCTCCACCAAAGTGTGTGTGTGTGCGTGTGTGTGTGTGTGTGTGGTGATGCTACAGATGAAATACCCCTCAAATTTACCCCCTTTTTCTGTTTCACTCCTTTTCCAAATGTGCCATTTTAGTGTCTACTCTGTGTAATGTGAAGGAGTTACTGTTAAGCCACGCCCCCTCTTGAGGAACGAAACCCGGAGGAGGGAGATCTTCTTCTTAAATGAAGTAACATCAAGCCCCAGCCAATACAAACATGAAAAAATAACGAAACGTCATGTCTCAGGCACACTAGAGACCCGTCTGAAAAAAGTCAATTTTACACTTTGGATTCGGCTCATTTTAAGTGATGTGTACTTTCTCTGAGCTGTATTATCCAGACATTATTTCACTATTTTATTAATTATAAATCAGGTCTGAAGACTGACAAGCTCAGCACACAAAATATGAGGGCTGTTCAAGTCAAAGTGGGACTTTTGATTTTGCAGGTTTAAAATAAAAAATTTAAGATGAATTAAAAGAAGAAGAATTGTTTCTTGCTTTGTCCGACACACAGCGACGCCGGATGTTCCAACCGGGAGAGACAGACAAACACACGCACTCATGATTTTTTTTTTATGGTATTAAGAAGTTTATTATCGTCACACAGAGCATATTTAAACTTTTTGGCCAGGTGCCCTGTGTCACATACATCCTGTACATCCGCATGAAGGCCGAGGGCCGGCACAGAGGTTAAGATCGGATTGGATTGCGGTTCAAAAGCTTGCACAAGGTCTCACAATGCCACTGTTGGGTCTATGAGCGAGCACTTGGGCCCTCAATTGCTCAGATGTATAATGAGATAAAATGATATAGAAATGTAAGTCGCTCTGGATAAGGGTGTCTGCCAAATGCCGTGATGTAAACATGATGTAATCAGTCGTTAACGTGTCAGACAGACGATAGGAAACTGAAAAGTTAAACAAAAGGCTTCCAGCAGACACGGGCTGTTTGGATGTATATTCGTCTGGATGCAGGCTATAGGACGTGTTAGCGTATGAGGAGTCAGGAAGCACCATGAGGGCGTTCTCATCCTGTTATAAACCTTTACAATAACAAACAGAACACAGAAAGTAATAACTCGCTTTATTTCTCTATATAATCCCCTGCTACACTAATGCACTTATCCCAGTGTTTCACTAGCGCTTGGATACCATCAAGGTAGAAAGTTGTCAGAGTTTTCAGAGATCAAACTGTTTCAAACTGTCTGATTCACGTTTGAAACACTGACCTCCCAGGAACTCCCAGCCGAGTCCCTGTAAGGTGCGAGTGGTCTTGGTGAATTGATTTTAAAGGATCAGGCGTTCCACCCGCTGAATGTTCACGTGAGCTCCGAGCCACCTGGGCCGGGATTATCGTCATCCACAGACTTTTGCACCGTTTAAATGTTTGACTGCGGCTAAGAGTCTCATCACCACACTGTGATTGATGTCTTCTAGAAATGCCTTTAGCTTTTGTGTCTTCATTTCTGAGACATTTCATCACAAGTCCTCTCATACTCCCAGGCCTGATCAGTTCAGCGGTTTCCCCAGAAACCAGACTGTAATCATCTACAATTAAAAAAATAAAAGAAGGAAAATAATCGTAATCTTCGAAAAAATATGACAAAATTTCTCATATTGCGCTGAGCTGAGGTTTCTGGCATCTCTGAGGCATGAAATCCAGATGTGATCCCTCATCCCGGGTGAGTTCATTTTCATTTCAGTATATTCGTGGTATTGTTTTTAATGCCGATGTGGTACGAAGTCCTGTCAATCAGAAAGGTTTAATGTGGATATTCGGGTACGTTTAGTATTATAGAGAAGCAGGATTGGAGAAACCAGTCCTGTATGTCTGCATATCTCTCTCTCACACACACACACACACACACACACACACACACACACACACACACACACACACACACACACACATTACAAATAAAGCACTGGATGAACCACCTTGCCCTAGTTTCTATGACAATACTAAACACAACAGCTGATTTTCTTTGTTAATAACAAATAGTTTTTTTTTTTCTGTTTATTTTTATCCTTTAAAATAATTGCGTCTTGTTATTATAGAAATCAGGTTGGAGAGAAAATTAATAAGGTTCAAGGATATAGCAATGTAAAGTGATTTATTCCTCTCGTATCACAGCAGTTTGCCAACGATTACAGTTTAAACGCCGTAGTCGTCCTTAAAGCTCAGAGCATCTCAGGCATAGGTGTTTGGGTATATGGTGAGGTAAGGTGTTTGGTTATATGGTGAGGTAAGGTGTTTGGGTATATGGTGAGGTAAGGTGTTTGGGTATATGGTGTTTTGTAAACATGATAAATATTATAATAAACACATTATATATTATAATAAACATATATATGGCTCACTTTCTGTAGTGCTGTATAGAGTGACGTGTCCTCTTTTTCAGCTGATATGATGGACCTCATGTCATCTAAGCGTACAAACATGACTGAGCAGGAAATTAAAAAAAAAATGTGTCACATGAGAAGAAATGGCGCAGATACTCACCATCACGTGTTTGTCTGGTTGTTTCTGTGACTGAATAATGATAATAATAATAATAATAATATGATGCTCATTCTAAATTCTAAAGTTTTAAATGTTTGTGACGTCATTCCCATATTCTGTTAGAGGGGAAATATACTGTACATGTTATAAAACTAATGATAACTTTTGTTCTGCCTGATGTATCAAAAAAACAAAATACACAGCTTGTACACCGGCAACGCCTCCATATAAGGGCATATAGTTTCGCTGTGTTGCCGGCACAGATCTTGGATTTTAAGAGATTTATAATGAGCAACTTGTGCATTTTATCCACTGACAGCCGTGTTTAATGCTGTAAAATGTCTTTTTGTTGTTGTTGTTGTTGTTGTTGTTGTTTTTCTTGACGTCACAGTAATTAGACAGAATGGTGGTTCGGTTTGTCATGTTACTGAGGAAGTGTGAACTCTGTCCTTCCTTAAAATGTCGGAAAAGTTACAGTACAGCTTTACTTCTGCCGACTCCACGATTATGAGGAACGTCTGCTGTCTGTCGAGTCGCTGCTATAGAAACGATAGCGAGTTATAACGTGCGTTCCTGGTTTTTCTCTGCGGCTCGCTCTCTCCCCCACTCAAACGCTTTTAAAAACATACCCGTCTATTATCCGGTGCTTTTACCGGGTTAATTCAGAGCTTAAGTGCAGTGTAGGGACTCGAGTCCTTTTAGCTATTTCCACACAGCCATTAAGTGAAGCAGACGGAAAATAATTTATTATAAAACTGATCCTCTGGCAGAAATCCGTTCGGTTTATGTAACATTAACCTGTAAGATGAAGAGTCACTTGTTTACACAACCATACACACAAACAGAGACACACACACACACACACACACACACAATAGCGGCCTTTTAGCAAAAAAAAAAAACATTAAAATGCTCTCAATGCCCATAGCCCCGCCCTCCTGCCCCGGGATCACAGAGCAGGTGAGAGGGAGACACACCCAGGCGCTTTTGCATGAGGGATTAGGTTTCAGCTGGAGAGCTGATTTAAGCGTGACTCTTTGTATCCACAGACAGACCGGTGTTTTGACTTACAAGCGTGAAGATTACAGTAATTCATTTTCTGCTTGAACGGTGAGTTATATTTATTTTCATAACTCTTACTCCAACAATCAGTTATTTAAGTCTCTTTGTATCGTTTTGTAATGACTTTAATAAGCATGCGTTGTTTTAAAAGTGTGTGAGGTTTTTAAATTATATTAAAAAAAAAGAAGAAGAGCTAAAAAAAAATCCTGCCATTTATAAGATAAAGTCTAAAGTAACTTCCACTCCTCAGCAATTTTTTTTTTTAATACAACTTGTGATGTAACGTGTTTTAAACTAAACTGTGCAAGAATATTTTTAAACTAAAGTTGTTAACTAAAACTCTACACAAGAAGAACCCAGAGATCTGCAATACGTCATTTGTCAAGTTCAGTTTGAATTTCACAAATGATCAGCTGTATTTGTTTACACGCATGACTTATACCGTCTGCGCTGCTTCATCACGAGGTTTAATCGTTCTCTAAACCAACTTTTTTTTTTTTTTTTGACGAATACATTTTTCACTGTGAATTTTGAGTTTGTGGTTGTTAAGGGTGCAATAATTTATTCATGTTTAGGGGCACGATTTAAAAATCATTATATTTGATTTTTTTTGTTGTTGTTTTTTTGTTATCATTATTTAAAGTTAATTACAGTTTTTCTCAGTTGCATCTTTGGAGCTTTTTTTTTGTTTGTTTTTTTGGAGCAAAACAACTTGTACAAATACAATGGACTACGTGCAGAAACCTTTAACTTGCTACGTCCTTAGGGGATCTGGCAAATGTGAATATTTATGTCGGTGAGCCTGTCGTTGCCGTCAAAACAAGAAATCCTTGTTTCAGGGTGGCTGTGTGGTCAGGATCAGAGTGGATTTATTTTCTGATCAAAAAAATGAATGAACTACGGCTAATATTTGATGACAGTGACTGTAAATGCACAAGGCTGCACTTTTACCTGCAGGCTTTACTGTATATATTTATATATTTATTTCGGTAGTACACAGACGCACATTACTGTCTGCTGACGATTGATTTGCACAAGATTGGACTGGATTCACTTTTTATGCTTTGTACTGAACGACTGGCTGCAGAAATGGAAATTATAATGACGTGTGACAACAATAACAAAAACTGTCAGGAATGTACGTAAACACAGGAAACTCCCCTTAGGCAGAAGTGTACCTGCATTGCGGTATAGAGACTTACAGCACTTTCTTACTAAAACCTCCAGACTTTCCACATCACACTGCAGCACCGAAGGAACCCGGATGAGTGTGTTATCCGCCTCTGAGGGCATCACGTACCGCAGCCCGCTATTCAAGAGAACCGCTCCATTGTTAGTTGATCTAAGGCTTTAAACATGGGACTGATTCATCGGTTTAGGACACATGTACAGAAAATAAGCTCGATAGATTATCAATGTGTTATTCTGCATGAAGTGACTCAATAAACAGTGAACCGATGTTCTGGAGATTTGGGTTGTGAAACTATTCAGAAGAGAAGCAGAACATTATGTTCTGATGAACGCGGATGACTCGCGAGCTGATGTAATAGTAAACTGTAGAAAGTGTGATACAGAATCATTGAAATCATCATGAATGGATATGAAATATGAAAGAATTTGTAATGGTTAAGGAATTGTTTTTATGACATGCATGATGAAGGGAGGCGTTTATACAAGTCGTATTGCAAACCTCAGCTCTGATTTGAGAAACTTGAAAGAAAAAAAATTGTATTATATCAAAAGCTTTGTTAATGTTAATTAGTGTAGCAAAGAAATAATAAATCAAGGAAATTTACTTTTAAAAAATGTGGGAAAAAAATTGTGAATGAGCCAAGATTAATAAGTGTGTTAAATGAATGCCAATATAAAATGAAAAAATTTTTTTTTTTTTAATGAAAAAAGTAAGAAAGACATTGGTTGTTTAGTTGACCTTTAGAAATTTGGAGGTTTGACTTTTTTGTGTATTGTGCAGCACTCAGCCCTGGGGTTCTAGGTTCATTCATGAATTCGTAATACCATGTGTGTGAAGTTTTACACCTCGTTCTCCAGGTTCCTCTCACCTCCACAGACCATACTGATATCTGAACTGCAACTCTAAGGGCGTTTTCACATTAGTGGCACGTCACGTGAGAGCACGTCACCCCAAACTCTGGTTCATTTTGATCAGTGAGAACACAATCGTTCTGGACTCGGGAATCGTTTCCAAGACCACTTGAAAAGGTGATGCGATGTACTCAGGCGAGGATTAGATCAGAAACGGAAGTAGATCGTCGTGTAGACGTGACGAGATCAGTGAGAACAGAGAACAAAAACTACTGTGAATAATTGTGTGTGTGTGTGTGTTAGGGGGGGCTGATGGTGATGAACTGCAATCCCATCAAGGTTGTAATCCCACCTCATGCCCAGTTTATTCCTGAGATAAGATCCAAAGTCCTTCACCCCATGATGAAGTCTTTACTAAAGATGATTTAATTAATTAATTAACAAACAAAACAAAAAAACGCTTTCTGAGTCACAGTTCACTAACAACCTTGAAACCTAAAGAGCTGGCGGAACGTTCTAGATTCCTCTCTTTTACCTTGTAAATTCACTTCAGCGCTTTCTCTTTTTGTTCCTGAATAACAGAGAAACATGAAATGACATTTTGATTAAACCTTTTCTCCGGCTTAAATCGTCTTTCCCCCACATTCGTATTCCCTCGTATGTACTGTACGACTAACACTTCATGCCTTTTATAAGTGCTTTCTCGAAGCTGTCCTTTGTTAAACCCCCCCTTGGGCACTCGGGTCCAGGCGTGAATGCCGAATCGATCCGCTAAATTTGAGCGTGTCAGGGCCAGGGTAAGTATGGTTCAAAGAAGCATAAGGTTTTTGACTTCAATCATACTCACATAGCAGGAGTCAAGTTTTGAATTGATTTGTGCTGAAAAGGCTCTCTGGTGTATGAGACTGGAATAAAAAAAAATTATAAAAAAAACAGGCTGCTGGTTTACTTGTTCTCTTTAGATGTAAAGGCGGTTACAATGTCGAACACATTCTGCGGTATCTGCATACAGATGGGAAATTAAAGCCGTGAGAGTGCATTATAAGCGCCTACCGTAACGTCCTCCTCATCTTTTTCAACAAACCTCTTTTATTTTATTTTATTTATTTATTTATTTTGAGGTACAAAAACAACCAGGTTTCAACATCCAGAGATTTTTCTTTTCCTTTTTTTTTTTTTTTGGTACAGATTTTTACTTCATCCTTATTAATACAGTTCCCTTCATTCATCCTCATTTATATGCAAATAAACGTGCGCTTACTTTGCTAGATTTCAAGCAACCTCAGATAATTAAGCAGCTGACGGTAAGCAGTAAACAGGAATCAGGAATTCTGATGCGTGCATAAAAATAAAATAAATAAATAAATAAACAAAGCTGGAAGACGGAAGATAATGATTCCGGCATGTTCAGGGTAATTTCCCTTTGTGGAAACCATCATTTGGAAGGACACGCCGCAGGAAAGCCAGGAGATAACGTGACTAGCAAATCTTTAGATCCACGTAAATCAACGTCTCTTTCTTTATTATTATATTAGCAAATGCTAAGGCCTTATTTTTGCGACTTGGAGGATTAAGTTGTTGCTTAGGAAGCTTTTTTTGTTGTTTTAGTTTTTTTGCATTGACAGTAAAATCCTACTGGAGCACATGTAATAAAAGATCAGGAAAAACAAAAACAGGAGTGTATTCTGGAAGATGCATGTGTAATGAGCTGAGCAGTTCATTCAGAGAGGTTCAGAGATCTTAAAAAAAAATGCACTCAGCAAGGACAGACACGGCCGAGAGTGTCCCAAAAACAGGCCGAAATAACACCTTTGTTTTGCATAATGTCCTCCAAGACATTTCAAAGTTTCTATACAGTCTTTTTATTTAATTAATTAATTATTTTATTCTGAGATCTTATTTTAATTCATTTGCTCCTGTGGGGGAACCTGATGTACCAGGAAAAGGTACATTATTTTAATATTTTACCTAATATGCAAAGTTAACATTTGAATCATGTACGTATTGGCATTCAGATGTACACATACAAACAATGAATTGAGAAAAACAAGCATTCACTGCTATTTATGGTGTTGCCTATATGACCTCATATAGGACAAGCCCCTCCCCTATTTTGCCTGCTCAGCTCTTCTGCTCTCTTGCGAGGCATGGTTCAGCGGTAGCTCTTTCACACCGATACAGAAATGATGCATTAAGGAAGTTAAAATAATAGTGAAATAAGAAAATACGGGACCTTTAAAGAACAAACTGTGACCTCATCAGTTCATTACATGCGAGTCTGGACCATACTTTGTTAATAAACTTATATTACAGGATGTTAATTTACCATTTGTAATATAAAAGCTGTTGGCATACACTTTATTTATATTAAGGTGGTGGGATAAAAAAAAAAAAAAGGTGGAGCCAGAGCTGGCGTGAACCAATCAGAAGCCTGTTCAGGGGATTTCTGCTTAAGTCTGTAACATTATATATAAATAATCTGAATCATGATATATTGGATTTAACAAACCGTTGTGTGTTTACTGAAGTAATACAACGTCACTGATGCTATACTGTTGATATTATTTTGACAAAAATTTTCTTTCAGAAGTCAAGGAGTCTGATGGAAATAGGACGGAACATGAGCCAACTCCTGAGCTGGAGCAAGCAAGATGGAGATCGGTTCAAAAACACTGAGCAGGCTGACGGAGGCTGCGGCGTCAACGACTTCAGCAGCGTCCACGGCAAAGGTGATGCGTGTCACAGATTCAAAAAGTGCTGAAAAACTTATTCGGAGGTTCACTTCACAACACATACACTATATGGACAAAACTAATTATCCAAACCAATTAATTATTGAATTCAGGTTTTTTAATCAATCAGGCCCCTTATCCCCAGTGAAGAGCAACCCTAATGCTTCAGCAACATCTTGGACAATGTTATACTTCACTAAGGCTCTTTTCTGTTCCAACATGACTGAGCCTCAGGGCACAAAGCAAGGACTATAAAGACACACACACGGCACAGGGTGTCCCAAACGCAGGCTTTTATATTGCCAAATGTCCTCCAAGACATTTCATAGAAATTTTTATTTGTTTTTTTGAATTCTGAACAAAACTGCACCCACTTGATTTTCACCTGTGGAGGCACCTGAAGTCTGTATTGTACTTGGAAAAGGTACATCGATGAATACACTGTGAAAGAACTTGACCGGCCCGAACACAGATCTCTGATCTCAACACCATCGAGTACCTTTGGGATGAACTGTAACGGAGATTGTGAGCCAGAACTTCTTGTCCAACATCAGTGCAGAATGAATGAACACAAATCCCCACAGAAACACTCCATCATCTTGTGGACAGCCTTCCTTCCAACACTCTAACAGCTTCCACTCGTGGAAGCTGTTAGAGCTACAAAACCAACTGGGGACCGACTCCATATTGAAGTGTTTGGATACAATGCCATTGCAGGTTCAGCCAAATACTTTTGTCCATGTAGTGTATCTGTCAAGATTGTTTTGCTCACCAAGCCTGGCTATATTAGACTTTATCTGTTAGTTTAGGCCATTAACTATTTGAGCTCTCAAAACTGTTAGAGAATCTGCATTGTGTTGTCAGTGTACCATGAAAAAAAGCCACACACTCGGGAAATTACTTCGATAGCCATCATCCGAGTGTCTTTCCACAGCCGACATTTCAGTTTATTAGCTGGATTTACATTTGTTTGCTTACACTAATGTGAAATTTGATCATCTGTTACTGCCGTAATATTCCCCAGCTGAATAACTTTTTATCCTGTTTGACACATCTGAAAGCCCTTTGTTCCGAAAAAAAAAAAAAAAATCTAATACTTATTCAATCATGTTCAATCATGAGTTAACATTTCGTGCGATTGACGATAAGGATGACTGATGCTATAAAGTTGAACTACTAGAACAATAAACTACTGCCATCCAAACTCTTCTACAGCTTCGGGCCACAATGGGTGTCACATCAAACAGGATCTCAGTCAAAAGAGTTAAAAGAAAAAAAGAAAAACAACAGGACACCCGTGAAGTCTCGAGGCAGTCCAGTCTTTTGTCTTCATAGTGGTTTTGGATGAAGTCCAGTTAGAATCTCATGAATAGAGATGTATGCAAAATCGGCAAGTCGTCAGACTTTCATCTCTGTGCATCTAATAGAATCAGTTAAGCAGCCAAATAATTCAACTCTGACCTCGATCTGGAAGTGTTAGAAGATCTGACATGTTAATACGTCCAGCAGAAATATGTTTCAAAAAATTATCCCACCGGAGCTTTTTATCCAAGTGCTAGTTCAAGAGTTCAACAGTGAAGTGCTGAATGTGCAGCTTCCTAAGAATTCTCACTTGAATATTACATATGGAGGTGTCTGCTTTAAAAGCCACGCCTCCTTCACCTGGGTCGACAGGTTTAGAATCCAAACCTGCATAACGTGGACGACAGATGAAGAAGAAGATTCTCAGTCATCCAGGAGAGGTTATCTCGGAGTTCAGTCGTGTCAACAAGACTACCTTAGTATTAGGTAGAAACATTTCACTGCTCATTCAAGTAGCTGCTTCAGTCTTGGTAGAAGTCCCACATATTTGTGTCCTCAGATGTCTGAAAAGGCTCATGACGTGAACAATGGAGAAGGTGGGAGAAGTTGTTAGAGAGTATGGAGGAGAGAGAGTTTAAGGAGAGTCGTTAAGGTGTAACGACCAGAGAGAGGAGGGAGAGTCGTTCAGTGTGGCTTTCCTGGTGGACCTGTGAAGAGGTTTTGATCTTCCTGGGGGTGCATGAAAGGCCAGCATGAGAAATAGGACACAGGTTGGGTCTCCAACTTTGACGAGAAAAGGATTTCCCATTTGCATATTGATGGCTTGTTTTACCCCTCGTCTATACAGTACTCTCTGTCCAACATTTGTACATTCTCATCCTCAAATGTGTGTCCTTTGTCCTTCAGGTGAAGGTATACTGCTGATTCAGGCACTGAGCTGTTGCTCTTTCTGTGTTGGTACGTCTTCAGTGTCCCCCCAATGTAGAGCTCTGCACTGGTCCTGGTATAATATACTGTATTGTTCTTATTTTGTGTTGGTGTCGGTGGATGAGTCTCTGTCTTGGTGGGTTTGAAATGAACTGGTATGTTATGTTTTCCAAAAATCCTTTTTAGTTTCCCTGACAGTCGAGTCGCATATGGTACTTTACAATCTACACTTACAGTACAGTGCAAAAGTCTTAAACACTGTATTATGTATAGTACAGATGTTGTTGCGTGCTGGAGAACATGCCAGAATTCTTCTGCTAACAATGTCACACTTGTTCCTTACGATTTTCATGCAAAACCCAGGAGCCTAAATGTTTTTATTTTCTTTCCATCTGAAAACTGGTCTGTCATGTAATATGCTGCTTTCTTCACAGGTTTGCAAATATTCTTTCGTTAAATTTTTAAGGTATGTTTGTAAACAGTGCATGGTTTTGTATGGAATAATGCAGACTTCATGCATTAACATATATAACAACCTTTCTACTAAAGATAATATACTATGCGTTAAGAATAATGCACCGTACTGTTTGCAGCGTACTGTTCCTCATTAAGACAGATAAACAAAGACACCTTTTCCACCAAAGTGAACCAGGTGATAGTTCATGTCTGGTGCCAGTGCCGGTTTTGCACCGTACTGTTTCCTCATTAAGACAGATAAACAAAGACACCTTTTCCACCAAAGTGAACCAGGTGATAGTTCATGTCTGGTGCCAGTGCCGGTTCAGAGCCGGTTCAGTAGGAAACCTTCTATAAACTGGCTTTGTTTTTCCATGCGCTCAGGAGTCATGTCATTTCATCACTGTATATGATTGTGTAAGTCTCTACTTTCCCAAGAATGTCACAATGCAAGTGGGCAAAAAAAAACTATCAATAACAACAATGTTCTTGTTGAGTACTCTATGAGTAACAGGAACATACAGCATACTCTAAGACACACCCCTTTTTCTATGAAGTCTTACACCCCCTAAGCTCTATGTCTTAGAGGCTAAATGCTAGATCTCCTGTACTAGGACTATCAATATCATCACTGACAAACACAATGACCACTTTCTTCTTAACCATGAATGACGAGCCCAAAGGTCTCGCCTCTTTTACTTAAACTTGAGCACAGGCAGCTTGTTTCTGACAGACTTCATCAGTTATATAGTCCTGCGTATTATACTCGGTTCTGTTGAGATTCACTTTCCCAGATGGAAGAGAGCGATGCACAATAGACAAACCCAACATATCTACAAGCAAAGGTATAATTAAGTACCTATTTTGAGAGTGTGCTGAGCGATGGGACGGTCTATTGTGTGTGTGTGTGTGTGTGTGTGTGTGTGTGTGTGTATCCATCCATCATGAGGTCTTTTCCATTAGTGTTTAAATAACAGGGAGTGTCTCAACCGTCACGAGAGCCAGTGAAGCCCCCTGACTGAAGAGTGAAATGTCCTCATGAGTAAAAAACAAGTTCACTCAACAAAACCCGCTACCAGGAGACCTTCAGTATAGACATGTGTGACCTTTTTCTTCACCACAGACGTGTGACCTTTTTCAATTATTCAGACTATGGGGACCTTCTGGTAGCAGTTCAGTGAATTTCAAGTTCCTTTTGTTCCTCTTTAGTCTTGATCTTGCCCTTAAACGTGTGGTGAATAATTCCTTCACAGAAACATGGGAATTAATTGAAAATGATCTCCACTTTTTCTCTTAGATCTCCTTCCAGCAGAGAACGGTGAGGAGCTGACTAAACAGTTCCTGAAGGAGCTGATGAACATCTTGATGGCGTACATCAGCAAGTCTATGAACCGCAGCTCCAAAGTACTGGACTTCCACCATCCACACCAGTTAAAGGATGGATTGGAGGGCTTCAGCCTTGAGCTGCCAGATCAACCGGACAACCTCGAGCAGCTGCTTGTCGACTGCAGGAACACGTTGAAATATGGCGTTAAAACAGGTTACACATACCTGCACAGCCCACTTTCACATGTCTGTCATCACTATGTCACACTCCGCACACTCATGCAGAGCTTCTGCCCTGACATTCTCTTTTTATTGTTCTTAACCTGCAGGCCACCCAAGATTCTTTAATCAGCTCTCAAGTGGACTAGACATCATTGGACTGGCAGGAGAATGGCTCACATCAACCGCAAACACAAACATGTAAGATTTCAGGAATTTGCTAGATAAATATCAGTATTAGAATTAATGATACTCAAACTAGTCTATAGTGTCTGTAATGATATTTGTAATAAACCAGTGTTCATCACCCTATTTCATATTAACCAATTATAATAGTTAACACTACCTTTGAAATTATTATTCATTTTCATCTTCTCTATATAACAGGAACAAACTGGTCAGATGTAATATAGATAAAGGAATCAATATGCAAACAAATTAGTCAGAACTATCAGAGACCTCATGACCACAAACATGACATTAGGAAGTTATGAGAACATGGGGGTCTTGGCCACACAAAGTTTCTTTGAAATCTTTGGAGAATCTTTGTTGTATTTGATAATGGCAATATAGAGTCTTAAGAAAATAGGATCGTAGATATGTTTAATAAGATTTAATAAGATGCCTTGGGAATAGCAAATGTAGAGTTTGGGAAAAATAGGGTCTTGGGAATATTAAGGCTTGAAAATATTGTGTCTTGGGTATGCAAAGGGTTGGAAATGTTGGGTCATGGAAATATAAGATCCTAAAATATGGCCCCTTGTTCTTTTAGAACAATTATTGTATTTCGTACATAAATGCTTGGCGATATAGAAGCATAGGAATGTAGATCCTTTAGAACGTAGGGAAATATAGAGTCTTGGGATTAGACATCATAGGAACCTAGGGTCTGGGGGGTCTTTAGAATATTAAGCCTTGGTGTTTAAAAAAAAGTTTCAAAATTCAGAAGAAAAAAAAAATCCCAAAATCACCTGTTGTCTTTCACTGCATCTTGTCGGAAATGTGTGTGTGTGTGTGTGTGTGTGTGTGTGTGTGTGTGTGTGTGTGTGTGTGTGTGTGTGTGTGTGTGTGTGTGTGTGTGTGTGTGTGTGTGTGTGTGTGTGTGTGTGTGTGTTTTCAGCTTTACCTTTGAGATTGCTCCAGTTTTTATCCTTATGGAGGAAGTCCTTCTAAAAACATTGGGTCTTGGGAATACAAAGTTTTGGGAATGTATCATTTTTGGAGTGCTGGGTCATAGCAAAGTAGAGTTTTGGGAAAATAGAATCTTTGGAATGTAGAGGTTTAATAAGACGCCTTTGGAATTAGGGGAACTGCAATTGTAGAATTGCTGAAATATTGAAATATGCTGTCTTGGCATGTGTAGAGGCTTGGGAATGTAGGGTCTTGGAAGGGTACAGGTTTGAGAATATGCCCCCTTAAGGATATTCATCCGAGGTATATAGGGTCTTGGGAGTCTATTGCTTACCCTTAGAAAAAAGGGTTTGGAGAGTCTTAGTATTAACAATATAGAACCTTGTGAATATATATCCTTTAATACATTGAGTCTTGGGAATGTAGAGTATTTGTAATGTGTTGAGTGCTGGTAATAAAGATCATTTTAGAGCGTCTTGGGAATGCATATTATTTTTTAGAAATATACTAACACCATAGACTCTTGTGAAGATAGTCCTCAGAAACATGTGGTTTTAGAAGATTAAAACTTCTAAAGAATCCCCAATTGATCCATTACCTGTGTTTTTTTTTTCTTTGCACTTTGTATCTTGTCTGAAATATAAGACTGTGTGTGTTTCCAGCTTCACCTTTGAGGTTGCTCCAGTTTTTATCCTCATGGAGGAAGTCCTTCTCAAGAAAATGCAGTCCATCGTCGGCTGGTCTGAAGGTGAAGGAGACGGAATCTTCTGCCCAGGTAACGTCGAAACTAAGTTCTGATTTTTTAAATTTATAAAAGATAAAACAGCTACAATGTCAGATGGTTTATTTTATATCACTGTAAAATGTTATTTCTTTCTCGTGCTGTTTCTCAGGTGGTACCATATCAAACCTCTACAGCGTCCTGCTGGCCAGATATTACTACTTTCCTCAAGTGAAGACTGAAGGCATGCAGGCAATTCCTCGTCTCGCAATGTTCACCTCCATCCATGTGAGTCTGCAAGATTCTATTCTAAACTCTGTACTGTGTCATTTATTTATTTTTCTCTTCTATTTTTATTATACTTTATTATATTCTTATTTATTATGTTTAGTTCAGTGTTGCTACAATTTTATCAGGTTTTCTTTTATTTCTTAGATTTTTTTTTGTTCTGTTTCATGTGATGCTATTTTCATTCCTTTATATTCTATTTCGTTGCAGTATTTTGCTCTATTATAAGCAATTTTCTTATTCTAATCTACTTTATTTCTATTTTATTTAGCATTTTGTATATTTGCATTTCTAGTTTATTTGTTTGTTTTTCATTGATGATTCCATTCTATTCTTTTGTACTGCATATTATTATAGTTTGTTGTTCTGTTTTAATCCATTTTATTGTTTTTTTCTTCTTTTACTTGCATATTTTATCCCATTCTATTCTACACGGTTTTATTATTATGCAAACGCACACAAAACAGGCTGCATTTGCATTGTCAGATTTGTGGTATTTGTCTTGGAGGAAGCACTCTCTGTTTCTCTGACATTTACTCTCTCGCTCCTGCTCTGACTTGGTCAGAGTGCACGCACTCCATCACTCCCACGCTGAGCCACATGCGAGATTACTTACATAGACGTGCCTCAATAAAGGCTGCATTAATGAATATTTACCTCATGTTAATTCCCCCGAGCTGCAGAGCTGCTTCTTCACCAGTGAATTTTATTAAATTACTCGTCCAGGCACGGCCTTTTAATCACTGGGGACGATCCACCTGGTACGGCAGTCTAGCGATAACTTCCATAAAATTCTGTAAATCATAACGACGGTTATTCTACATAATTATCTACATCTGCATTTACTCTGTTTTATGCGGTTGCGTTGCTCTACTCTGTCATGAACTGTGTTGTGTTTTAATCAGTTTTATTTGCTTCAGTTCTCTTTTTTAATTTGTCTTACAGTTTCTATTTCATTGTTTTTCATTGTTTTCATTCTATTCCACTTATTATTATATTCTGTCCCATTTTCTTCATAATGAATACATTCTTAAATTATTTTCAATTCTATTTAATATGATTTATTCTCTGCTATGCAGTTCTATTATGATAGTTTAATTAAATTAATGTTTATTTGATCTTTCTTTGTCTCATTGCATATTGTTCATATTGTTCTGTTCTGTTTTCTTGCTCTATTCTGTTATCTTTTCCTCTATTTCTGTTTTTTTTTTTTCTTAATACTGCATTATATATTATAATATAATATACATTATAATGCCAAAATATATTATATTATATTATATTATATTATATTATATTATATTATATTATATTATATTATATTATATTATATTATATTAAACTGTAACATGTCTGTATATTAAAGATATCTTTAAAAATAGGCTTTGAAGAAGTCTGTAGTTCATCTCAAAATTCAACAGGTGGCGCTGTACATTTTTTTATACGCTCTTATGAGTGTGCAATTAAATTCCGCGCAAACGAAGTCACAGGCACATGGGCGTGATACTATAGTTAATGTTTAAAGAATCAGTTACATTTCTATCTTGTTTTCGTTATTCTATTTTCATTTTGTTGTATTCTATTGTTTTTAATTTTTTTAATTTGATTCGCTTTTTCTTTATAGTTGTATAGTTCTCAGCTATTTACTTTTATTTTGACTAATTTCATCCCACACAGTGAAGGTAAAATACTGAATTCTGCCACATTCTTCTATCCTGTTTTCTTGTGTTGTCCACGTTCAAATCTGTCCGCTGATGTGAAGGTACCTGGAGGAGAAGCTGATTATGTTTGTCCCGTTTCATTTTTTTCCCCATTAGAGCCATTATTCCATCAAGAAGTCTGCGGCAGTTCTCGGGATCGGCACCGAGAACGCGTTTGCCGTGAAGTGTGATGAAAGGTAAGAACCGGTCTCTGACTAAAGCCTGTGATTATCTCTGGCACACTGTAAATCCTAATGACACACCGCTTTCGTCTGTGTTAAGGGGCAAAATGATTCCAGCAGAACTGGAATCCAGCATCCTGGCAGCAAAGGCCAAGGTGGGTCAATCGTTTCAAAAGTTATTCCTTTAAAGAACTAAACAAAAAAAAAGCAAATTGTGCTCGTGGTATGTACAGTAGCATCACTGAAGTTGTTATTATCACTTTATTGGATAAGAAAAAGTTAGCTGAAGAACCCCGATCTGTCTCCACAGGGCCTGGTCCCGTTCTACGTGAACGCCACGGCAGGAACCACTGTCTACGGAGCCTTCGATCCGTTCACGGACATCGCAAACATCTGTAAAAAATATGGCCTGTGGATGCACGTCGATGTATTTACCTCTGCGTTTATCTCCGTCATTCAGCATATGTGCTGCAGGTTGGACTAATGAACGTGTGAAGCATTGACGTTTGATCTTCTCTTGCAGGCAGCTTGGGGAGGCGGATTACTGCTGTCCAAGAAGCATAAGATCAAACTGCAGGGCATTGAGAAGTAAGAACTGTTAACTACTCCAGCTATTTCCTTTTAATTAATAACCTTGGCCTTGGCTGAAGGTCCTTTAAAACATATTTTACAGTACGTTATGGAGTATTTAATATGCCGGTATGTAGAATTTACAAGTAATACACAGGTATGTGCAGCAGGACTATGATGCAATAACTTCATTTTGTACAGTGCCGTGAAAAATGTATTAGATTTTTTCCCCCTTATTTGTCACACTTAAACGATACAAATCATCAAACGAACTTTAATATTACACAAAGATAACCTGAGTAAACACGAAAATAATTGACGAGGATGTCCAGCCATCAGTTTGTGACCTGAAACTCAAATGGACTTGGATTATGCAGCAGGACAATAATCCCAAACACGCCAGCAAGTCCAAAAAGTCGAGTTGCCTAGTCAAAATCCAAACTTAAATTTAATTGAGATCCTTAAACATGCTGTTCATGCTCAAAAACCCTCCGATATGGCTGAATTAAAACAATTCTGCAAAGAAGAGTGGGCCAAAATTCCTCCACAGCGATGTAAAAGACTCATGGCCATTGTTCGCTGAAGCTTGGCTGTAGTTGTTGCCGCTAAGTTTGGCACAAACACTTAATAGGATTAGGGGGCAATTACTTTTTCACATATGGTCAGACAGCTTTTTTCCTTAAAAATGAACTCATCATTTAAAACCTGCATTTCATGTTTAATTAGGTTATCTTTGTGTAATATAAAAAATTTCTTTGATGATTTGAATCATTTAAGTTTGATAAATATGCAAAATAAAAAAAAAATTCAGAAAGGGGGTACTGTAAATACTTTTTCACGGCACCTGTTTAGCGCTCCAGATACGTGTATATGTTATTGGATTGAAATCTGAACAGGGTGTGGATAGAATATATGGATAAATAGTTAAACACGTGGATAAATTTCAACCATGCTGCGATGGTTGAAAGAACGAGGCGTTTTCTCACATCTTCTTCGGTTCTGCTACGCTGTTTTTGAGTGCTTGCACTCGTTGCACTTGGAACATGTAAAGACTTTTGCAAAATAGTGGACCTTTTTGAGCACAGGTGCCACCCTTATTGCAAATGAAGCCGCGCTCTTAATGTAAATGGACCCACGCTGTTCATGTAAAATGAATCGAGAACGAGAGTACTCTTGGAAATAAACACTTGGTCCCATTTCGTCCTCATCAATCTTAATGTTATTTTAAATATTTCAGTCTATCATTTTCGTTTTTCTGATTAAGGTCATAATGAACATTTTGCTCCTGTGGCATGTCTGGTACTGTATATGAGGAATAAAAAGGCTTTTAGACACACTTCTCCATACAGGACATGTTTTATAAGGGCTTCAGAAGCAAGCTCTCGGATTTAAAGGTAAAAATATAAATGAATATGGATTATACAAATTTCTGCAAACCTTCATGCGACCTTGCTGAAATTATGGAACTCCAATGTTCTCAAGGCTTCCTTTTTTCTCTCTCGGTCTCCATCTCTCTATCTGATAACCATTATCCATATTTTATCTGATGTGAAATGTCAGGCTGAATCAGAAGGAGAGCTGAATCGTTCAGGTGAAGTGAGGCATAAAATTAAAGCACAGGACCTTGTTTCTTTTTTCCCCACGTCCCTCTGAGGCAGTTCATATTCGTGCCTAATATCTAAACAAAGATTATAAATGTTTAAAATCTGACCCAGGATGATGGCGTGGGCGGGAACGCTTTTGTCAATCAAAAGTCTTGAAAGCTTAACAATAAAGCAGGTGTCCCTCGATTTTATTTAATTTTTTTCACCACACGCATGCATTCATAACATGTCATCAGCGGTGATTCAGAAGACCTACGGGAAATAAAGGCATGGGTGTGATGAACAGGATTATTTACTGAGTCATGCTTTTTTTTAAACTTTCAAATGCTTTTGAAAAAAAAAATGAGAAACTAGGGTAGAAACACTAACCAAAGTAGAAGTGATACAAAAAGGAACTATTTTTTTTTAATCGAAGGAAACCTAAAGGCAATCCAGCATGATCATGTCTGTCACGGATCAGGCATTATAATTTAATTTAATACATAAGATTTCTTTACGTTAAGCTTTCCTTTGCTTTCACTATTCCATAAACGGATCCACTCAGGAATTTTATGATATCTGGCAACCATTTATGAGCCACTTTGAAAATATTGATGCAGATAAATGGGATCTGTTTGTTTTTTTCTAATACTTCCTTCTTTTCTTTTATTTTTTCTTTGATGTGTAATTTATTTATTTATTTATTCTCTTATTTCTTTTTCTGCTGACTGGCTATTTTTTCGTGGGGTGAATAGATAATAATAATAATAATAATAATAGTAGTAGTAGTAGGACTGTTGCCTTGCACCTCCTGGGTCTGGGTTCGATTCCCGTCTCTGTGTGCATGGAGTTTGCATGTTCTCCTTGTGCTTGGTGGGTTTCCTCCATCTTCTCCGGTTTCCTCTCACAGTCCAAAGACATGGACTAAGTTAAGTTAATTGACATTCCCAAATTGCCCATAGTATGTGAGTGAGTGTGTGTTTATGTATGTGTCTGTGCCCTGCGGTGGATTGGCACCCTGTCCAGGGTGTACCCCTCCTTGTCCCTCCGTGACCCTGAATACAGGATTACGCGGTATAGATGATGAGTGAGTGAGTAATAATAGTGTACAATGTATGTACAGTACATATAACTCGTTTATATTTCCAATAAAAAAAAACCTTTCCTTTGCTTGTTTTCTCACTGATCATATTCTTTTCTGTCTCTCCTCAGGGCTTCTTCTGTCACCTGGAATCCGCACAAGATGATGGGAGCCCCGCTGCAGTGCTCCGCCATCCTGGTGCACCACAAGGTCGGTCAGCTTACATTCATCTTAAACCTGAACCCCACATTAGATCTGATGATTTACCCAGCTGCGTGCTGATCTCAGGGTCTGTTGGAGGAGTGCAACAAGCAGTGCGCCGAGTATCTCTTCCAATCCGACAAGCAGTACGACATGTCCTACGACACCGGAGACAAGACCATCCAGTGTGGGAGGCACGTCGACGTCTTCAAGCTCTGGCTGATGTGGAAGGCTAAGGTACGGCCAGACGTTCTCTATCCTCTGTAAGGAAATGTACTGGGGGGAAAAAAACTAACTGATATTTTATGTTGAAATAAATAAAGAAACACTATAGAACACTATGGATTTAAACTTTCAATGAAAAAGATAAGAAGAAAGTTTTAACTTTTCTAGACTTTACATTTGATCAGATGAATGATTTTTCCCTCGTAGGTAGTTACAGTCGTGCTCCACAGACCATGAATTTACTGTTCAGACAAAAAACAAATCCACTTTACCTATTTGCATAACATTTATTAAACTAATGTATGAAAATCATCCAAAACCAAAGCCACAGCTTTAAAAAGAAAAACATAAAACAGGTGTTGAGCTTATCTTAACAACCTCTATTTAGTCACGCTCAGGGCTTTAATGAAGTTCAAACGCATAAAGTGTGCAGTAGTAAAAAATAAAATAAAATAAAATAAATAAAAATACACTAAGTAAACCATAACCTCCACAAACGCACCAGTCTACATCTTTAAATACAATATCAATATCGTCGTGTACAATATCAATAAATGTGTTTACAATTTAAATTCAGTCCAATTAAATTGAATCCAAGTAGCACTTTAACATTGTCACAAAGCAGCATATAAATGCCTGATCTAAATTTTAAATTTAAAACTCTAACCCTAATGAGCAAAGCAAACCAGGGCCGATGTTAGAAAATGGAAAAAATAAAAAATAAAACAACAACATGAGGAGCAATTAATATATTCAGGGTATTAAGGCCAGATTTATCCTAGAATTAAATTTATAAAACAGATAACATACTGTTTTTTATTAATGTTTGTTTGTTTGTTTGTTTGTTTGTTTGTTTGTTTGTTTGTTTTTACCCTTGTCAGGTCAGGTGGATATTAAAGTCAATTCATGATGAAAGTCATCATCTGAGTAAATGCTCGAAATTTGACTTTAAAATGGCCGCAGGAATCAAAGTAACTAGAGATGTGAGGGATGCAAAGATTTTAGGAAAACCAAAGAGCTCAAAAAGGGACACAAGACACCCAGGAGTCAGAAAGCTTAAGCACAGCTTGCGTTATTTTAATATTTAAAGACATTTCTATGACACTGTATATACCTGGGTTTGTTCGCAAACTACACACACACTGTGGTGTCCAGTTCATATGTGGAAATGATTCCTCGTGCCCCCAGATCCACCCTGAGTCCCGGAGTAAACCTGTTGATTCAGTACATTCAGGTGGTCAGCTGACTTCATTTTATTTCCACATAACGTTGCTGAGTCTCGACCTGAGCGACTGAAGCAACCCCAGATCATAACACTGTCTCCAGAGGCTTGTACAGTGGACATTATGCATGATGGGAGCATCGCTTCATGAGCTTCCCTTCTCACCCTGACACGCCCATCACTCTGGAACAGTCTCAATTTGGACTCATCAGGTCACATGACCTTTCTACATCGCTGCAAATTCCAGTCTTTAAGCTCTAGTAAACAGGAGACTTTTTTTTTTTTTTAATCAGTCCCATAAACGGGTGGTTTTCTTATGGACAAACAGCTGTTTAGTCCCGATCCTGTGAGTTCTCATCACATTATGTGTGTTTATGGAAATGGTCTTACTTTCACTGTTAAACACAGCTCTGGTTTTTACTGTTGACTTTTTACAACACCACCAAGCTTTAAGTGATCTAACACAAAGATAACAGTTCAGCACTATACTTCTGAAATTTCATAATGTCGTGAATGAGTTCTTAACCCAGTTCCAGTCATTTCAATTTCCCTTAGTTGCTTTCTTTGCACAACAATAATTTGACCCTTCTGAAGCCATGAGTTAAAATGTCTGGTCTGTTTTTGACCAGGCACTACCAAAAAAATGTATGTATAATTAAAGAATTACCACTGGGGTAAATGTTTAATCCTTAATGTAATAAAACTGTAGTGTTAATTGAAAAGGATTATAATAGTAGAAACTGTAAGATCAACCCAGCTGCATCCATAATTCATTACGATATTGATATTATATCAACAATTCAGAGTGTTTAAAAAAATTCATGTTAATTAAACCTGAAATTATGTATTGAAATCATAATTAGGACACAAATTGCACATTTCTAATGCTAGCAATGTTTTTATTCAAGAGTTGTGCTGATCTCTCGGTCTAAAAAAAAATACAATCTGTCTGACGAAGGCAGCTGTGTTCTTGCTACGTGTTCTGCACAAAGTGTTCTGTCCTCCAGCGATATTTTTTGATTATCTAATGTGCTGATCTGTCATGTTTCACATACTGTTCTTTGGGAAGATTCTTCCTTTGTTTTAAAAACGCAAACCTCAGGAACATTACAGATCACGGCGGATACAGGGAGAGCATATTGGCGTGTTGGTGAAGCGTCATGTCTAGGAGAGAGAGAGAGATAAACGTGTAAATGTGTAATGGTGATGGAGACCCTGGTGTTAAACGAGGTCTGAATGCTTTGCAGGGATCTGAAGGTTTCGAATCACAGATCAACCACTGCCTGGAGAACGCCGAGTATCTTTACTACAAGCTGAAGAGCAGAAATGATTTCCAGCTTGTCTTCCAGAGCAAAGTAAGTAACCATAGATGAGCTTAGTGCTCCATGGGTGGGAGGGGCATACTCCACTTCCCTTGTCAATCACACCGAAAGTAGCTAGTGTAAAAGAAAACACAGACGACCCACAGACAGTTCCACTCCATTTTGATTCTTATCCTCCAAAAGGCTCAAATCTCAAAGAGACGATCCATTCAGACTGCAGTAAGCTGTGAATCTTATCAGTAGTGATAGACGTCTTATCACCTACAGCTGGGTAAGACAGAGTGGACCATCGAGAACCATCCTATTCTGTTCAAAAGACCACCTGATTAGCCATCTGGTCTCAGTAATATGTAAATCACATCACTCAAAGGAGGCCTTATCACCACCAGTCAGGAGTAAGTGATCAAAGATTTTCATTACAATTAGTTTCCGTGCATTGTGTTTCCAACGAGCCCTATTTACATGAGAAGTGCCAGGGTTCGTTATAAGAATTCCTTTAAAAACAATGCTTTAGTCCAGATGTTGGAAGTTATTCTTTTTGACTCTGATGAATCCAAAATACTTCATGCACTTTCTTACTGGTTTGTGCTGCATTAAACGTCTCTTTTCTATTGGGAAGATTTTGTTATGTATAAAAGAATATTACATCTTGCGAACAGATTATTTTCACCAGCACTACAGTATGTTATACAAGATATTTGCTCAGGTTGTGTGTGTGTGTTCATGAAGCAGAAAACCAAAGCAAATTTTCAATTGCTATGAATCCTGCATTCCTCGAAAATATCTGTGTCTCTGTGTTTTGTATTTCAGGAGCGGAGATTACTTTAGTGTCCGTATTTAACTCCAGTTTGAAATCATTTACACCTTACTCAAAAATACCTTTACTTTTTTTTTTTAAAAAAAAGAGTAAATTTACAAGAAACAAATAACATACAGATTAATCGTGCAATTTAATCTTACAAATTTAAAACATCACAAGATTTTTCTCTATGTGCTGTACATTTTTTGTTAATAAAAGATTTACTATAAATCCTCAAATGTGAAAAATGAATAAACATTTCAAACTTAGGCATTTAGCTTAGCTTGGTTATTGAG
Source organism: Clarias magur (assembly GCA_013621035.1). Classification (NCBI taxonomy): domain Eukaryota; kingdom Metazoa; phylum Chordata; class Actinopteri; order Siluriformes; family Clariidae; genus Clarias; species Clarias magur. The sequence goes on along the minus strand of QNUK01000009.1, from coordinate 2,982,723 downwards.
TTTTTTTAGCTAGCTACTAGTTGCATTTACAAAATTAGCTCAGTAGCATAGTTATTTACATTTAAGTTACATAATTGTCTATTTTTGTTTTAAAAACATGTATTCATTAAATTCGTAAAGAAACCCATAATAATTGCATTAGCTAATTTTTTTTCTCATATTTTTAGACGGGTAGATACATAGAAGTGGAAAGGTTTGTTTACAAATGTGCTCATTAAATAAGCTAGCTAGTTCTATTGGCTTATTAGATTGTTTAATTATGTTGGATGAGCTTTTTAAATATGTTTATTATATTTGTGAGATAGTTAAGTTTTGTAAATCAGTGTGTTAATTTAGCTAGCTACAGTATCTTTTGCAAATTAACATATTAAGTCAACTAGCTAGTTGAGCGTGCAATTGCTCGTTAAATTAGTCAGCAAGGCCATTGACATTGTTTCTTATATTAGCAAGACAGTTTTTTTTTTTTTTTTTTGTAAATTAGGTTTCCAATGTAGCTATCTAGATATGTTTTATAAACTATTGCATTAACATAGCTAAACAGCTCCATGGAATAAATGAACCTGTTATCCGTGTTGCTCACTAGTTATGCTTTTATTTCCTTTCTGATGTGCCTTAGCTTGTGCTCAGCACTTTTTCAACTGAGAAACTTTTTACACTTGAATACTTGAGCGTTGTTAAATATTAAAACTCCTACTACTGTTATTTTTTCCTTTTAACTCTTGTAGATTTTTTCTTTTACTCAGATTTAATTGAATTGAGTTTCACTGTACTTTGTCCATGATATTTCTCTTTCCTCATCCTTATTATTATTGTTTTATTAGTATTTTCACATTCTACAGACACATTCTGAATCTCGTTCTGTGTGCATTAGTCAAGACTCTTTACTTTCTCTACTGTCTCTTCAGCCTGAACACAGTAACGTGTGCTTCTGGTACGTTCCGAACCGAGTGAGGAACATGTCCCAAGGTCCTGACAAAGATAAAGAACTGCATAAGGTGAGATAAGACGAATGAAATCACTCAACCTGTTACCCACAATAGTGGGAAGTGAAGAAAAAAACCTGTTTGGTAGCTGACACTTGCATAAAAAAAGCGTCCGTGTTCCCACAGACGTGCTACCGAGCACAATTTAACACCAACCTCAGCCTCATTTATCTAGAGAAATAATACGGGAAGTGCATTGTAGGCATTTTCATAGTATTTGGCAACCTTACACATGGATGTATCTACAACATCTATTATTACCTTGCTGAATTCTCGAATTGGGTTGATCAGCGGTTTTTATGGTCTGTAAGAGCAACTGGAGAAGTGGTTCTCAAACATTATCATTTCCACAGTAACAACTCATTCACAGGGATTTATTCAACGAGTACTCCATATGATCTTAGACTAATTAAATGTCTAATAAAATATTTGACACAAAACACTGTCTATTTTCCAGATCACTGCAAAGATCAAAGCCAAGCTGATGGAGAACGGCGCGGCCATGATCGGGTACCAGCCTCTTGGAGATAAGCCCAACTTCTTCCGTTGCGTCTTCTCCAACCCGGCCACGCAGAAGCACGACGTGGACTTCCTGCTGGATGAAATCGCTTCCCTCGGGGCCGAGCTTTAAGAGCGAGCGAGTCCCAGTCGGAGACTTGCTTCACAGTTCACGGACTTAGAACAGATTCATATTATTCTATAGGTTTAATACAAAGTTACAAAGTCTTCGTCTGTAGTGCAGTGCGGAGACTTAATCTAATTTGCACAACGTTTTTTTGTCACTTTACATCTTTAGTTTCTGGAAATGGTAGTGTATTCAGTAGGAGACGGCGTCATATAATCAACATCACACAATTAATATTAGTTGTGGATATGAAGTTTTTAATTGCAGTACACATCATACAGTTCTGAGATGACCTCTATGTGACCTCAAAAAATCCTGTGTAGTGTCGATTTATCTTACTAAGTTGTGATCTGAATTTACTTCCATATGCTAGGAATTCATGACTAGCAAAATGTTAGACACTATAAGACAAGACTCAAGTGCTGGAGCTCATGAATAGGTTTTATACGTGATGCATTTCGTGTGTCGAAGGCTCAAATTGAGGCCTCAGTTTTCCAAGAAAATACTTTGCTGGTTATATAATAACCTAAAATAACTCGAGGTCACATGCCTTTAGCTTCCCTGTGTTCACTTTCATGATGTGGAATATGAATTTATGCTTTATACATTTCACGTTCTAACTCCTCATTAGCCAAATTGCTAACAGCTTACATAGTGTATAAGCGTAAATTTTCCTTGTATGCGTCTTTGCGGGGTTCGGGGTTCTGCTACGGAAGGAAGATAGCGATAATCCGTAAAGAATCTTTCTTATAACATATGTCGAAAACATTAGTGCTTCCTAACATGTTGTAATTGTGTTAGTTTAATGTTTTTTTGTGTTTTTAATAGTATTTATTTTTATTCTGATGCTAATTGTCTATCCGTGAGTTAAAATTGAGTTTAAAAGCAACCAGAAACTCTTTGTTTAAATTATTAATATGTACGGAGAAAATATAAATGCTTTTAAATACATTAAGTAAGAATATTATGCTGAAAATAAATAGACTTACTGTATATTCTTCACATAATTCATCTAAAATGTCTTTGATTATAACGTAAGGATGGTTTTGGTTTGATATGTCCTTGTACTGCAGATACTGCAAATCAGAAATGCGTTCGCACCACGGTTAGTGAGATTCCTAAAGAAAAAGGAGAAGAAGAAATGCATTTACTTTTTTTCCCCTCTAATTCCTGAATATTTTCAGGAATAATTTTGTTTTCGTTTTTGAGTCGGAGTTCCTGATACACTTGCCTAGATGGTCTAGTTTTACGCACAATTTAAGATGAAAGTAGGAATTCCCACACTTGATTAGGAGTGTATCAGGTTTGTGCAATGTGTAACAAGCGGTTCGTACTCTCACGCTGCCGGAGGCCGGAGGTTAAGACATTTGTCAAGTTAACTCTAGACAACAGGGTGATTAATCAATATATATATATATATATATATATATATACTGTATATCCTGCGCACAGCTGTAGTCCAGGTGGGGCTAATTAATGAAGTCTTTATTGATCAAAGAACATATTTATCTCGTTTATCTCATTTTGCACTGTGAATGTCCAACATTATTGTTATTTTTCTTTTTAAAATATGCTGTAAGATGTTACAGCCTTTCAGATCGCTGTCTTTGTGAGTTAATTTTGTTCTTGTGTGATGAGAGATGCTGCTGAGATTCATGACTGTACACATGACGACTCTGATCTACAGTACGTGTGACTCTCAGCTAGCTTAAATAATGACTTAAGGTAATACCTTATGTCAAAGGATGTTATTTCCATTCTTCTCTTTGTAGAGACTCATCTGGCACAGAAATTGTTTGTTTTTGTTGTTGTTGTTTTTTGTCACTGTCTTGAATAAAATACAAAAAAAAAGATGTCCGGGTCATTTTTAAAGTCCCTACAATAAAAATTTCCTTTTAGCATTTAGCATTTTTAAAGCAAATATTAATTGTTAATCGTGACCTCTTATGACTTCAAACTAATCTCTTGTATTTTAGCGTTTGGGACACGCCCATTAAGGGAACCATTAGAATCGCAACATGATCAAAAAGAGTGTAATGTGACACATCTGTTCTAGTTAGTTCAGGTGTGTGTTTGACTTGCCCAGTGAGGTTAAAAACACACAATAGTGCTCACCTGCCTTTTACTGAAGGCTGCTATTCAGGTGCATTATGGTGCATTGAATAACATGGAACAAAACATTCACAGAGCAGGGACTGGTAACAAAAGCTCTTTTAAAGATCACAGTCAGGCACAATTGTACGGAAAATGTCCAACAAGAGCTCACACTTGAATTAAATTCACAATCATTACAGTTCTCTTTAGAAGTCACTCACTCACTCATCATCTATAACACATGCTGTATTCAGGGTGGCGGGAGGCCTGGAGTCTATCCCAGGGGATTTAGGGCACGAGGCGCGGTACACCCTGGACGGGGTGCCAATACATCGCAGTTTTTAGAAGTCAGGCTAATGATAAATAAGTAAGTAAGCTCAGAATAAATTCCAAGCGGAACCTTTTTTTGGAATCATAAGACCTTAATTATTGAATGAATACTTAAAGGACCCATAACAAAATTAATTTTCTTTTGAAAGTGTGGGTTATTTATCACTCACTCACTCACTCATCATCTTACCACTTAATCCTGTATTCAGGGTCACGGGGGCCTGGAGCCTATCCCAGGAGACTTAGGGCACATGGCAGGGTACACCCTGGACAGGGTGCCAATCCATCGCAAGGGCACAGACACCTACACTCACTCATTCACACACTATGGGCAATTTGGAAACACCAATTAGCCTAACCTACATGTCTTTGGACTGTGGGAGGAAACCCACCAAGCACAGGGAGAACAAATTCAAATTCCCCGTCAGGTTTGAGTGAGTTGTGATGGACTGGCACCCTGTCCTGGGTGCCAGTCCCCCCGTGAGTGAGTGAGTGAGTGAGTGAATGAATGGGTGAGTGAGTTGAGTGAATGAGTGGTTGAGTGAGTGAGGAGTGAGTGAGTGGGTAGGTGAGTGAGTGAGTGGGTGAGTGAGTGAGTGAGTGGTTGAGTGAGTGAGGAGTGAGTGAGTGGGTAGGTGAGTGAGTGAGTGAGTGAGTGAGTGGGTGGGTGGGTGGGTGAGTGAGTGAGTGGGTGGGTGAGTGAGTGAGTGAGTAAGTGAGTGAGTGGGTGGGTGGGTGAGTGAGTGAGTAAGTGATTGAGTGGGTGGGTGAGTGAGTGGGTGGGTGGGTGAGTGAGTGAGTGAGTGGGTGGGGGAGTGAGTGAGTGAGTGAGTGGGTGGGTGAGTGAGTGAGTAAGTGAGTGAGTGGGTGGGTGAGTGAGTGAGTAAGTGAGTGAGTGGGTGGGTGAGTGAGTGAGTGAGTGAGTGAGTGGGTGGGTGAGTGAGTGAGTGGGTGAGCGTTATCCAGTGAAGAACTCTATATAAGTAACTGTTGAAGTGTTCAGTACAAATTATAAAATGTTGGATTTTTATTATTATTATTTTTTTTTTACATTACATTACATTTAGACATTTGGCAGAAGCTCTTATCCAGAGCGATGTACAAAATGTGCTTTGCAGTTTCCATCATCAGATAGATCGTTACACTGGGTTACTAGGTTACTAATCTTAGCTCTCTAATTCTTCTTCTTCTTTCTTCTTCATCTTCTTATTATTATTATGTAAGGTTCAGTTTTTAAATGTTTTTTTTTCTTACATTGAGGGTCCTAATAGAGAAAAGCTCTGTTTTCAGAGGTCCACTAATACATCTTTACATTCTGAATTATTTTCTGCTTGTAGTATTTATACTCTGTAGTATGTTAAAGTGTGTGTGCTTCAGTTTTTTATTTGTAATTGTGTACTTTGTTGGGAATGTTCCTGTTCTGTACAAGGTCTCTGTAACCTCTGAAGTTAAATTTCCTTTAAGATGAAGCACAAGTCTGAGAAGGTGTTTAATTATACAATCATCTCTAAAAACCCATTTCAGATGTAATAAGCAAGCGCTCTTCTCAGATCTCCCACAGATGTTCAGACTGAGAGTGGGTGAGTGCTTTAAAAAGGCACTGAACCGTTTCATCAGACTTTTCCATTACCACGAGTGGATGTTGAGTTTTAAAGATCCGAACACAAACCAAAACGTCTCCAGATGATTAGTTCAGATGGGCAGAAATGTGCAGGAATACAGTTTCTTCATGTTTCTAATCAAACAGATAATATCACAGAATCACTCTGCACTTTGTTGAAGCAAAGTTACGCTTACCGAAGTAAAGGAGATTATTTTCCTGCAACAATATACGCTGTATGGACGAAAGTATTTGTCCAGACCTGCAATGACAGAGTCGGTCCCCAGTCCCCCAGTTTGTCCGATGTATGGTGAAGCATTATGATCGCCCTCCACTGGGGGTAAGGGTTTGATTGAAACACATGAATTCAATAATTAACATCTTTACACAAATACTTTTAACCATAAAAGACTTTTAATTGTCTTATTACTCATGGTGCATTTGCAATGTAAATCACTGTAAAAGAGCAGTAACTACAGAAACAATAATACATGGAGGGCGTTAATATAACAGTCCAGCGTTAGACCTAATTGTTATTAGAGCTGAACCCTGAAATAGTGCACTGCATATTAATTTATGTAGAGTGCTCCTTCGTATTGTAATTAACAGTTAATTAACTGATTACATCTCGGGCTCTTATGCAGCACATGTGAGCTGCTTTAGTAAAAAAAAAAAAACTAATGCATACCAAATGTGTAAATGGATTTAAATGAGTTCCTCATAATGAATAAGCGGAAACGTGGTGTGGTACAGGTCCTGAACACAGCCTGCTACTACCATCTGCTGGTACAAAGGCAGAAGTGCAAAACAATAGTTCTAGGACAGGGATGGCCAGGCCTGGTCCGGCCTGCTTTCCAGTTATCCCTGGATCAGGTGTGTTCAGTTCATCAGAGGCTGGAGGAGACCATGTTAGATGAGGGTGGAGTCGAGGAAGACAAAGTGATCCAGCTTCTGATCCAGATAATCAGTATTCAAGGATTATTGGTGAGCATGCAGAGTCTAGGATTGTACCTCATGATCTTGACCCGTCTTGTGGAAACCCGTCTTTCAGTTTAGCTCAGAATCTACTTACTTTAGATCCTGACTTTACAACCCAGGTTACGCTTTAGATCAACTTACATGCAGAACATATTCACATGTTAAACATATAACAGAAAATATACATCTATCTTCACACTGTTAGCATGCTAGCTTAATGGGAAGAAAAAATAAAATTTGAGGCATAGGGAGCAGAGGTAAAGAAGGTGCAGGACCCAGGGTCAACAGTCCATAGCAACGGAGAGTGTGGAAAAGAGGTGAAGAGGCGTGTACAGGCAGGTTGGAACGGGTGGAGAAAAGTGTCAGGAGTGTTGTGTGATAAAAGAGTATCAGCTAGAATGAAAGGAATGGTGTTCAAGACAGTGGTGAGACCAGCGATGTTGGTGGAACTGAAGAAAAGACAGGAGGTAGAGCTGGAGGTAGCAGAGATGAAGATGTTGAGGTTCTCTTTAGGAGTGACAAGGATGGGGAGGATCAAGAATGAGTCCATCAGAGGGACAACCCATGTGAGATGTTTGGGAGATAAGGTCAGTGAGGACAGACTGAGGTGGTTTGGACGTGTTCAGAGGAGAGATTCTGAATATATGGGTAGAAGGATGCTGGAGGTTGGAACTTCCAAGCAGGAGGTCTAGAGGAAGTCCAAAGAGGAGATTTATGGATGCAGTGAGAGAGGACATGAAGTTAGTTGGGGTGAGAGAAAAGGATGCAGGGGATAGAGTGGGATGGAGGTAAATGATTCGCTGTTGCAACCCTTGAAAGGCAAAGAAGAAGAAGAAGAAAACGCTCTTGCCGTTATCTCACACTTTAAAAATCTTGGCTCAGTCCATTGTGTGGTTTCCTTCAACTGAAAATACTTGACAAACATCTGAAGAATTAAGAAGGCATCTATTCGTAGAAGCACCCAGTGTTAAACTGAAAGTGGGTGTGGCCTCCTGCAGAGTCTTAGTCCTGATGAACAGATTCAATCTCGAGCAGATCTCACGTGAACATTCCTGACGTTAGCTGCAAACATGTTACCTCCTGTGATTCTCACGCTGACGTATAAGCAGATTAGGGAGGAAGGGAGGAAGGAAAGGGAACAAAGTCAACAAAGTGGCAGAAATAAAATGAGCAGTTTTATAGAAAAAAGGGGGAAAAAAGAAAGAAAGAAAGTGAACAATGTCAACAAAGTGGCAGAGAAATAAGCAGTTTTACAGAACAGAAATAAAGAGAATGAATGCAATGTTAATGCAAGAAAGGAAGAAAGTGAGAAAGTGAACAGAGTAACAATGAAAGTAAAGCAGTGTTAGTAAAAAGAAAGAAAGAAAGAGAAATCGAGTAGTGCTAGTAGCAGTTTTGTCCGTACCTGAGACGAGCAGCTGCTGTTTGTTTGATGTTAATTTTATTTCTTTTCTTTTCTTTCTTTTTCCTTTATATCTTTTACATCTCCCGCTGAGATTTCTGGTCTCACATTGATAATAAAACATCTCTTTGCTCAGTTTTTTTTTTTAATTATACGCCTGCAGTCACAGAGGAGAATTAAACTAGCGCTGAGCGGTAAACACATTCCCGCTGCTGTGCATCCTGACTGTTTAATGTGCTCGACTTTAGACGAATCGAAGAGCACGTCTATTTAACGTTTATATTCCACATCACAACACTGCCCCGGGCTTTTACATGGAGTCGGGGGGGGGCGGTTATCGAGGGTAAGGCGGGCTGTGGTTCCTCGGACCTGCTCCCGCCATCGTTCCTGCAGAGGTGGCGTTTCATATCTGCGTTCTCAAATTCAATTTCCAATTCACTTTTAAAGCGTGATTTATTGGTGCCGCTCGCGCTCGTCCATCTTTGTGCGGGCGATATAGGTGTCTTGCGTTAATGGTGTGTTTAAGCCGCTTTTGTACAGTTGATTTAGCAACACCAGGGGCAAAAAAAATGGCACACGCTAGTACGTCTGGACAGCGGTATCAATCACGGGCCGCACGGTTTACGACTTTTTTTAGTGAAACTGCCAGTGTGTGCAGTTTAGCTGAATGTGAAAAGCATATGCAGATTAATGAGCTGTGATCGTGCTGCGTGTGCATGTGTGATGGTCGACACGGAGAACAGTGAGTGCATACTGATAAACACACACAAACACATGCGCTGTCGAGGGTGTTAGCTGGAATTGTTAGCATAGCGCACGCAGAGTCCAGGCCTGTAGGTGATCCAGAGGGGCATCGTGTCGCGTGAGAAAACATTTCAATATTTATATTTTTTAGGCTAAATGGTGACCTTGATATGATAAATATTATTTAATAATAAATAATATTTTTAAATTTTAAATAAAACTACATACAGGTACGTTGAAAACGATCATTGATTACTATGAATCCCGGTGTTTACCGTGACTTCGTTCATGTGGAATTTAATCGCACACTCATAAGCATGTATTAAAAAATGTACAGCGCCATCTGTTGAATTTTGGAATGACCTAATGATTTTTTAAGGTCAAATTTGTAATGATATAAGGGTGTTTCCATTTGCATTTTAAAGTAGCATATCTTCTCTTCCCATGGGCCGATTGCAATGAAACAAAGCACATATGTTACATCAAGCTCTGCCAAATGCACCCGTGAAAGCCCCCTTATAATTTGTCTAGTAGTTTTTATGTGATGCGTGCACACACAAACAGAAATTTTTATATCAGACGGCACAAAAAACATCTCAATGTGTTTTATTATTCATCTTACATCTCACCAAATTATTTTTGTTTGCAAATATCTTTAATGTACAGTACAGCCACGCCCACTTTACAGTTTTATAGTATGTATAGATATAATCCAATTACATTAAATTCGATTAATTATTATTTGTTTAGAGCTTTAAACAATGGTTATAGTCGCAAAGCAACCTTACAGATATAGAAAGAAAATGAGGTAAATGAGTGAGAGAAAATATTTATTAATCAAAATGATCAGATTGTCAGATGAGTTAGATATATATACTGACATTAAGAAACCAGCTTGAGTGCCAATAATGCTGGAAACAGAAGGGGAAAAAAACAGGTGTATCTTAAGCACATTGAATATTATAAAATCTAATTTAATATTGGATTTAAAATCATATTGAGCTCAAAGACATTCCTCAGGGATGGAGTCTAGGATCACTGCTGTTTAAGAAGAACCTGATGGTATCGTGGGAGCAAAATGTACTTTGTAATGATAGTTATGATGGCAAAAAATAAAAACAAATAATAGTGTAGAAGTATAAGAGGGCTTTTTTCTGCTTGTGTGGCAAATGATAGTAAGAATACAGTCGGTTTTTTCTTGGCAGCGGGTCTATGTAATATCTACATTCACTCATCACATGGTTCAGTGATCTTACTGTACACTTCTTTCCAAACTTTTCCAGTCCCATCCCTCCGTGTTTTTATTTATACAGTACAAGTATACGTGCGTGTCATTAACGGTTAGAGAGTTTGTAGAAAGAGTTAAAATGTTAAATCTAATAATAATCTGCTGACCTTTAATGTAATGAGTGACATTATTATTATTATTATTATTATTATTATTTCAGGTTGAAGCCCACATACATGTCTGTGTGTCTTTCTGTACAGCAGAACTCTCTGTCTAACGTATTAATACACAGAAATCACATTCTGTAAGGTTGAGTATCTGACGCCTTGTTTACACTAAGTTGTACTTCTTTGGTGGTCAGACAAATACACTCCCTGTTCGGTAATCGGAGAGTGAATCACACTTGAGAAATGGAAAAAGTAGATCAGATAAAGATGAAGTTTTGTCTTAAAACGACTCCAGCGTGTTAAAATTCACTTATACCACTTCAGCGCTGTTATTTCAGCCAAAGTGAAAATATGAACTAATCCCAGTAAAAATATTCACTTTATCTTTTCTAATTAATATCTATTGGTGCAGGTGTTTGTTTACATTGAGACAGTTGCGCATTAGTAGATTATTTTAAAGTAGATTATTAAATCCCACACATAACCATTCATAATGTGGAGAAGAAGTGAAGTCATCGCTTTTACTCAACATTTAGATTTCACTCATGGTGCAGGTTAAACTTCAGGCAGAGATCTAAGGACTGCAAAGGTTTCATTAAATTTTGTCCAGTGGTTGATTTAAGCCACGCCCACAGGTTGACATGTGCGGTACGCTGTCAGAATGTCTGGTTTATAATCCGGTACAAAACTGCTCAACTTTACTACTTCTCAACATTTTGACTTAATTTGTAATGCAGGTTAAACTTGTGGCAAATACCGAAGTACTGACAAAGTGTCATTAAATTCGATACAGCTAGTACAGTTACACACAGAATGTGCAAAGTATAATTGTAAACTTTTTGTTTGTTTTTCTGATTGCAGGTGCATAAAAGCAAGCCATCTGCTCTGCATGGACGAACACTGGAGGTTAGACACTGCGTTGTACTGAAGAGCTCAGAGGCTTTACATGTGACACCCTCTGCCAAATGTGTTAAGACTCAGTTTATGTAAAATTTCCGCTCTGTTAGATCTGCACCCGGCCAAATCTGTGATTATTGTACAATAGAAGCTTTTAGGAGCAACACTGGCTCACAGGCCACGCAATCTCACAGAGCGGCCTGCCGAGTGCTGGAGCGCATAACAACGAATCATCGCTTATCCTCTGTTGCATCACTCACTATAGAGTTCTTGAAGGCAGCAAAGAAATAAATAAAATGTGTGTCAGAAGCTTCATGTAACGGCTTTCCATGGCCGAGCAGTTGCACACGAGAACATGGCGAGAGTGTATAGCACTTGTCACGCTAGAGTACACTGTTTACACTTCCAACAGTTTTTTTCCTGAAGACATTTTCCTGTTCCTGCGTGACGATGCAACATGAACATCACAATCTTCATGGACTTGAGTGTCATGCTCAGAGCCGTGACCTCAACCCTGTTAAACACCTTGCGGATGAACTGGAGCATTGATTTTGAGCTTGACCTAATAATCTGACACTAGAACCTGACCTCACTGATGCTCTTTTGCATTAGAGCTAAAATAACGGACTGCAGGAACGGTTTCAGGAACGAGGCAAAGAGCTCAAGGTGTCGACTCAACGTACTGTAGAAGTTCCACAGATACTCAATCTCAGTCTGATCTGTGGCCGTCTGTGGGACGAGCTTGACAAACAAGTCTGATCCATGGAGACCAAACTTCACAACTTACATAAGGAGATGTTAAGGATCTGCTGTTAAGGGCTTGGTCTTAGTGGCACAAGAAAAATTCCACCCATCTAGGAACCTCTGTAGTCCAACCTGTAGGACCATGGAGACCAGTACTGACCGTTGTATTTATTCCCATTTTTAGGACATGGTAAAACCTCCAGTCAACATTCACATGCACATTACACACTACAGATAATTTGGGAACACCAGTTAACCTAATCTGCTTATCTTTGGACTGCAGATCAACCAATCGATCTCTTTCTGTCTGTCAATCAATCACGTGATTTATTTTGCAACAAACTTCAAAGTCTTATCCTGAAATTCAGGTTCAGGTAAATGAATGAAATGTGACAAAGCTAGAAAAATAAAGAGCTGAAATAAAGCGTTTGGGTTGTTTGTGCATCCTGCGCTGCTAAGGAGGACAATCTATACAACATGACTTTGATCAGATGTCCACAGTTTACAGATTGCATCTTTAATCTCCGCCGGGGAGCGGCGAGGTGACAGAATGGCACTTAATTGAACAGTTTACCATCAAGGTGACCTACAGTGATCGTTACGTGACCTCAGCTTGAAGCTCGAAGCACAACTGTGAGTCAGTAACTGCTTTATTGCGAAGTTAATATTTCACATACAGTGTGTTTATCAAAATAATATTATTACCCAGGATAAGACTTTTGCAATGCTCATGAGCTCTGGATTCTGCATTGAGTTTTGAGGAGACATTTATTTAATGTTGTTGGATGTACTGTACATTAACTCAGCTTCATGACTGATTCATTTCCTAAAACCCTTTGCTATATTTTGCAGGATTTATAAAAACTTTTATTTTAACCACAAACCGGTCCTGACAAGGAGCCTTCATTAATTAAACCGAGTTGAAAACATGCAGCGGCGAGGGATCCTGAGAGTTGGGCAGGCAGCCATGTTCCACTATTTATAATTGCCCCAGTGTGGTTTAATACACTCATTTTTTGACAAATTATCGATCTGCTCTCAGCATGAAGTGAATTTACATAATGACTCCTTACACTTGAGTCCATTATTTAAATTTCCTACAAAAGCACTGACAGCAAGCAATGTCACGAGAAGCGCTTCTGTCTAATCTTATCCGAAAGACTGAACCTGGAATAGAAGAAAACATTAATCAGGCAAGATCTGTTCAGTGGTACGATTTTTTTTTTATTTTACTGTTTATACTCAAATATATATAGATTTTTTGGTAAAATCACTCGAAGGTGTTACATTTCATACTTTTTTTTAGTATGAAAACATTAGACTCCATGAAAACAGTACGTTTTATGTAAGGAATAAAACACTCAAGTTATAAGAATATATTCAGTAATGGGGTGGAGTGATAAAGTAGTGCTACTGAAAATTATCGTGAAGTCTTAAAATCCAGTTGGACAACAATTTCCGTGAAAACCTTTGCATCAAACATCACTATGAAGCTCATTATTTCCTTTTCTCGCTCAGATTACATCAACAGTAAACAGTTCCTCCCTCATCATCCCTTCTTTTTTCTCTCTCATAAATTTAATAAGATAAAAAAATCCACGTTATGTTACATGAAAACCATAAACAAATTTTTTAAAAAAACTGAAAAAGCCACAGCTCTACCTTTGCAACCTTCCATAAATAAAAAAAAAACCTTCAATACCATTTCAATGATCAAACACATTTAAAAAAATCTGTCTATAACGTGTAGCTGTAAAAGTCCCTGTAAATGAGCTGTTACTATAGAAACGAGAACATATTACTATAACCGCATTAGTACAAATTGCGATGTGTATTAAAACAGCCAGAAGAATGAGTCACAACACCAAGCTGGTTTATTACACATTTCACATCAACGTTAAAAAAAAAAACAACAACAACATAGAAACAGAAAAACAAAGTGTGCACATTCGTGGAAATGTTGTATGACTTAACAAGGAAATCCATCAAACATGATTGGTGTGATATATAATAAAAGATTTCTGTTTCTTTTACATATCTATATTGCTGATACTCAAGACAGCCTTCTTCCTCGTTACTTAAACTGTTAATTGGAGTTCGATTTCTAACTTTCACAATATTTAGATGTTTTTAATAAAACTGAGAAGCTAGCATAAAATCAAAAAAAGTTCCAAAACTGTGGTTCTCATAGGTTCCTACTACATTACAGTATAAATTTAAGCCATTTATTGATTTGTCACAATATACATTACTGCACAGTGAATTTTGTTCTTCGCATATCCTAGCTTGGGGGTTGGGGTCAGAGTGCAGAGTCAGACACAATGCAAGACACGATGTGAGGCCCACACCTGGAAGAGATGGGGCTTGAACCTCCAACCTTCTGATCAGTAACCCAGTGCCTTAAACCAATGAGCTACCCCCTGTCTAACAAGACACAATACAACATTTTACGAAGCTTGGCCTTTAATTGTACATGAATTAATGTCAATCCAGTGTTGTACAGAGGTGAAAAAAATCTCACAGTGTTTATAAGAACCCTCATACAAAATCAAACGCATGTACTCAGGGTTAAAATCCCTTCGATCACCAAGAAACAATAAGTCTCTTTGAGTCTTTTATTATGTCCAGAGTGTCTTCATACTAACCCACACTCTTCCTTATTACCAACAATCCACTGCGGTGCTTGAACATGATAAGAAGTATATAGTCCAAACTTTAAAAAAAAAATGAATAGTGATGCATTTGAAATGCCTAAGATCAAATGTAGTATCTGTTTTTATCAGTATCAGTTTCTGAAATGGAATTTATGTAACCTATATAAAGTATAAAGCTGCTTTGCGACAATGTCAATTGTTAAAAGCGCTATACAAATAAAATAAAATTGAATTGAATATATAGCGACTAAAGTGTGTAGTTTGGCACATGAATATCAAACGACACTTAGGATCAGGGCTTGTGGTTTGGAATACATTCACCGTGTACAGCTAATAGGTCCCCCTTAGAAACTGCTTGTAATTCGGCACACAGCCACAATGTATCAATAACATGGTGCTCATATTCCCTATGATTTGGAATACATCCTTAGAGGTAATAATAACGCACAAATAGAAATGGCCCTATATAGTGATTACAGCATGTCATTTGGGAGACCCAAACAATGGAGAGTTGTATGCTCCCTAAATAGTGAATAGGGGGTGCGGAGCACATGGATAATAGTGAGGTGATTAAAATGTTCCCTATGTAGTCATCACAGCCTGTATTTTGGGATCTACAGTGTACACTTAATTTTAAGCATGAGTGAGTTGCAAGAAGTGGCCCTATACAGTAAATAGGGCATGTGGCTTGGGGCTCATCCGATGTGTATGGATAATGGTGAGGGTGTGAGATTTGGGACACACCCAAAGAGTACAGGTAATTGTGATTTGGCATGTCAATGCATATTGAATAGGTGAGATGTGGGAAAAAATCAGTTATGAATCATGATTCTTTTGTTTGCAGATTCATGCATCGCCACACTGACTCATGATTTATTACATTTATAATAAAGATGCTCCTATCGATTGGACAGTGACTGTAATTGGCTATTTTCCAGCTTGATCGGACATGACTGATCAGCCTTGGGTTTAACCGATCGTGTGTCAAGCACACGAGCTTCCGAGTGCTGCAACAGAAAGGCATTTTATGTCCTTTATGTGTTTTACAGTATCACAGGTGGCACACATTAAAAAGCCACCGATCTGTCTTTTTCTCCAAACTCTGCGAGCGAATTAGTCTCAAACCCACTCTTACACCAGTCTCAAAACACCACGAGAGATAATTACTCTCCAAACGCATGTTAGAAGCCGCGCACGCCTGCTCAAGACTTTGGAGGCATTTGAGGCGGTAAAAACTCAGTAACAATGTAGCTTTTTTTCCTTAATTTAATTAGAGGTAAAACTTTTAAGGTCTTCAAAGTATTTGAAGTTAGTTTGTATTGTTTAAATGCTGTTTAAATGAGAAAACTAATGGTATAAGGAACAGGGTGCAATTGATTACTCGTTCAATTCAGTTGTGAAACTGCTGAATAAAGCTAAGGTATAAAACTTTCAAGGTATAACAAGCTTTGTTTTTTTTAAAAAGAAAATAGTTTGGGTTCTTAAAATGGTAACTAAAGCACCGAATAGTGATATTTATAAAATCTTGATACTTACAGAACTTCAATGTTAATTGAATTGGCACCGAGATATCAGGATAATATCGTATTGGGTTGTGACTGTTGATTCCCGTCTCTGTTGAAAGGTGTGGTTTGTGACACAGCCAGAGTGTATGGATAAAGGTAAGGTGTTTAAAAATCAGTATATGCTCCCTACATAGTTAACAGGGCATGTGGTTTAGCTTTATATTCCCTACACAGTGCATACTATACTGTCATGATGACATGATGATGTTATCGGTTACGAAATCCGTTAACTGAATCATGAATTTCATTCCCTTGTTGTGATATTAATGATGCAGCCCCAGTCTCGTCTCTTATCCACAGGAAATGATGCTGAAGCGTTTGGACACGCAGGACATGTTGTGCAGGATAATTGCCAAGAGGAAGATAAGGATCATGGCCACCAGGAGGACGGTACAGAACCCGGTCCAGGCTGAACTCTTCGTGGTTGCGTTTCGCTCCTCAGCCTCCTGTTCCTCTCCAGGTGTAATGCGCTCGGGTTGAGGCGTCCCGTCTGGGTCTTTGAAGCCGTACCGGTAGTTGTGTTCATCTGCTGGAAGAGGCAGCAGGTAGCAGCTGCTGTTGGGCAGCCGGATGAAAACAGGCGTGTGCGCTAACGTGATGGCTGTGAGTGCTTCCGCGTCGTCAGGGAGCTGGAACACTGAGAAGCCGCTGAGACGCGTGACGTGACGACACCAGGGACAGCGGACTTCCCTGTGATTTAACACCATCTGATCCAGGCATACCGAGCAGCACGTGTGCCTGCACTCGAGGAGTTTGGGTCGCCTTCGTGGGCTGAACAGATTAAAGCAGATCTGACACTCTGGTCTAGGGAACGTCTCCATTATGCGCTGAAGGCTCTCTCCTAACTCAGGGTGAGGAGTGCAGAAAAACAAAAGCCAGTTTACTATCAAATATCCACATGGTCAAGTTTCAAGCTTGGGCTTTTAATCCATATCCGGCTGCAATCTGTGGGGTAAAACAGAGAAACCGTGTCGTTATTAATCCAAACTAAATCTCAACACTAAGACAATGCTGGAAGTTTACGCTGTGCCTCTTGCCAAGTACGCAACACATAAACACATAACCTAGATCTTAAACAAGATCTGTGGGAGAAAATAACAACCATACACTGCGTGCTATTTTCTCCCACAGATCATGTTTAAGATCCAGTATGAGTCTGGTAATGTATTTATGACTCAAGTATGAGCCACAAGACTATTTCATTACAACGCTATAGATTTACAGTTTGCAACTAGCACATAATAATGTTTAATATTTGTCATAATATATTTGAGAAGCTGTGTGAAGATGTGACATTTGTAAATCTGAGTTATTTTTAATCCAAGGATGGCAAGATCTAGACAAATGTGACAGCTGTCACAACATCAAAAAGGCAAGCAAATAAACATGTATAGGGCTCAGGATTGTGCAGCATAGCGTGACATATCCTTTTTTTCAGCACAAAGTAGGCAATATAATGAATAACAGAATTTTAGTTCATTGTTTCTATGACCAAGAAATATTAATAATATACAACTTTTCTGCAACTTTATTCACATATTTTACCCTTTATAAAAGTAATAACTTTCGTTCTACCTGACATATCCAAAACCTCCCCATCAACACACTTCGGCAGGACTTCTATATGAGCACTTTTTTTTTAATCGTTGACATACTGTATGCTGTGTTGCCGGAACAGATCTGTGCCACTTGGGTTTTAAAAGTTATTAAATAATGACCTTATTTAAAAAAATATATCTTTAGACACAATGGAAAGGTCAGTACTGTTGTGCTACTGGTTCTAGCTGGTGTTGTTTCAGACATATTTAAAATGCTCAGCATAAGCATATTTTCCTTATAAGGCTAATTATTTTGTCTCTGTAGAATCTGTGTATGTATTTTGCAGACAGGAGAGAAACCACAAACTCTTCTGTCCTGAATTGGATATGGGACAACTTTTTATTTATTGGAAAAATACACCTCTGATAGTGAAGACTCCTTCCATAAACAGAAGTTTTCCGTGGAAAAAGAATCCAATCTTATAACGAATCGGAAACATTGACAATTTAACAACAGTGTTATGGTAGAAGACATAATTCAGAACCTTGTTAAATCCCTTCTGAAATTAAGGTTAACAACCTAAGAAATCATTAAAATAATAGCTCCAAATTGGTCAGCACGAGCAGTGGGTACACAAAGTCTGTGGGTTCTTAATCCTTTTCAGCTATCATGGAGCACTGTGTAAAACTGTTTGGAGGGCAAACATTGCCTCAAGGAATCCCGTAGCTATTATGTATGTTAATTGCTTGCTGTAATGCTCGTCAAAATAAAAGAGACACAGGAAAAGAATTTCGCCAGTGAGAAAATGAGAAAGCCATATAGCAAAACCACAAATTTGCCTTGTGAGATCATCCCATCTCATAAACTAGCCTCAACTGACATGGTGGTGAACTTAAACGCCGACTGTCTGTGACGTGCCGTCAATCCGTGATAATAACTCGCTCGGGCAGCCATGACATTAGATGAAAGAGTTGTTGCTATAATAACACGGTTCATAAACCAGGGTCTCCTCTCGGAGGATCGAACTGAAGCTGGGCCTCTTCATCAAGACTTATTCTAACCCCTGTCCCCTGAGAGAAAAGTAATTAATAATGTAATTAAACCTGCGATTGTCTCGTGAATGGACGAATCCCTTCAGGGCCTCGCTGGTTATGAGACGAGCACAGTGTCAGGCAGAAATATTACACCTCGTGTTGAGGTTAATGCTTAAAATGCGGTCAGAGTGAGATCGATTACAGAGTCTCGCTTACAGACTAAACACATAAATAAGAATTAGATTCGAAGGCATTTCATTTTATTAAGCTATACTTTAGCTGTAGAGTCCTTATTAATGATGGGGAGGTGTGTGTGTGTGTGTGTGTGTGTGTGTGTGTGTGTGTGTGTGTGTGTGTGTGTGTGTGTGTGTGTGTGTGTGAGAGAGTGTGAGATATAGTTAAATATGTCGTCTGGTGAGAGGGATTCGAATTCTGAAAGAATAGGTACTGCTTAAACTTGTTGCTAGCATTCTGCGTTTTAAATGAGCAGTGGCGTCCCAATTATTCTCCCAAATTACCGTTCCTTTTAATACCTCAATTTTTTTTTTTAGGTGGTCGTGGGCTGAACAGGTTAAAGCAGAACTGACACGCTGGTCTAAAAAAAACGTCTCCATTATGAGCTTCAGCTGCTGAAGGGTCTCTACAAACTCAGGGTGAGGAGTGCAAAAACACGAAAGCCAGTTTACTATCAAATATCCACATGGTCAAGTTTCAAGCTTGGACTTTTCATTTGCAATGGCTCCTGGTGAAATTTCATATTGATTTTAAAGTACTACTTTTGACATATGAAGCATTAAATGGTCTCATGCCGCAGTACAGTAACTGAGTGAACTGCTAGTGTCTTACGATCCGCCACGCCTAGTTTGATCGTTTCATTATACCGCATATAATGAAAACTACAGCAGGGGGCGGAGATAGCCCCAAAGTTATGGAAAAACCTTCCAATTAAATCTATTTAGACAAGCATCTTTGGACTCATGGACATAGGGTATTATGGTGAACTAGTATGTTTAGATGCTGTCTTCCCAACTCTCATTGATCATTCAGGTTTGTCGACGGTGGAATGACAAACCCTCATGTCTGTGTTTCCTTGTGGCCCTCCTTTTTTATGATGTCATAGTTAGTCCTGATGGAGTCCCTGCTTGCACTCAGCACTAAACATACATTCACCTTATACATTTTGTGTCTGTGACAATACCTAACTCTTATTTGTCTTTCTATTCTCCTCTCTCCCTCCCCCCTCCTTCTCCCTGTCTCACTCTGTCGAGCTACACATGTCACTCCTGAGCTGCCACTGATCCAGATCCCCCTCTGCCCTCCGGACCTGTCTGACTCGTCCTGGTGCACCATGTTCTGGTTGGAAATATTGTCACGTGAAGGCCCAGTGTTGTCTTGGGATGCGTGTGGTGACTGGGGACGGTTCCACTTTACTGTGAAGATGGTCCTGGCTTCTGCTGATGCCTGACTGGTGACTGGTGACTGCAGTCGCTCGATAATTCAGGGCTTGAATTTCCTACAGTTTTGTACCTGAGCGTCTAATAATGAACTGGACTCCATATTATACTGAACTTCCAGCCTCCTAACACCTAACAGTGTGACTGCAGATCAATCACTGCTATCCGTTATCACCCAAATGAGGATGGGTTCCCTTTTGAGTCTGGTTCCTCTCCAGGTTTATTCCAAGTGCCATGTCAGGGAGTTTTTCCCTCAGCACTGTCGCCCTTTGCTTGCTCATCAGGGACAATATGATCATTTTGATTGTATACTGTACATTTTTCACATTTCATACATATTTCCATAATTTTATTTTGATTCTGTAAAGCGAACACAAACAGTGTCTTAGAGAAATCTAGCTATGGATGAAAAAAATATATTTAAAAAATGTAATAACAGAAGAAGGACAGTGGGACTGATAGTGGGACCGTAAGCAAATGATGTCTCTAGTAGCACTTTTGTGACGGAATGCAATTTACACCATCATGTGTTAGTGTAAAAAACTCCACGTATTTTTTTTTTTATTATTTTGTCTTAATAGCATGCTGCTGAAATAATGTGGAAACAAACCGGTGTTAGAGAACATGTTGCAGAAGAGAGAGGCATTGGGTAACGCCGTCTTATCTGATAAAACACCCTCATATTTATGAACTCGAAATCCATTTTCAACTTATATACAGTACTCGAAAAAAAATGAAAAGAAAAAATATCTATACCAATTGGTCATGAGTCCTGTGGCTGATTTTATTAAATCATATGAAATCTTCGACCCTGTCCCACTGCCCTTGGGAGTTCTCACTTTTCTACACACATCAATCTCTCATTTTTTTTGCTGACCGAGGCAGCCCATGGCACAAAGGCCTGCTGCCTGTGTTTTTTTCCCCTAATCAGTGCCCGTTCATATCCTCCCTTTTTTCATCCATGTGTGAAAAGCACACTGCTAACATAGGTAACGAAATGTATTCAGCAAACGCATTCATGGAATTCTCGAATGACTGGGTCCTAAAAACGCACCGCTGAGGTGACCCTGAGATATTAAACCTTGCTTAATATTAAAAGAGACCAACATAAAAGAAAGAAGGGTAATTATTCCTCTAAGTCAGGCGTTGTTGTATATCATGTTGACAGAAACGGCAGAAAGGCAACAAAGCAGCGAGCTGGATGCTCTATCGGTCAATCAGCTGGATAGATGGATCGTCGGCAGGGAGATTCATCAACGCCGGGTGAAAAGAGAGTAATAGAAATGAGAAGAAACGTCACTTAAAGACGCTGTGCATCCACAAGAGTGATGAACTTCAAACCATGCAAGTCCTTATTAACTCTGGTGATTCATTCACCTAGAAGAAATTCCACCTGGAAGCATTTTTACTCAATTTGTCCACACAAACAGATATCCAGATGGTGTTTACATCACAGCATGGCAGTGTGGGCCCTTATTTCCACATTGCCTCATGAGGCCTCTGACAAGGAGCGGTCTCAAAACAAACGACACGTGACTTACCACATACAAACACACACACACACACCCTTACTATGTACTTTGGTCATAGTTTTTTCCCTCTCCTTTTTATCAATCTCTAGAGTCCTGATCGGTACATCACAGCTGAACTAAACAGTGCAGAATGGATTTGTATTAATCTGCATCTGATAGTTTCTTTTTGTTTGAGATAACGTCAGTGTGATGTAGTTATTTGGCCAGACGTGCTGACGTCCAAGGAAGTGTTGCAACATGAACAAACAAAAATCAGTATTAAGCTGTATTAAATCACAGCAGCTTTTTTAATTCACACTGCCAAATTCAAAGCATTGATTCTTTGTGTAAGTCAGGATCCTTATTATCGTGTACAACAGCATAAAAAATAAATCAAAATAATGCAAAATAGCCATTGAGCTACAATAATTTATATTGCGTAGCATATTGTAAGTTTTGTCTTTGCCTGTGAAAATTATGTCCAAACACGTATTACATAAACCTATGTAAGAAATTATATAATGAAGCAGAGCTAGCAGACAAAAGTTGATGAATTTCCTATAACAGAACATCATGAAGTCTTTTGTTTATCTTAAATCACATTATTGTGACCTATTTCTATTTGTATTATACCTGTTTCTATTTATTAAAGAACAGCACATTGTTTATTCATTCACTTATAGTTCACTTGCTAGCTTCTAAGTCAGGGGTAGTAAATTAAAATTTAAGAATAACCGGTCAATGAAGGTTTTATTTATTCTGCACACTCTGTCTATACACAGTAAACTATTATGTCGATTGAATCTGTTGAGTTACGGGTCTAGCCGTGCCTACTTCAAGGGGAAAAAGGCGGTCGTTTATTATATTATTTATTCTCATTCATCAAAAAAGCATCAGGGTCTCGAAACGCCTGTCATTCGGGTTTGGATCCAGATTGTATTTCCAACATTTGTATTTCCAACATTTACCTGCTGTAAGTTTTCTCTTTACAATGCATAAATACAAACTTCTTATCCAGCTTGACTGTTACAAAGCGCTGACATCCTGGATGGCATACCAATTCACAAGTAGGCACTCACTTACTCCCTCACTCACTATGTGGAATTGGAACTTCACTGCATTTCATGTGGACTGTCTTTGAAAAAGGTGGAAAAACATCAAGAACGGTTATAAGAGGCGGCACTAGGCGGGGTACACCCTGCACGGGGTGCAAATGCATTGCAAGGCACACACCCCCACTCATTCACACATTACAGGTAACTTGGGAACACCAATAGACCTAATCTGCATGTCATTGGACTGTGGGAGGAAACCCACCAGGCATGGGGAGAACATGCAAACTCGCAGACCCGAGGCAGGAATCGAACTCAGACCATGGAGGTGCAAGGTGACAGTGCTAACCACTAAGCCACTGTGCCGTCCCACTGTCTATTAAACCAAAATAAATAATAATTGCACACCTGGCATTCCTAATGAGTGTTTTGTAAACTTTGATAATAAAAATCGTTATGTTTAGCAACTGCCTGATATTGTTTCCCAAATCAAATATTACGTATTGCATGTTATAAAGACTATGCATAATTTTGCGATATTAACTTCTATGTTTTGGTGACTTCACCTCATTTAACACATCCGATATAAAGTCTCGAGCAGATTTCGAGTGTGTATAAGAGTGAAAGTGTGTGAAAATCATAAATCTCTGTCAAAGAACTCCGGTTATACAGGAGTGTACAAGAGTGGAGTTATAGTCTAGACAGCCCAGATGAAACACTGAGTTAATCAGTGTAATGTGGGCTGACGCCTAATCTTCATAGGAGTTCAAAGTCCTGCAAGAGTTTTACTGTAAGAGTGTGAAGGTGTAGCTTCAAGCTGAGGATAAACACCCTGGGGTTAAACACTCTTTAACACTAGTGCAGGAGTCATGCCCCTGACTGACCGTTATTTCAGTTATAATCCATGCTAATGCTAACATATATGACAGAAAAGTCACACTTTTACAAATATACAACATATATCTGGTTTTGTTTTTAAAAAGTACATTATATGATACTTCACAGAAATACCAAATAATGTGCTATTAACAAATTAATTAATTAATAATATTAAATATAAACAGTTTTTTTTTTTTTTTTTTTTTACCTCAGGTAGTCTGCGCGCGCGCTCTCACTCTCAGTTTAAATGATTTGTTTCTCCACTTTTATTGTGTCTGTAGCATACAGAAGAAGAAAAAAACAACAACAACAACAACAGATATATGATTTTAAATCGTATTGTAGAGACATAATTAAAAAAAAAAAACAACAAGAATAAAATAATGAATTTAAGCTTTACAGTAGACTCACCTCAGCCCAGAGAGAGAGCGCGCGAGAGAGCGGTCTCTCGCGTATAGGCTCGCACCAAGCTCGTGCGGTCTCTCAGCACGCGCGCTGCTGGTTTGACAGTTCCGTGGGCGTTCACGAGGGCCCGCCCCTCAGCCAATCAGAAACCAGTCCAGATGAGTGACGTGTGTAACAGCAAATAAGAATAGAGCAACTAGCGACCGCCTCAGGTAAGTTTTTGTTTTTTATGTTCAGTAAACTTGTTGTAATTTTCAAAGTTGATGTTTGTTTAAGGTAATTAAAATACCATTTAAACTTTTT
This sequence comes from Clarias magur, assembly GCA_013621035.1. NCBI lineage: Eukaryota > Metazoa > Chordata > Actinopteri > Siluriformes > Clariidae > Clarias > Clarias magur. The sequence continues at coordinate 2,958,535 of QNUK01000009.1, read as the reverse complement.
GAGGTTCCTACTTCTACTAGTACTACTATTAATATTATACTGAATATTTTTTATCCGAAAATATGTGGAAAAATTATATTCTAAAATATCATATATATAAAATTTAAATAATATATTGCAAATTGCATTATATCAATTGCAACAAACAAAACAAAGAACAAGAACAGGGTTTAATACAGCATTTTATTATTTTATTAATAATTTTATTGTTACCTTTCCCCGCCAAAACAGACACCTTTCTATCATAACCAGCATTAACCTTTTTCATCAAATTGAGCTACAGTACCTTCTATTGGATCGGACTTCACTCCCCATGTGCATCACTGGTTTTCCTTCCATGAGTGCCTTAGGTATGTTCTGACCACTGCAGAACAGGAACATACTACAAGAGCTGAAGATTTGAGCTGAGTTGTATTTCCCTTCTCACAGTAGCTAGATTTTCAATATCTCATTAGAATTGTGTCTGGAATTGGGCGGAATATATTAGGCAGCAGGTGAGCCTTTTTCCCTGAAGTTGATGAGTTGGAAGCAGGAAAAAATGGGTAAACAGTAAGGATTTGAGTGACTTTGACAAGGGCCAAATTGTGATTGTTACAGTAGATGACTAGGTCAGAGCAACTCCAACACTGCAGACAGGGTCATGGGTGCCTGAGGCTCACTGATGAGTTTTTATTTGGATTAGTAGGGCTTTTTGAGCTCTACTATGGTAGCAAAAGGAGGGACCTACTCAATATTAGGAAGATGGTCATAATGTTATGGCTGATCAGAGTGTGTACATCCATAAAATCCTTTAATATAAGAACATTAGAAATGCTATAGCAATATATTATATACTAAAATTAAACTATATTGCAAATTTCATATAAATTATTTAATGAACAATAGACTGAACAGATTTTTACTACTTCTGCCATTTACATTACAATTTTATATTAATTTAATATAAAATAAGTTAACACTTAAACTACTTCCTACCCTTTCAGTATTTATTCAACACTGGTTATTTTCCCGAGAACATTCCAAGTAAAACCTGCCTGCTGTTATGCAGCACAGCGTACATTAATCGTTTGCATGTGTGACATGAACACAGAGGAGGAAAAAAAAAACACCCATTGGCTTGTTGTTCTCTGCAGTGAAAATGTCTGCGCTGTACAGTAGTTCATATTACAACAGCTGTCCAAATAAGTGCATAAAAGATATGAATTTATGGATATTTCAACAAACCACACCCACTCTTAGCAAATAAATACGCTTTGTATATCTGTAAGGAAACAGCATGGTTTGTATTAAATACAAATTTAATAAATAAATGGTAAACATGTAACACTGAAATGTAAAATAATAAAACTCATGTATTACTGTCACCATCTGGAATTAAACCTCAGCCCCGGCGAGCAGAAACCTTGGGAATATTTTTAGAATAAACACATTTTCTAGATGATGTCGCTCCAAGTGACACTACACGCTGCAACATGACCGGATCGGACAGCCATCAGTCAAGCGGTCGTGTTTTCGGCACTCCCATGCAGGTACCTTGCAGTGTTTGTACAGTCAACTTCAGGTAAACTGGGTTAGTGGTTAAACACAAACATGGCTCTAGTGTTGTAGTTTTTTACTGACTTGCCCGCATCACTATCACACCAGCTGACTATTTGAATCTGACTCTGAATCATGTCACTGAGATAACAGAGGAAACAGGCCTTAACCACAAAGCTTAGTCACGTCGACAACTTAACGTCTTGGATTGTGTGCCACAAGCCACCGTGAGGTTTGTAATGTCTGTAAAAGACAGTATATCATCCTGAGGCATTAATCTATTGTGGCTGGGACACTAGTCAACAAGGGAAACTGTAATTAAAAGCTTAGGTTAAGCCATTTAATTGCATTTCTTCCTCCATGCAACACTACGCTCTCATCATGACCTTTTTATTTGGGAAAAAAAAAATCTATACATATAAAAGTTGTGTCTGTAGCCTGGATAGAACTTTCAGTAACATTTTTACGTTTCATACATTTGCAGACCCGAAACCCCTCAAAACATGTTATGTCTGTCCAGGCAGATTTTGGTCACATCACAAAACTGGCTAGACAGAAACTTTGACAGTACTTTGGTATTTGCCTGAAGTTGAACCTGTGCCATAAATTGAACCAAAATGTTGAGTAAAAGCTATGTTATGAACAGTTATGTCAGATTTAATAATCTACTTGCTCAGTGTAAATACCTGCACCAAGAGATATTAGAAAAGCTAAACTATTTTAGTTATATTATTTAGTTATATTCTATATATTTAGAATATTTTTACTGGGATCATTTAATATTTTTCACTTTGGCTAAAAAACAAACAGCATTTGTTTTAGGAGTCTTTTTAGGAGCAAACATCTATATCCAACTCTCAATTTCTTATTTGTGATTCTCTCTCTGATTACCGAACAGAAAGTGTATTTGTCCGCCGATGAAAGAAGTATAACTTGGTGTAAACAAGGCGCAAGATCCTCAACCTGTACAATGTCTAGTACACTAGTAGAGTTCTGCTGTACACAGACACCACTCAAATTTATTTATACATCTCTTTTAACAATTAACATTATCACAAAGCAGCTTTATACAATCAAAAGAAGCAAGTTTGTATGGAATGTAAATCAAAATGATCAGATTGTCCCTGATGAGCAAGCCGAGGGCAATGGTGGCAAGGAAAAACTCCCTGAGATAGTAATAGGAAGAAACCTTAAGAGGAACCAGACTCAGAACCCATCCTCATCTGGGTGATAACGGATATAAGGGATTGATCAGCACAATAAAATGTGCAAGACTGGTCCTGAGCCATCAAACAACTGAAGTCACAGGTCCCCAAAGAACAGCTGTCAGTCGAGGACAGGACATTCTTCATGGAAACCATCCCCAGCCACCACGCGCATCCAGGCAGACCACACGGGGCGTCCATGCGACGAGATCTCCAAACAGCATTCACTGATTACATTAAAGCTCAGACCACCCACCCCCATGACATGCAATACTTTGTAGTATTTAATAAACCCAACTTGTTAAACTCCACTCCAAGTTAAAGCAAATCTAGATTGGATAACCTGTACCTAAAAAAAAGCACAACACTGCAGCATCCCAGTATAGAAGTTATACAAAAATCCAGAACAACCCATAACTCATGACTATTGAGGTATTGAGTTTTAATAATGCAATTTGCTGAAGAACCCAAGTGACCAGTGTTTGACACCCGATGACAAACACACCTCCTGCGGTCAGTGTACGCAAATTACCATAAAAAAAAAAAAAAAAAAATAAGGGCCATAAATGATTCAAAGACACACAAAACAAGTGCAATGCAAAGATTTTAATGACACCCACTGTGCACGCAAACACAATTGTACGCCAACATTACACTGCATTTCAGGTATAAAACAGTTGCTTGATAAAACGACATGTCTGAACTAGGCTCAGCCAGACTGCCAAGATATCTGAATTTCTAATTTTTATTAATTTATTATACAGCTGCATTTCTGATGCCCAACCTTCAAAAAAAGAAACCCGAGAAAGCATTCTGTGAATCAAACCTTGACAAGCAGTGCTAGAAGCAAACAGACTAGATCTACACCTCCCAGATCCAGCCACACACATAGGAATGCATAAAGCATGGCAAGGCATGGTCCAGAGAAAAACTCCTCAGGCCAGATTAAGATGAATGCACAGCACTCAAAATGAAGCAGCATGAGCATCGGAAATGCAGCATTTCAGCAACACCCCTTACTTGAACAGTTACCCGTGCTTATTTTATTATAGCATGCTTTGTGCATTCCATAGTGCAAAAGTGTTTTTTTTATTAGGTAATACATTTAAGTATTAAAGCAGTGCTCAGCATTTAGTATCTTGTGCCTCTTCTTTTTGTAGATCCTGGTAAAGATAGATGTTAAGTTGAGCACTACCAGAGATTTTCCATGACATAAAAAATGTCAAAGAAATTCATGCACTTACCTCTGCCCCTTTGGCAGTAGGAATAGTCTGCCTCATCGTGGTCATCGTATTCATTTCTCCTTGGCCTCTGCTGAGCAAACGTCTTGCACGAAGGCCTTCGTCTTGCAGGTTTCCCTTAATGACATTGCAATTTTTTAAAAGGGAAGTTTTTAAAAAAAAAAAAAGGCTAAGAATGCAGACTAAGAATGCATGTTAAAATGAAGCTAAAAGTTTTAGCTATAGATGTGCAAGGCCAAGACAACAGTATTAGTCACTTTTAGGAATATTCTTGTGTACTTGTATAGTCTATATAAATCACAAATATGGGGGGGGGGGGGGGGGGACAACCTTTTTCTTGAAGGCCATTGGCTGGCCTGCAGGACCGTGATCTCGGCTTGCCATTGCAGGCAGACCAATTTTCCTGGTCCAATATCTCCCCTGGACCTTCTCTCGGACAATGCTCTGTAGAACATTTAAAAAGCACAAGGAGGAAGTCATGTCTTCTCTAGCACCCTACGCATCACCATTTACCCAAAATTTAAGTAGAAGCATCAATAAACTTTGACTAATCATTTTGAAAGAAGAAATAAATAACTGCCACACCAGGAACTAGTATACCCATCAAGTCATGCAGTGAAGGGTTTAAGAAACCTATGACATACCAGAGTAAGATCTGAACTGGGCACCCTTTTGACATTTGCCTCGGCCCTTGTCTCCTTTAGCAGACGAACAGGACTGCTCACCACACTCTCCTCTGCCATGGCCTTGGTCCTGCCCACTTGGCTCTGCAACCTCCAGCACCTTCCTGGCTATGTGTTTAGAAACTTGAGAACAAGGTGATAATCCATGCCGGGAAGGTTTCTGCATTAACACTACTTTCTGAGCATCACAGGTACTTGGCTCCTCAGGATCTTCATCCAACTCACAGTCACAATCCTGTTCCAACAGCTCTGCAGGGCTGACGTCTTCATCTGGGAGGCTTGCACCACAGCAGGCACAAGTCCTGGCCAAGGCAGAGCATGCTTTATCTGTCTGATCCATTTCATCGTGAGCAGGAACAACTCCAGGTTCTGCCAAATTGCCACCATCTACATAGGCTTGTCCAGATGTTGGATCATCTTCGACATCAGTGGAGAACATCTCATCCCTGGAGGAAAGTTCATCTAACGAAGGACTGAGGACACTCTGCCGCTCAGGAACCACCTGAGGGTAGTAGTTGTGTGTGTACGGGCTTCCAAAAGCATAGCTTTTAGAAGGCAATAGAGCAGATGGATCCATGTAGAGCAACGGGTCGACCTCCTTCTGAAGCAACAAACCAGTGGTGGTTTTATTGCAAGGAAGGCGAAGAATTTGATATGGCAGATCACAGTCTGCAGTCATCTGCAAGAGAGGCTCAGTAACCTCTACAGACTCAGGAAGCAAATCCTCAACCTTCTCACTTTGGATGGAGGACTTACCCTCAGATAAGTCAGAAACATGAGCTCCAGAGTCTTCGACCTCAGCTGAATGGCTTCCACCACACTTCTCACTCTGAAAACATGACATCTTCGAATCGCCTCGTTTGTAATCTTGATCTTGACTCTGGTTTTCGTCACGAATTGAGGAACTGTCAAGAGGCAGCACATCCGACAGCACACACTCCTCTAGACGGCCCTGGCTCGACTCTGCATCATACACGGCAGAATCACAGGGAGTCACCAGTTTCGACGAGTCATCCTGCCTGGCCTTATCAAGCTGAGAAGCAGGGTTCATATTTCTCTCATCTCCAGCCTTTATCTTCTCCACCTCACCACTGAACAAGTTTACAGCAGGAGTTGAGGAAAACATCACAGTAGAGTCCTTAACTCCTCCAGGTTTTTCACATGCTCTGAGACTTTCAAGGCTGTCCATCAGCTTGCTAACCGGATCTCTGGGCTCCGTCTGGGCTTCGGACGACATGGTCTCACGGTGCATGCTCATCTGCTGGAACTGTTGACGGAAACGGAGGTCATAGGAAGCGACGGGAGGAAAGAGCGGGGCGATCCTCCTGTAATCAGTCGGCTGCATGGGCGCATGTGGGACTACATAACCAGGATACTGCATGAATTGATATGGAGGCATGTAGGGACGCCCAAAAGGGAATACTAAGGAGAAAAAAAAAGGAGACAAAATCAGGTGCAGTGAAAAGGGAAAGTATATATATATATATATATATATATATATATATATATATATATATATATATATATATATATATATATATATATATATATATATAAAAGGTTTCTTACCTGGTCCTGGGAAGCCATACTGTCCAAATGGATCCATAGGCCATTGATACATGAAATAAGGTTGAGATGGTGGTTGGACATAGAAAAATGGTCTATTGTGATTAACAGGGGGGGGTGGTTGCTCAACATCTGATTGTGAAGGATGAGAAACTTCTGGAAAATAAGTTTTTTATTCCTTATTAAAAGGACTCATTTTAATAAAGAGCTGTAAATTAGCTCATTAATAAAAAGGTGAATCAAGAGCTCTACTCCAGAAACAGATGAGAATCTAAAATTTAGCATTAATCCATCTCAAATTAACATATGATCACTAAAACCATCATCATACTCACCTTCCATTTTGAGTGAAGGGACAGGAACCAAACACAGGATACGCAACACCACTATATGTATATACTGCAAACACACATTTAACATTTAAAAACACACATTTAATTTGCTTCTCCAACAAACACAAAGCATCAACAGAATTTCTGTATTATTATATAACTAACCTTAAACGTGCAATGTGAACACAACGTGTAAGTGCACCAAGCAAGAGCAACAAACTCCACACACACACCTCTTCATCACTATAAATAGCTCATATAAGCTCCTCATACCAGCCTGGGCTCAGCAGGTGTGCTCCATCCCAAAAAGTACCGCCTCCAGCTAATTACATCCGCCTTAATTGCAGTTGATTAATTAGGGCGTGGTTTAGCTCATGACTGCGTCGAGGCCTGTATATACACACACACCAAATTTATTTATTTATTATTACAATTATTATTTATTTAGAACATATATTTAGATATTTCACATTTTAATAACGGTCTGCCAAATTAAAGTCATACTGTATAACATAATATAATAATACATTTTATTAAGATTTCAATTTCACAATTGGACAGTATGTTTTAAATATGTATGCATATTTTATAAAGTGTCTCTAAATATGTTGTTGTTGTTGTTGTTTTTTTACATATTTATACCATAAATTAGAAATCAAATATTTCTGTGAGTTTACAAATATCACTATTGTTTTTTTTTATTTGTTTTTTTTTTTTTTTACCACAAGCAGTGATTATCGTTTAATGACCTCCAATGCATAATGAAATACTCTCCACTGAAAAGTTAGACAAATTTTTTTTTTTAAAGACCCTTAATACTTTACACAATATTTAATTTTTTTAATTACATTTTTAAATCTGATTTATTAAATAAATCTGAGGTATCTGAAATAAAACCTGACATTTGAAACACAAACCAGTCACAAAAAGAAGTGAACACAATATGGTGAAAGGACAAAATTAGATATTTACTCAAGCAGGAAGTGTAAGGAGAAAAAGAAGGAAGAGGAACTAGAAGGACTTCATGGAAAGCATGTAGACTGTGTACAGCCGGGGCCAAAAGTTTTGAGAATGACACAAACATTAGTTTTCACAAAGTTTTGCTTTGTCAGTGTTTTTAGATCTTTGTGTCAGATGTTACTCTGGTAGACTGAAGTATAATTACAAGCATTTCATAAGTGTCAAAGGCTTTTATTAACAATTACATTAAGTTTATGCAAAGAGTCAGTGTTGATCCTTCTTTTTCAACACCTCTGCAATTCACCCTGTCATGCTGTCAATCAACTCCTGGGCCACACCCTGACTGATGGCAGGTCAATGCTTGGAGTTTGCACAGAATTTGTTGGTTTTTAATTTGTCCACCCGTCTCCTAACACAAGTTCTCAATGGGATGGACCCAAAATTTTCTTGTTGTTCCCTGAGACACTTAGTTATTAATTTTATCATGGCAAGGAGCTCCCTCATGCTGGAAAAGGCATTGTTCATCACTAAAGTGTTCTTGGATGGTTGGGAGGAGTTGCTCTTGGAGGATGTTTTTGTACTGTTCTTTATTCATGGCTGTGTTCTTAGGCAAAATTTGTGAGTGAGCCCAGTCCCCTGGCTGAGAAGCAACGACACACGTGAACGGTCTTAGGATGGTTTACTGTTGGCATGACACAAGACTGATGGTAAAGCTTACATTCATATATTTCAAGAATCCAGTTCTCTCCAGGAAAAACATCAGGGACAGACTGATATTCTGCAAAAGAAAAATTGGTCTGCTGAGGACTGGGGGAAAGTCATTTTCTCTGATGAATACCCTTTCCAATTGTTTGGGGCATCTGGGGAAAAAAGCTTGTCCGGAGAAGAAAAGGTGAGCGCTACCATCAGTTCTGTGTCATGCCAACAGTAAAGCATCATGAGTCATTGATTCATTGATTTCATCATAACATAATTATCGATTCATCCATAAGATTAAACCAGAAAACCAGGCTTAAATCAGGACATAAACTATTAAATTGCAGGAGTTAGCAAACCGCTGCATTACATCCCAAATCCAGAAGAGGGCAGTACATAGCTGAAACGCACTTGGGACCTTCAGGCTACCGTACTGTTTCCAAACGCGAAAGCTAGCTGATTAGCTGCTTTCGAGTGCGCAGTAAGTGATACTATTCAACATAAAGATTCATAAACATACACGTTGTTCGGGCTTAAATGATCTTGTAAATAATATTTTGGCCCGGACGCGTAACTGTCAGTGTCAGTGTTTGTTAGATGTTTTGCCAGTTGAAGATAAAAACAAAATCGGCTATCTAGCTGTTTTATAAACGTTGTAGTTACTCGGGATGTAAAGGATGAAATCGATTGATCGAATCACGAATAAATTGTGTTTAATTTAAAGGTTATTAAATTAAAAAGCCAAGTAATACTGAGCTCCAAATATGAGTCGATTCCGTAAAGAGTCGATTCTCCAGTTGAATCGTTTCGGGAGCTGTGCAGTTGGGTGTTTTGTATGTCGTCAGATATTCTGTTTTCATCATAGATAAACGCGTTTATAACTTTGCTTAACTTTGGCAAACAATATGAAAGAAAATATCAAATTCACCATTAGACCCATTGATTTACAATACAACAGCGTCGCTAGTCGTTATTTAGCTCTTTACATTACGTTAGCACACGCTTTTACTATTTGTGCCAAGACCTCTTGTCCTTCGCAATTTTATTGTTTGTTATAATCGTGTGTAAAAATTTTATATAGACATTAATTCAGCGCTGGTTTGTTTTTGTTGAATCGACTCGTGTCTTAAACACTTCCTGCTTCGAAATGATACGGGACAGATTGACCAATCAAAAGGGAAGAGGCGTGGTTTGTGGGAATGCGGAAGTGAAAAAACAGGGCACCATGGTACTGCTTTCACTTTCCATTCACTATCAGCAAGTATTTGGAAACTAATGAACGTATTAGTTTATTTATTATTATTATTATTATTATAAAAATAGACGGTAATTAATTTAAAGAAGATATAATTTTGGTCAGATATTTCGAGTTCTTTTGTTACTGGATTTACAAGATCAAATAAAACAGCTGTAATTTCGAGGTAGATCTGCAGTTTTTTTTCCTCATTATAGCAAAAGTAAGAGCTTACATATTTTAATCTTTGTACATTTTGTATGCAGTGATCATTTCTCATACAAAAAATACTATTAGTCATTATTTGAAGGTATTTAAAATTGTATTGTCGCACCATATCTCAATTATGGAGCTTTACATTATTACATAATGATGACCTTCTTCTTCTTTGTCTTCTTCCTCTTCTCCTTTGTTGTTTATTGGCAGTTGAAATCCAGTAGGATACATTACCGCCAACTTTAGATCTCACTCTCCCTCATCTTCCCAGCCAATTTTCCAGACCAGCCTTCTTTAAAAACCTCCAGTGATTCCTTCCCTGATCTTGTCTTGACTTGTTCTTTGTCTCGAGCTCCTTATCTGCTTTATCCGGCACTTCCACACACTTTTTCTTCTCTGCTGATTTGCTGATTTAGCACCGTTACGCAGACTTGAGATCGCTCGGCTTTGACTTTCAGGCGATGACGCTGACAGACCAGTTGGAGGAGGCGCGGCACCAGGCCGAGGCGAGCCTCTCTAGACCCGGCTCTGCTCAGGATATCAGGAACAGCGTGTCCGTCGTGGCCAACATCTCCCTGCCCCCGTCGGCTAAGTATCGTTATATATCCGCAGAGAAGATGCTGATAGAAAACAGTGCTGGAAGCAACAAGAAAGAGGTGAGGGTGGTTGTTTACTTTAACAGCAATGCAGACTTTCAGCAAAAGTTTAATGTAGTGGAGTTTTTTTGTTCGTTTGTTTTGTTTTCCCCCTTAGGCGATAGCGTCATTGCAGAAACTGTCCACGGCACTCAACATCCTGGAGAAGTACGGCTCCAACCTAACCAGCCCCAGCAGACCCAAGTACTGGCGCACGGTGAAACACAACAACCCCGTCTTCAGGGCCACGGTGGATGCTATTCACGTGAGTGACACTGAAACGTCCTGACATGTAGGTGTGAGGATTACTGGAGTGAACTGAGTCATAGCGCGATTGTTGAACAAATCCCCAGATTGTTTGTTATTTACTGCACGCACAAAACTACCTCAAGCTCAATTTAAAAACTGACAGCTAAAAAACCTGATAAATCTCGTAATTGCACCAATTCTAATCATTTCAATAATCTGTAGATTAATCGATTATCAAAGTAATCTGGTCTTTCATGGTAAATGGTTAATTATTGAGTAAATATTTGTTTCTTTTGTTTCAAAAAAGTAAATTTTTATAATTATTCATTATTAAAATATCACAAAGGAGATTAACATTTTATTTGTCACATACACAGTCCAATACACAGTCCACGGTACAATTGAGAAATACTTGACCTTAAAAATAAAAAGATTATTAATAGGAAAGAAATGTGGAATAAAATAAGAGATTATATATAGAAAAAAAGTTTAGCTAAGGAAAGAAAAATATATCTATAGAAGATAAGACAAAATATACCGTATAAGAAAAATATAAGAAAAACCTAGCTGTATAAATATAGAGAAATATAGAAACTAAAGTATCACCATCTAACACATTTATAAAATTTTCAGGCCCCTCCCAAAACTAATTAACTAAATAAATAAAATTGAACTTAAAGTTAAAAAATATATATTATGTTGGTAATAATGTATAGAGCCATTTTTTAGCTAATTAATATAATTTGTAATGAGTACATTAATTCAATAAGCTATATAAACATAAGCTGTCATTTTTAAACAAGTCTTTAAAAAAATTAAGATAAAAAAAAAAACGATTCTAAGCACGGTTAATTATACGCGAGTGTGTGTATACACACACACACACACACACACACGTGTATATACGTGAGCGTCCACTATACCAGTGACCGTCCTACTGTGTGTGTGTGTAAGTGAACGAGCGTCTTGTGTCCTCAGGGTGGGCGGACCGTCCTGTGTCTGTACGGCTACACCAATCAGCAGCCAGACGGCCTGAGCTTCCCTGATGACATCACGGAGCCGGACGTCGCCAAGGTGGCATCGGTGACGCTGGAGGTCATGAGTCTGCGCACAGAGCTGGACATGCTGATCAAGGTCAGTGCTGTGTCTCCTCTTCATCATCATCATCATCATCAGAATAATAATAATAGTAATAATAATGCATTTTCACATGTGCAGGAAACCCATCCTCACCCAGAGTTCTTTGAGAGGATCATTCCTGCTCTGACTCAGAAGGTATTTAAGCATGCGTATACACACACGCACACACACACGATACGCAGCAGTGAACAGGAAAGTAAAGACCAGACATATGATGTTTATGTGCGGCTCTAACAGGACGACGATAACGGCGTGAGCGCGGACGCTGTAGTGATCTCTCCGTCCAGCGAGAGGCCGTGGGAGAGGGGCGCGCAGCCCGCGCTGTCTACGTCTCAGCCCACAGGACTGCTGTCTCTGTCCTCCTCCACACCCCCCAAACCAACAGGTGAGCTCATGTCTCACACATCACCTGACTTTTTACATCACGCTACATCATGACACGATCAATGGGACATGGGTGAAAAAAACATTCTGTGGAAACAAAAAAACAAGAAAAGGACATGGCTCAATAGTGGAAAAATGTTTTGTTTAGTTTTGAAAAAAAAAAATCTGAGGAAGAAAGAAAAAAGCGACTCAAGTCAAGTTTTGCGAGATTTCACAAACATTTTGTGAGATCTTGCTAAACTTCAAGATTCAAAATCTTCAGTGTTATTGGTTTAGTTCAGTAATGCCTTCAGTTTTGGTAGCAGTAATGCTAAACTTGATCCTTGACCAGGAAGGGGCGTGTTAACGGTTCGGTCCAGTGAGTGTCAGTAATGTACCTAAAAGCTGGCTGCCAAACGCTAAAAAATAAAGGAGGAAGAAAAAGAACCAAACTACTCAGATTAGAGTTACACGTGTGTTGTTAAACAGGCATTAAAAGAATGACTGAGTTTTACTTTCAGCTCAGCTTAAAATATAAAGGCTTTCCGTTTGTACTCAGAGCTTTTGACCTTTATGTATTTACGCTATAGATCTGGAAGTATAAGTCACATGGTCTCTCTCTCTCTCTCTCTCTCTCTCTCTCTCTCTCTCTCCCTATAGCTTCATAGGATTGTATGAGGCTCTTGTATATGTATGTGTGGGTATGTAGGGAAATATAAGGTCTATATAATCTTTAAACATCTCTCTGTAGAATAAAGAAATTGTGCTCAAACTTTAATAACTTGAACGTGAGATAAAACTCGTTCATGAATAGACCAAAAAAAAACTTAAAAAAAAAAAACATAAATTCTGTATGTTCAGAAATAATCTTCATTTAAAATGTTTGTCTTCAGTGTTATGTATTATAGAGCTGAATGTCGACTCTGAAAGATTTTTTAAAAAAATTATTATTTCAGATGTACACACTGACCGACTAAAAACGTCGCCATTTCAGAAAGATCAAATTATTTTCCCTGCATCAAGCAAAGAAAACAACTAAGGAGATTTAAAGTGACTGGAATTAAGTAGAGTTGTTCAATATATTATTAAAACTTGAACACACAGTGCTGAAACCTCAACTTTACAGAAAAAATGTGTTGAAAAATCATGATTAGAGATCATTTAAAAAAAATCAACAGTAGAAATTAGAGCTATGTTTAATAGTGAAAGTAAGAGCATTTCTATACACACACACACACACACACACACACAATATAATGAGAACCCCACGATGAGAAAACTACATGTTGGTGAGACTCATCAGAAAAACAGCACTTAAATTTGCTCGGGAGCTCAAAGATTGGACTTTGGAGCGAAGGAAAAAGGTCGGGTAGTTCTGATGAGTCAGCTGACGACCTGAATGTACTGAAGGACCAGGTTTTCACATCTGTGGAGTTGTTCTCCTCTGACGGCGCAGACATATTCCAGGACTCAGAGTGTGCCTTCTTCTGAGAGTGTTTATTTAAAAAAAAAATTCTATGTCTTCCACAGCGGTATGTGAAGAGAACTGCAGCATATGCGGGATCTACCACGTGACGTCTCGCTGCACCACCTGCTCCCAGCGCTTGTGTTTAGAGTGCGACCGACTCTACCACTCACACCCGGGTCGCTCCACACACACCAGGGTCCCGGTGGCGTCGCCGAGAAGCACCAAATCGCTCAGGTGGGATTCGCACCGCTCTGTTTAGAGTGCACTTCAGTACATGGGTTTAAAATGTCTATTCACTCAGAATATAAACAGTGTGCAGTGTATATACGTGAATTAGACACTTTTTAATTACACCTATGACAAAAAGGAGTCGTCTCTTCAGTTCAGAATCGAATCCAAGACTTAAATCTACAGGATTGTTTTCTGAATTCTTGACCAAAAGTTTCTTGGAAAAGTTTTAGTGACAAAGAATAAAATTAACTGTTTAAAATATACAGGTAGTCCCAGAGTTACGAATGAGTTACATTGCAGGAGCACGTTCGTAAGTCAGTTTTGTTCTTAAGTCCGACAAAGTGAATCTTGTACGTCTTTGACACGAATATACAATGTAAATCATAAAGTACCAATCCACTTGAACTCTGTCCCCTTTCCCCACACGGCCATCATGTGTAACCACACATACAGAAATGAATCTCGCACACGTTAAATGTAACAGCGTTGTCTCTGCGCCTTTAAATTGCGAGGGGGATCCTGGACACCATCTTGTCTCAGAGCTGTTTTCCACTGTATTGGACTGTGAACTTTTTTGAAAATTAGGATTTTCTGAAATTAGGATTATTCACCATGAGGACAGTTTTACAGAAAATACATTTTCTGTCATTGTGGTCTCGGACTGATTCCCTGAAACTGGTGAGTCCGACTCATTCGTCCCACACACACATACATACACAATATAACAGACTTTGGACATTGTATACATTTATGTACACAGTGTATATAATTGTAAATATTGGTATCTGTTTCACTGTAGTGTCTATTGTTTTTGTACGATACACGTGAGAAAAACTGCAGTCTGTTTATAACTCAGATGTTTTTTGTAAGTCAGGGACTAACTGTAATAATAGATTAATACTAAACCAATGAGCAGTAGGACAGATTAATCCATTCCTAGTTAGTGCGTGGTTTAGTCTCTGTGCTCACACCTGCTTTACTTTCTCCGCAGCACGTCTCTGGCCACGTGGCATTGTTCGTACTGCACCACGATGAACACATTGCAGCAGGTGTTGTGCAGCACCTGTGAGCGCCCTCGTCTGGCCGCGGCTGCCCCGGCGGCACAGGGGGATCTTCCGCAGCCGTCTACCATCACAGGTCAGTCAACAAACGTAAGAGGAAAATGAAAGGTGCGAGCTCTGGTGTGGAGCAACGCTATCTGACCGTTCCTAACAAGGCTCCCTCTAGATTGTGAACATTATTTAATTAATAATTATAGGAGTGGAGTGGAGTTTCGAATTTTAATTTTGCATTAGGATCAATCAAACACCGCTATTTGAAACATTAAACAGTGCCATGGTTTGTGTTTGATCAGAGTGGCAGTGTAAGAGCTGCACGGTGGTGAACTCCGGCAGCAGTATCCTGTGCGAGGTGTGTGAGCGCCCCCGTCTGGCCACACGCCCTCCCGTGACGCCGTCGCGACCCACGCCGTCTCCTGCAGGACTGTTCGACGCCGGACAGGTACTTGCTCACCGCCCGCCAGCCCGAGATCATAAATGGGCGGAATGTTTAATGTCTAATCCATATTGTTTTTGATGGGTTCACTGGGTTTTAATGAATAAAGACAAAACTGATTTAGCAAAAAAAAAAAAAACATATAGTAGTGGGCCTGAATTTAGATTGTTTTTTTTATTGTTGTTTTTTTAATGCTACAGCTTCAAGAGCATCAATAGGTTAAAGATTTGGAGCTGCTTCCAAGCACTACAGCGTGATTCATTGTGGCACAAAAACAATTTAATTAACAGTAAAGACAATTGAATGAAAGTAAAAGCGCATACGTCTGTTATAGCTCAGCCATGGGGTTTATTGATTTGACCGGCTCTCTCTTACTTTTCTCGGCTCAATAGAAGAGGAGATGATTGATGCGCAGGAGCGTTGAGCATATTTTATCGTGTGTTTGTGCCGTGTGTATTTCCTGGCGATCTACCTTAAAAATTTGGTTTAAACTACATACGTAGTGAAATACATAGATCAACTCCCAGTCATTTTAAACCATGCATCCTGAGGAACAGCTCTCATCTCCTGATACCATATTATCACGATACCTCAGTGACGATTCCATCAAAATTGTCGATTTTATAAATATCTCTATTGGATTTTTACATTTTTCCCTGATCTAGTTATTTTTATTTTTATATTATTTTCACAATTTAAAGTCTTTTTTTTTTTTTTTTAAGTGTAATGATTAATTTAATGTATCTTGTTCCTTATAACATTAGTTTTCTCACTTTTCAAACAAAACGAGCGTAGCATTTAAACACTACAAACTAACTTCAAATAAAATTAAACAAATAAAAAAAGCTACGTTGTTACTGAGCAGGACGTATCTCTGACATCTGCCATAATTGTTATTTCTAAACAAACTTATCAAATAATTCACTCCTACCACGCTGGATGAAAATGTGTACAGTCGCCCCCGCGAAGGCACGCTTCAGAGTTCGCGGCAGATTTTTCCTGACTAATAATTGTTCTCGAAAACCGCCACAAATATGTTTTTTTTTTTTTTTTTTACATTTTTTATGCCTAAACTATTAAGAACAACCTTATCTACAAACTTTGTAAAATACTTTCAACTGAATTTCCACATAAAAGATAATAAATTTATAATGTATAAATTATCTTTAGTACTGTAGAGAGAACACAAAGTGACCGTAAGAGGATAGCGTGGTTTGTTTATTCTACAGTACTGATACCAAAGAAAATGACAGCACACACTAAAGAAAACGCGCTCGCATGAATTACAGTACATATACAGTAGGGGTAACCTCTGTAATTAATATCCTAGCACTGTGGGAGACACAGCACTGTACAGTATACGGGTTCACCTTTACATCCTTTTTATCTTTTTAACGCTGATGTATTAATCTGAGTTTGAAATGAAATGAAAGTGAAGCAAATTTAGGCTTTTATAGGCATTTTTTGACTATATGCGGTTTTTCACAATTCGTGGGTGCTCTAGAAACGTAACCACCGTGGCTCTCGAGGCTCGGCTGTAAATCAGAGCTGGTTACTCTGGTGTACTGTGATGAGGGGGTTTTGAGGCTAATTTGCTTACAGTGTTTGAAAAAAGCAGATCGGAGGCTTTTAACTCGTGCGATTTTTGATAATGTAGCGCTATAAATGTGCGTTTCTGTTGTGCTGCTCGGAAGCTCCTGCGCTCGGTACGGAATCATTTATATCTGAGGCTGATCGGCCGATCACACTGAAAACCAGCTAATTCTGCTCACTGGCCGATTGACCCGTTCAGCTCTATTAGAAATGTATATAAAAATATATATATATTTTTTATTTTGGAGTCAGTGTGCCGATATGTGACTCGCCACACAAAAGAATCACAATTCATAACCAAATCGATTTTTTTCCACATCTCTAGTGAGCACAAACCTTTACAGCATTTTGCAGACGCTCTTGTTTTTCCATCATTAAATCCTTACACTGGATCACTAGGTTGGTAACTAGAAGTATAATCAAGTAAACACTGTTGGAAAGGATTAAGTTACCTAAAACTATCTAAATTTAAACAATCATATTTAAACAGAAAAGTGTAAAAACCAAAGGCTTTTTTTTTTCCTTAAAAAATGCTAATGCTAAGGCACATTACAAATAAAATGTATTACCTAGCTAGTTTATTTAAGTTTATTTGCAAAAACCTATCTATCTAAAATATATCTAGCTAATTTACAATAATGAAACAAATAGCTAATTTAACAAGCTAATTTAAAAGCTAAAAAGATAATTTCTAGCTAAATAATATCCCAAGTTATTTTACAAAACATAACCATCTTGCTAATTTCAATAATTACAGTGGTTTAATTCGTTCCGGAGGTGAGTTCTTAAGGCAAAAGTTTGTATTGCAAAACACATTTTCCCATAGCAAATAATGTAAATGCAGATAATCCGTTCCAGCCACCCAAAAATATTACCAATATTACCCATTTCTAACACTATAATAATATTTTTGTCACATGTAAATGAAGTTAATTGAACCTCACTTAATTTATGATTTCTCTTAGCACTGGCTGCAAAACTGAAAGCGGTTCCTTTTCTTCTTGCTACCGTCCTTGCTAACATTCTTGGAACCCATGTTATGTCTTCACAAATTTTTTTTTTTGAGGTGACAGGGTTGGGTGTTAACCCAAATACCTAAGAAACATAGAGGTCTGTAGTCGTTGTTTAAAGACTGCCGATGACTCAGCTATACTAGACGTCCCGAGAAAGTCCGTTCCACCATCTACTGTATGAGCCAGGAGAGAAAACATCACCTGGGACGAACAGCAGTTCGGTTTTACTGAGATCATGTTTCAGTTGATGAGATGAGAGATGTCTGCCAGATGCGCTGAAAACCGGGTCGAAGTCCTCTTCTATAAACCACTAGAGGCTCCTTGTTCTTATTTGTGAACGCCCACTTTTTCACCAGCTAATCATCATATTTGATTAAAGTCCCGCCTACACTTTCACTCAATTCGTTCTTTTTTTGTCGTTTTTTTTTGTTTGTTTGTTTGAGAAAGATTGAGAAATCCTATGGTTTGGTTTCATGTCCCTCATCATTCCTGCAGCAGATCATCACCAATGATCCGCTCATAACTCGTAACAATCGCGTTAACTGTATTTTTAACCTGGCAAGATGCCTGCTAAGCCGCCATCTGTGTGCGTTTCAAACCTCCTATTCTTCAACTTCTCTGTTTCGTCTTTATTTCTTCGTCTCTGTGCCGTTTCAGTGGATCTGTCAGTTCTGTACCTACGCCAACCTCACGCCGTCGCCCCGCTGCGAGATGTGCGACCTAGCCAGAGCAGACCCCGCCCCGTCCCCTTCTAAACCCCTCCCACCCTCCCCGATTAAGGACATCTCGTCGCAAAGTGTGCCGGTGGAGGACCCGGATTTGAAGAGGCAGAGATTGATGCGGGAGGAGGGGCTTAAACTGATCAAGCTGATCCGAGTTAGTAACGTCCGAACTGTACAATATTATTTGACCAATTATTATTTTTTGTTAGTTTGTTTGTTCCTTCATGTTAATTAATTTTTTTCCTCCCGCAGGAGGGTGAGGTAAAAGGAGTGACCCCGGAGGAGGTGTACACGAGTCTGCGTGTTTCGGGAGGCGTGAGCGGGGCGCCATGCGACTGGCTGAGGACTGAGCTGCCTCACAGGCTGGACGAGATCTGTGCCATGGCTGCCTCGTTCCAGCACGAGCCCAAACCCCTCCAAACTGCAGCCGCGCACCAGACCGAGCCCCAGAGGACCTCCGTGCCCTTATCCAGAGCTGAGGCCAAGCACGCCTGGCTGTCAGCAGGTGGCGACAGCGAGAAAGCGGCCAGACAGGCGCTCAGGAACCGCCTCGCTAAAGTGAGGTTTCAGGACACAGCACTTACTGCTGAATAATAATAATAATAAAAAAACTAATAATAATAAAATTAAAAATAAAGTCTGAAAGTCATGTGACTAACAGGAGGATTAAAATTAATTATCAAAAGCATCAAATAATTAAAAATCATTAAGCCGCTCTCTAGTTTTAGTGCTTGGCAGTGAGCAGTCGCTCCCTCACCGGCCTCGCTTTACTCTCTCTCTCTCTCTCTCTCTCTCTCTCTCTTCTAATTAACAAGACAAAAAACCTACAGTTACAGTGTTAATGAGCTGTTGCTATGGAAACGCTCACATCAGCACAAGTGCATTACTACAAACACACGCTGCACTGCTTTCATTCATGTGCAATTTCTGATCCTCACTTCTTTTTCTTTTTATCTTTGTTTCTCTTTTTACATTCTTTTCTCTCTCCTTTTAGTTCTTGCTTAATTCCTGACCGTATGTTCACTGTCACTCTTTCCCTGTTTACATTTTTTCAATCTTTTTGCACTTTTCTTTCTCCTTTGTTTCTTTTCACATGTTCCTTCCTTCCTTCCGTTTCTTTATTTCTTCTTTTTTTTTTCTTGGCTCATTCATGTCCTGTCACTCTTTGACTTTTCTCTCTTTCTTTCTTTTTCTTTCTGTTTTTGTTTCCTTTACTCCTTGCTTAGTTCTTTAAATCTCTTATCATTCTGTCCTTCTTTCTTGTATTTTTTTTTGCTGTCCTTTCTACATTTGTTTCTCTCCTCACAATCTTTCCTTTCTGTCTTTTTTTCCTCTAGTTTTCTCTCCTTTCTTCATTGTTCCTTATTTTCTACCATTCCTTTACCCCTTCCATACTTTATGTTCACTGTCTCTCTTTGCCTGCTTACATCCTCAGTACACCCTCCTTCCTTTTTGTTTCTTTACATTTTTTTTCCTTCCCTCCATCCTTTTTTTTTCTTTCACTCTTCTCTTTTTTCCAGCTCATTCCCGTACATGCCCTGTCACTGTTTCCTTTTTTCCATTCTTTTTTTTTTTTATCTTCTCTCCTCCACACATTCTTTCATTCCTTCTCACTTTTATTTGCTTTCCTTTCTCTTTCTACATTTGTTTCTCACCTCACAATCTTTTTTCAGTTTGTCTTTTTTCCTTTTTCTTTCGTTCTTTCTTACTTTCTATCATTCATTCACTCCTTGAGTACTTTATGTTCAGTCACTCTTTGCCTACTCACATTCTTTCACTCTTTTTGTACTTCTCGACCTCCTTTTCGTTTTTTTCCATGTGTTCGTTCTTCCTTTTTTCTTTCCTTTACTCCTCACTTAATCTCTTGTCGCTCTTTTTTTCTAACAAATAATTTTTACTAATCATTTCTCAGTTCTTCCTGTAAGTGAGCCCCAGCCAGAGCATGGCTGCTAAGCTCTGCCCCTCAGTACAACTCTGTCACTGTTATAAATCTAACCTTGACACAAACCTTTTACCAATTAAGTTTAATGTGTGTGATGTAGTGACTCATAATGATAAGTTGTTGTTGTTGTTGTTGTTGTGTGTGTGTCAGGTGAAGGAGCTAGCCTCTCTGGGCTTCACCGACTCGGCGGCCTGCGAGGAGGCGTTGAGGCAGAGCGGCGGCGAGGTGAGAGGAGCGCTGGTCCTGCTGCAGCGCCCCCTGCTGGAGTCTTTCCACAAGCGCATGTGGTGCGACGACCCCGAACCCGCCATCGACATCAACCACCCGGACAAACAGGTCCGAGAGAACCCCCGTCTGACTGATTCATATCAAATAATTTATTAGCAAGCGTATTAGCTACATCCGTTATAACGTTAGCGTTAGTTATTATTATATTCGTGTGCTAACTTTCTGCTGACCTGCAGTGTAAAAAGAGAGGGGGGGTAACAGTGACACAAACCTTTTACCAATTAAGTTTAATGTGCGATATAGGGACTTATAATGATAAGTTGTTGTGTGTGTGTGTGCGTGTTTCAGCGTGTGTGTCGGAGGCTCCTCGCCATGTACAGCCTGCCCAGTTGGGGGCGCTGCGAGCTGGCCCTGTCTCTGCTCCGCGACCCCTCCGCCCCCTACACGCTGGAGGACGTGGTACAGGCCGTGCGCGAGTCACATGACCGTGACTTCATCCGCCGCGTGCTGGCGAAAGAGTGTCCGACCTGCCTGTCCTCCTTTCCACACAGCAAGGTACGCACACGTGCAGACACAGACGCAGTGTGCAAGTGTGTGAGTGTGTGTGTTCACCTGCATTCCCTCTCTCCCTCAGATGCAGTCTCTGACGTCGTGCCAGTGCTCCGTGTGCTGCGAGTGTTTTAAGCAGCACTTCACCATTGCCGTGAGAGACAAACACATCAGGGACATGGTGTGTCCGGTGTGTAACGGCCCCGACATCAACGACCCCGAGCACCTCAACAGCTACTTCTCCACTCTGGACATCCAGGTATACACACACACATACATACATACGCCTCGAGTTTTGAGCGACGGATCTGACTGCTGTAACTCTCTTTGTGTGTGTGTGTGTGTGTCAGCTGAGGGAGTGTTTGGAGCCGGAGGTGTATGATCTCTTCCACAAGAAGTTGACGGAGCAGGCGCTCATCAAGGACCCCAAGTTTCTGTGGTGCAGCCATGTGAGTACTACACACACACACGCGCGTATACAGAGTGAGTGGCGGGTGAACGGAACACAAGGGGAAAGAGATTGATCAGAGGGAGTGAGGAAAGAAAGAAAAAGAAAAAAAGAAGGCAAATTAGTGAAAGACAGAAAATGAGCAGTGTTATGAAAAAAGAAAAAGGAAGGACGCAAGTGGCAGATTGTCAAAGAAAGAACATGAAAAGCAGAATGTTGGAGAAAGAAAAGATGAAAAAAGGACATGAAGAGAGTGACAGAAAGAAAGTGAGCAGTGAGAGTGTTAAAGAAAGAAGGGCAGCTAGGAAGGAGGGAAGGGAGTGAACAGAGGAAGAATTAAAGAATACAAGAAGGGTGACTAAGAAATAAAATAAGCAGAGTATAAGAATGAGGGAAGAACGGAAGGAGGAAGGGGACAGAGTGACAAAAGAGACTCTGCTCTTTTTCTTTCTTTGTCACTTTTTTGTTTTTTACACATTCTGCTCGTAATCCTAATATAAAGAAATAAAGACAAAAATTAGGAAAGAATAAGAAAAAAGGAAAAACAAAAAAAGAAAACAATGGAAGGAGGGAAGGAAAAGACAGGAAGGAAAATGAGCAGAGTGTTAAAGAGAGGATGAGAGGAAACGTCAATGAAGTGTAGATGAGTTTATAGTGAAAGAAGAGGACACGTTGCTCGGCGTCTCGAGGCGGAGACTCCGCGTCCCACTTAGCCTTCTGCTAACGTCCTCGACTCCATAGCTGCACTTTGTTAGAGCGCTGATCAACTCGCGGTGAACTGACCTTCAGAGTGCCGAGTCCTGAGAACAGTAGAGCTCATTTCTCCCCCTGGCTCTCTCTCCCCCTGGCTCTCTCTCTCCCCGTCTCCCTCTCTCTCTCTCTCTCCCTGTCTCTCTCTCTCTCCCCCTCACTCCCCCTTCACGGTCTCTCCTCGTCACAGTGCTCGTATGGTTTCATCTACGATGGAGATCAGCTGAAGGTCACTTGTCTGCAGTGCCGCAAGAGCTTCTGTGCTCAGTGCAAGAAACCTGTAAGTAGTGCAGCTCTCTCTCTCTCTCTCTCTCTCTCTCTCTCTCTCACACACACACACACAGTTTTCTATCTACCATTTGTTGTTTATTCAGCTAGAATGAAGTAATACAGCCTCTCTCTCTGTGTGTGTGTGTGTGTGTGTGTGTGTGTGTGTGTGTGTGTGTGTGTGTGTGTGTGTGTGTGCGCGCACAGTGGGAGGCTCAACATGCCGGCCTGTCGTGTGAACAGTTCCAGTTGTGGAAGCGTGAGAATGATCCGGAGTATCAGCGCCAGGGTCTGGCCGGTTACCTGCGCGACAACGGGATCAGTGAGTCATCATCATCATCAACACAACACTTTAGTCTTTAATGCACTAATAAAGCTTAGAGCAGGACAGAAACATCCCCCCTGAGAATCTCCCACACCCCCACTCCCCCCGAGGCTAAACTGGTAAATAATGTGTGATCTCACACACACAGCTGCTCAGACACACGGCACAGGGCAGGAGGGTTCAGCGTGCTGCTGGGAAAACAGCGGCACTATGACCCTGCAGACACCCCGGGTCATCAGACCTGAGATGGCTGTTTCCCTCATTATTACTCTCATTACTACTCACAGTACTACTCGTTACTGTTCTAATCATTTCCCTCATTGTTATTCTGATTATTCACTCTCATTATTACACAATTTATCACTTTTATCATTGCGGACCTGTGCGGATCGGATGGAGCTGCCGAAAAACTAACCACAAGTTTACTCTCATTATTACTTTTAACATTAATCTCATTATCCTTATTGTTCTCAGTATTACTCTCATCATTACTCTCATTATTGATCGTATTATTACTCTCATTATTATGCATTATTAAGGGCCTCCGAGTGGGTGGCGCAGTGGTAAAGTTAGCGAGTTCGATTCCCGGGTGATGCTGTAACCTCTCGCAGCCGGAGGTTTAGAGAGAGCTGATTGGCCGAACTCGCTCAGAGGGGAGGGATGAGAGGTATTTAGTGCTCCCGCATTAATCACGGCTCTACAGACAGTCAGGGGCGTCTGTGAGCTCACGCAAGCGGAAGGAACGGATAGCGCTGTCCTCCGAGTGTGTTACGCCGCCCCCAACGGTGTGTGAGCGAGCAGTTCGAAAAGATGCGCTCGGTTAGCATCACGTGGTTCGGAGGAAACGCGTGATAGTCTTCGCCCTCCTGGCTGAGTGGTAGTAGTAGCCTTAATGTGGAGCCCCCTAGTGACGGGAAGGAATTGGACACGACTAAATTGGGGGAGAAAATCTGGGGAAAAAAAAAAACATTATTATGCATTATTAGTCCAATATTTATGAATTATTACTCCGCACATACTTTCAGTATTACTTACTTTCTCATTATTAGTTACATTTCATTTTATTATTTTATTACAATGTTATTAAACTTATTATTCAGCCATTTTGCCTATAATCAGTAAATTACGATGCCTGCGTGTGGATGTTAAAATTCTCTCTCCCTCCCTCTGTTCTCTGTCCGTTCTGTTTCTCTCTGTATGTCTTCATTTCTTTTCTCTCTCTCTGTCTTCTTTTTACGCTGTATTTTGCTCTTTATCTCTCGGCTCTTTCCTTCCCTCTGTCTGCCACCTTTTTTTACTGTCTTCTTCTCTTCCTCACCCCTGTCTCTCTCTCTATCTGTCTCTGTCTCTCTCTCTCTCTCTCTCTCTCAGCGTGTCCTAACTGCAGGTTTCAGTACGCTCTGGCACGTGGAGGCTGCATGCACTTCAGCTGCTCTCAGTGTCGCTATCAGTTCTGCAGCGGCTGTAACAACCCCTTCCACACGGTGAGATCCTCACCGCGTTCTCCTCACCGCATGGAGAGTTCTCGTCCCTGTGTTGCCCTCCATATTCTTTTCACCGTGTTCTTTTTATCGCAATACCCTCCACACCACAGTTCTCCTCACCACAGTCCCATGCACGTTTTTCCTTACCGCATTTTCCTCACCGTGTTTTCTTCATTACGTTCTCCTCACCGTGCTCTCCCCAGTGTTTTCCTCACCACATTCTTCTCCATGTTCTCCTCATCGCATTTTCCTCACCGCGTTCTCCTAAATGTTTTCCACACCACGTTCCCCCCTCACCGCATGGTGAGTCCTCTTTACTCTGTTCCGCACCACGTTCTCCTCACTGCATTCTCCTCTCTGTGTGTGTGTGTGTGTGTGTGTGTGTGTGTGTGTGTGTGTGTGTGTGTGTGTGTGTGTGTGTGTGTGTGTGTGTGTGTTTATATTACAGACATGTGCAGTACCTCAGTGCAGTGTGACCGGTCTTCATGCTCATCATCCCAGAGACTGTCTGTTCTACCTGCGTGACTGGGAACCGGCCAGACTGCAGGCCCTACTGCAGGTTATACACACACTCTCACACACACAAACTCACATAGATTCACTACACCAAAATTGTCATTTTCATCTTAATACCACTGTAGTCTTCATTACAGAATGATGCAGGATGAACACAAGGCACACACACGTTGTCCTCCCACACACACACACACACACACACACACACACACACACACACACACACACACACACACACACACACACCCTGCTGGTGAAAATTCCGGAGCCGTGTTGTTCTCACGTCGTGTTCTCACAGCTCTATATGCAGGAGCTTTATTCTCAGCTTCCTTTGTCTCTTTGCAGAAATGCGGCGTGGCCTTTAACACTGACGTCCCTCCAGGAACACAGACAGGTCTGAAACACACACACACACACACACACACACACACACACACACACACACACATGTGCACACGCACCTCTTTCTCAACCCGTGTCTAAACTAGTTTGTTGGTTTGTTCTCATATATACAGTCTGTTAGTCAGTGTGTGTGTGTGTGTGTGTGTATGTGTGTAATGAAAGTTATCCTGACTCAGAACAGAACATAAATCTGTACAAGAACCGTGAAACAAACACACCTACGCCTTCACACACCTCCATTCACACATTTATCCACACACACACACACTCACACAGCTCCTGTACATGTATCAACACTGTACTTTTTTTTCACTGCCATCTTTTTAATTTTAGTCACTTTATTTCATTTTCATCTTTTAATCAATCTCTCTTTTTAATCTCTTATTCTGTTATTATCTTATTTACATATCTGTCTATATAGTGATCGGTCTGTCTGTTCACCTGTCTGTCTGTCTTTGTCCGTCTATCTGTTCATCTATTTGTCTGTCTGTCTGTCCATCTATCTGTCTGTCTATCGTCTGTCTGTTCATCTGTCTATTGTTCACCTGTCTATTGTCTATCCATCTGTCTGTCCCTTCTATCATCTGTCTATCGTCTGTCGATCTGTCGATATATCTGCCTTCCTGTCTGTCTGTCTATACACACACACACACACACATTTGTTCTTGCCTTTGTCTTTCTTTCTTCCATAAATCTTCCTCTTCCCAGTTTCTTTCTGATGAATCTTTCAATCTGCTTCTGTACACACAAAGTTTTTTCTTTCTTTCTTTGTTAATTAATTAATTAATTAATTAATTAATTTTTATTTACATAACCTTCTTGCCATCTGTCTTTTTTCTGTTTTTACTACGTGTTTTTTGAACTTTTATTTAGCTTCACATATTTGCACTTACATTTTATTCATCGTAAGTTTCTGCTTTGTGCGTGTGCGTGTGTGTGTGTGTGTGTGTTAGGTGTGTGTGGCGTGATCGAGCAGAAGGACGACGGTACGCGTCAGACGGACTCGGCGTGTGGTGCTCAGACTCAGCCCGGACAGGCCGGACTCTGCGAGTGAGGAACTTTTACCTCTTTATCCCGAACCTAATCAGTAATTGCGCAGTCAGTAATACCTAGTGACCACGGGTGACCTCACGTTTCAGGAAACACTACCGGGAGTACCTGGTGAGCCTCATCAACGGCCACTCCATAGACCCCGCCCCTTTATACGAAGTCAACGAGCTGATCCTGGCGTGCAGGAGGTACCAAGTAGAGCTGGTGAGGGGGGATGGCGAGGACGACAGGGTATACACCGCTCGACTGCTGAAGGTGAGTTCATCTCAATGCTAACGGGAGCTAACGTGAACACTTAAACCTTCACACACACACAAATAAGATTTCTAGAGCTACAGATTGTACAGATACAGAAACTTTATTTATGTATACTGTAGTTAAACAACCTGTAAGTTTAAGCCCCGCCTTCGTGTTCTAGCATTGGCTCATATTCATCA
Source organism: Clarias magur (assembly GCA_013621035.1). Lineage (NCBI taxonomy): Eukaryota > Metazoa > Chordata > Actinopteri > Siluriformes > Clariidae > Clarias > Clarias magur. The sequence continues at coordinate 2,931,560 of QNUK01000009.1, read as the reverse complement.
CGTAGTGACAAATCATAGAAGAGGACCAATTCTCGTACCCAATCATAACACAGAAGACTGGACTTATTAAGTAGTACCTAAACTTAAACTTAATCTAAATCTTTCTAACCAACTGACAATAATACTTTAAGATTTTAAGACAATTTTTTTTTTTATAGAACATGTCCATCACACCTACTCGGATATCTTACCATCATACAAAATGTTTTTTTTTTCTCTTCCTTCAATTCTTTAATTCTGCAAAACTTGCAGCTTATTTCCATCTTCACTATTAGAATAAAGCAAATCGCTGATTATTAAAACTATTTGTCCTCATTTCAAGCTTGATGTTCATTTTTAGGATGTCCAATGTCTAGAAATAGCTTTATTACTTGATAACCGCGCTGTATTTGCTGCTCGATAGATTTGATGATATCTGTGTGTGATGTGATAAAGTATGACGCAGTTTTTTGTTTTTTCTCCTCTCTGCAGAAACTAACGGACGACGTTCCTCTGGGCGACAAAGTCCCGCGCAAGAAGTGAAGAAACGTTTTTACTCTCCCTGGTTTTAAACGATGGTTTTAGCTCAGAGACGATCACGGCTTTCAGAACGGTTTTATTTTCATCCCGCTCGATCTCGGACAATCTCTCCTGCGCACTTTGGAATCGATAACCGTTAAAGGTGAAGAATGAAGCTCTATCATTTGTTATTGATTAATAAATTATGTCATGCTTTCTCTGCTAAAGTGATGCTTTCACTCATGAATGCAAAGAGTCTATTAAAGCTATGCTAAATGAGACCGTGCTCTCCGTCAGCTTTAAGTCCTCACGAGTCCTCCATGCACACTTGCATTTTCTCCCCTGACTTTTCACTTCAAGTTTTACTTTAAATCTTAAAGGAAATGGCACAAGGTCACTTTTTTTGGACACATTGAGCACCAGCTGATCTCAATAACAACCTGACATTTATTTTCTTTTAAAATATCCGAAGCTTTAAACAAAATGAAAAAAATTGAAAAGCGAATGAATGCACATTGTTAATTGAATTGCTGATAACGCATAGCAAAAAATGCAAACTTTCACACAATATAACAAATACAATTAAGTCTCTTTTATACTGATGCATTTTATATAGAAACATTTTATTTTCCAAATCCAGTTTAAGTCTTATTTTCCCTTTGTTACAAACTGAAATCATGCTTCACACCAGCGTCATTACTGCTAAAAAAAAATCTTTAAAATAAAAAAAATATTCATATTTGGTTTTATTTTTTTCTCTCATTAAGATTTGGGACTGTAAAATAAATTTAAAGTTTTGTGTAAAGGTACGAGATGAATAAAACACAGACATCTAAACCTTGCAAACCAGAAAGATTACCGAAGATTAATTTCTGCAAATTTGTTTAAAATGTTTTAATTTTATAACGAGCCCTCGATCACGTGAGTAAGTACGTACGGCTTTTGGGAACGTCTGTGAAAAAATTGCATGTTAATAAAAACTTATTTTTTTTTATTAATTTCTCATCAGCCATATTTATTACTCTGTGGGTTGCCATGTTCTGCAGATTGTTTTAACAAAATTATCTTGATTTAAAAAAAATATATATAAGAAGAAGATATAATATAAATGATATAAATGAAATAAATCTATAAATGATTATACAACTTTATACTGTAGTTCTTTGAGGTAAAACTTTCGATAGGTTAAACTGAATCCATCTGAAACTCTTTTCAAATGTATCTCTTATTTCTTCTTTTTCCCCCCAAAAAAAAAAAAATCCAACAAAGCCACACCCATCTGTGGTGCGATTTCAAACCCGTTCTTCGTTTTCAGACTAAACACCCGGTTCGGTGGCGGTGCCGACACTTTGCTGTGGACCAGAACACAGAAGCGCTTACGCCAGGGGGTTTGGGGTACGGGATTATCACGTTTGTGACCGTCAACTTTACCTGGAGTGCTGTAGTCACGCTTAGTGTCGTGTTGGACATAAAATGTAAGAAGCAGCAAAAATGCTTTTTACTAATAATAATGGTTTCATCCCAAAGTAGACTTGCAGACCCGGGAGACCTGCTCGCAAAACCATGCTGAAGTCTGCCGTTGTTGTTGTTGTTGTGCTTGCTGCCTGCACTGCTGACGAAATAGAGATGTATACAGTGACATAATGACGTGACTCTCCAGTTCTTAGGAGGTTCGCTACTGAACTGGTACTAGCACCAGACATGAAGTAGCGCCTGGTTCACTTTGGTGGAGAAGGTGTATGTGAGAATGTGTACTGTTTGTGGAGACAGGCTGATGGCCCAGTCATTTCCTCCAGGTGTGTTCCACCGCCCCGTGAACAAGCACATGTTAGCTGTCGCATGATTTGGGTCTGTGTATAGAATTTTTTTTTTTAATGTATAATATAAAGTTAACAATTATGTATCTTCTCGGAGAAAAGACTATTTTAATCTTGACGGTTGAAGCACAGTGTGTAGAAACAGAAATAGGTTTCTGTCTAATCTGATCAGGGGGAAGTACTAGATAAATCTGTCTACGCTGTATACATCAAGATCTTTATGCCATGTCGACTCCCTGACTAATCAGGTTTCAGGTTGCTGGAGGGCGTGCAAGAACGGCAGAGATAATATTCTCCATTTAAAACTTACATGCTGAAACTACACACTAAACACTTTTGTGTTAACCGATAAAAAGAAAAACAAAAACCTGCCGTTGTTCGCTGTTTGTTTGGCTGCTACACGTGTGTGTGTGTGTGTGTGTGTGTGTGTGTGTGTGTGTGTGTGTGTGCGTGTGTGTGTTCACACTGTAACTACTGATTACTATTTTAATCCAGCTGGATATTCCCACATTCATGGGACGCATGTTGACATTTACAGTTCGATGTAAGAGGAACTATTAATAACATGAAGTAACTGGAAATCAGACGGCATTCAGACTTGAGAAGGTTACTTTAAAAAAAAAAAAAGGTGCTTTCAGACATTCTGATGGATTTCTTTCTAAAGCTTTAGCTCCATTTCAATCCTCTATAAGTTTACTTAATTTCTAATTAAGGTGTTGTTGTTTGTTTTAATGTCTGTTTAAAAAAACAGTTCCTGTTTGAAAAATGTCAGAGCGCCGATGTTCGACATGAAGCCCTCAATTAGTCCCTGTCTGAGGGTGCCATTAATTTTAACACAAGCCATCATCTTTTTGCATCTTTTGGAACTTTTGAACGCTTGACTAAATACACTGTCCAGAATCAGATGTGTTCCATACCAAAAATATTTGCCCCTTTGAGGTTTCAGATCCTCATTCAGAATGTAACAACTTTAAATTACTATTTTGTTTATTGAAGGACATCATGCAGCGTCTGTATTTCCCACTGTGACAAAAGTTATTGCACCCCTAAACTTAGCATCCACACACCGTCACACTACCGCCACCGTGTCTCACTGTCGGATTTGTGTTAGATTGATGTAATGCTAGATGTAACCGATGATGCATGAAACACAGTATGTCATCTAAAATATATATATATATATAATAATAAGGCTTGAAAGTCCTCAAAGGTTTTTTACTTTTTATTTGTTTGTTTGTTTGTGTTTAGTTCGGGCCTCTTAGTTAGAAGCACTTTGCACTCTGATGTTTCTGACCCAGGAAACTCTCCATTAATATCGATGCAGTTGTGATCAAAATGTATCAAAAAACATCTGTCAGGTCTTTGATGTGTTTTCGAGGCAACAAGTGAATTTCTTTCTTTTCTTTTTTTTTTCTTTTTCTCTCGACCTGAGCTTTATCCGAGTCTGTGCATATTCATCCAGATGTCAGTCGATATGGAGAGGGCCAGGGTCGGAGCCTCCGCCTCTCTGAGAGGAGTAGCTTCTTAACATGCGCCTCGTCTCCAATTTAACCTTCATTATCTCGCGGAACGAGGCGAATAAATCAGCCGAATGCAGATCGAGAGACTGAGTCCAAATAAATAAAAAAAAGAGAGAGAGAGAGAAATTTCTGTTCCTAGAAATCTGAATTTCAAAATCTAATTATTGTTTTTTTTTTGTTTTTTTTTTGACTGATAGAAGCTTCATGGTTGTTGATTTGTGTATTATTATTATTTTTTTTTCTTTATTATTTATTTATTTATTTATTTTAAATCATTCCTAGAAAGAGTTCAACAAGCATGCTCTTGCACAAGGTTTTTTTTTTCTTGTTACTTTGCTTATTTCTTCAAAATAGTCGCTTCTGAAAGCCGGGAAAGAAAAATGAAAAGGTAGACGTTACCAAGAGCAACTGGAGCAGATAGAACGAGGAGCTGCTCAGGAAACGTCTGCTGATTTTTATTTATTTATTTATTTATTCATTTATCATAATAACTCCAAATTTCTTTTTCTTTTTTCATATTTATAGTGAAAAAAATCTCAACCCATTTGGACTTAAACATTCCTAGTGTTTAGGAATTATTTTCCAGAGTACGTAGATCCTATAGTCGAATTGCATAGATAGAGAATGTTTTTTTTTTTGAGTTATTTATGGATAAAGAGCATAAACGTAGTCCTTGTATAAGTATAAACACCTCCGTCGCCACCACCGTCACTCCAGATCACTTAATTGGTTGATTGGAGTCAAGCCGTGAGTGATTAAAAAGTTATGTGATCTCAGGTACATTAAATCCACCTGTCTGTAGGAGATCCTTGAGGTTTTAAGAGAACATCCTTAAACACACAGCATCATCATGTAGAGCACGGAGCAATCGACAAGTCTGGGTCAGATTTCTGGGAAACTCTCGTTCTCTGTATTTCTGTTTAACATCGCTGAAAAAATGAACAGTGAGTACAAAAACAAGCTTTTTTTTTCAGGGCAATAAAGAAACCTCTTGTCTTGTCTTGTCACTCATAGGCTATTTGAATTTGTTGCATTATGTATTTCTCCCCCATTTTTTGTGGCAGAAACATCCAAGAGATGGACAGGGAATGAAGGAATGTTGTGCTAAAATACAGGTGGGGTTATGAGATGGGGCGGAGCTACGTGCAAACCAGGCAGTGGCACAGTTTAAATGTGTTAGCAGTATAAATGTCCCTTGTTTCATCAGAGCACTGCACATGCAAACACACTACAGGCAGTTTGGGAACATCAGTTACTCTGACCTGCATTTCTCTGGACTGTGGGAGGAAACCAGAGGACGGGGAGGTACCCCCACCTAACACGGGTAGAGCATGCAAAACCTTCACACACACACAAACACACAGACCCTGAGATGGGAATCGAACCCGGATCCTAGATGCACACTGTACTGTATCTTTTACATGTATCGCAAAGTAGCTTCACAGAATCAAAAGGAAATTAGAGAAATGAGTACGAAATGATGAGATGGAAATATGAAGGAACATTGAGAGGAAACGGACTCAGCAGGGAACCCATCCTCATCTGGGTGATAACGGATCGCATGATGGGTGATGTCCTGATCTAATGCTAAGGACAAATAACATAAAACACAGACTTCACCAATAATGATTCTAGCCAGACAGGTAGATGTTCTGAAGACAGTGTGAGCGGCGCTTTCCGTGGCAGAATTCGGGCCTCTCGGCCTTTTATAATGACTTGTATAATGTTTATGAGATCAGTTGCTAGGGTACTATAAGGTGGTTGCTAGGGCGTGGCTTGATGGCTTCACAATGATCCTGAATGAAATAACCCCCGTGCCCGTGTCTCTATGACAACGGGATTTACGGTACCTTCAACATTATATGTCAATGGGGCAAATTTGGGCACCTCTTGCGCCCCGGGGGTACAGCTTTTTCCCTTGTGCGGGGTATCTTCTGGTACAGCTTACTGAACAAGCTGCATGATTTGACACCTCTTTCTACGACAAACGGTATGGGACTAGTTATGCGCCAAAGTTTGTTTGAAATTAATTAATTAATTAATTAATTAATAATACTAAAAAGTTTGCAACTTTGCAAGCACCACTAATTATATATACTTTTATATATATATATATATATATATATATACTTAATAAAATTTTATTCTAATAAGTAAAACGAGGTGAAATGCTGAGAGGTTGGAACAGACGAGAGGGGAAATGAGGTCGCGGCTGAGGTTGTTACATAAATTATCGTTTTTTAAATTGTATCTTTATAGGCACTTTGCAGCCTCGTGCAGTAAAATATTTGATCCCATTTCTTGCATTTAATTTACATTAATAATAAAAATAAATGAGTGAAGACTCAAGACTTTTGCACAGTATTGTGTATATACTGTGTACACACACACACACACACACACACACACACATATCTTTATCGTGTTCCAGATAAGAGTTTTCTTCTTATAGTCCTATTAATGCTGAAGTGTGTTTCACTTGTATATTTCGTGTCTGGATCTAAATTTAGTCTGGAGACGTGTCCAGGGTGCAGATCGTGCACCGCCACCGGCCCCGGAGGTCTCATTCCCGCCACCTCGCTGCTGAACTGATGCTGATGAAATGATCTGCTTAACACGCCAGCTCTCCTCTGGTGCACTGACCATCAGCCCCAGTGCCATGGGCCTCTGTGACAGGAGTCCTTATACACACACACACACACACACACAGACCCAAAGGGCTCAGCTATGAGAGGAGGTTTCCATGCCAACGGCTGTTAGTCTAGCAGAACCAAGTGACAGATTGACAGAAACAGAAATCATAACCAAATCCATTACATCGAGCTCCTTGGAATGCACGTGCACGTCGACACCATGAGGCTTCTTTCTTGTTTTGTTTTTTTCTTCTGAATTCCCACTGATGTGCATGCATTACTGATGAACCTCTCAGTGCATGCTGCATGACCAGTGCTGCCAAATCTGATAGATTTTCTTGGGAAAAGATTTTTACTTGGGGAAAGTTTGGTGCACACACACATACTCTTTCTGTGCAGCCATGACAGGCTTGATTCGGATCACGGCTCAGGCTTGAGCGTGTCAGCATCTCGGCTTCACGGTGACTCTGGCTACTTTGACTCCGACCCACTTTCTGCCTGACGAGACTTTCTCTCGGCGCGAGAATCGCTTCCGGTTTCTGTCACACCGGCCGCCTGTCTCACCCGAGGCTCGCGCTCGGAGCCTGGGAAATGCAGATTTGTTGCCAGGCAACCGCAGCATGCCGGCCTCGGTGACGCTTCACGTCCTGGCTGGAAGTGAGAGAAATGCTTTATGCAGCACTTATAAGATGAAGTGATGAAGATTTTATACATGTGCAAGGTTGCGTAAGCATCACATTCTAGAGTGTTTAATTCTTCTCATATCACATCGATTACCAGTAGAGATGAGAAGGGGGGGGGTCTATGGGGGGGGGGGGGGTTTATCGATTCAGTTCACTTATCACTGTTCTTGTTCACCATTCTCACCATTCCATTTTTTTATTCATTTTTTAACTCATATATGTTTAGCGTTAGAGATGGTAAAATATCACACTTGCGCTATAATACTACAGGTGGCGCTCTCTAAATAATTCACAAATAGAAGCAGGTGATTTGTAAATTTGTTTAGAATTGTAACAAAATCTAAAAATCTAATCAGGACATTTCTAAAGTGGTGATACTCAATCGCAATTGATACAGAATCGCATTTCAGATCGGGTCGACAAAGTTCCCGTGGAAGTGACTTTAGCAGGGAATGAAACCGTGAAACAGCACTTCCTGGTTCAATGGGGCAAATTTGGGCACCTCTTGCGCCCCAGGCGTACAACTTCTACCCACTTGTGGGGTATGTGCTCATACAGCTTGCAAGCCTCTTCAAAAAGTGCTCAAGTGTAGATTTCTACAAAACTCTTGCTCTGCGCTAGAATCAGTCCAAGTTAAAGTCTCAGTGGGATTTTTAGGGCGGTAAATTGTTCCCTTACATCATGTCAGTGCTTCTTTATAAACAGGATGTGATGTGAACGTGGTTGGAGAGTCTCCAGAGAATTGTAAATTAATGCACTTACTCCGTATATACATACAGTACTGTGCAAAAGTCTTAGGCGCCATATTATTTGTAGTACAAATTTGGCTATACAGTGGAACCTTGGATTACGAGCATAATTTGTTCCGGAAGTGGGCTCATATTCCAAAACACTCTTAAACCAAATCATCATTTCCCATAAGAAATAATGAAAACTCAAATTATTCGTTCCACAGCCCCCAAAAATAAATACATAAAAATTATTAATACAATCTATAAAATGAAAAAAACTAATTAATCTGCACTTTACCTTTTAAAAAAAGTACAAATAAATCCTGACAGATAAGTGTTTCCGTTGGTGCGCGCAGGCGCCGTGTGTGTGTGTGTGTGTGTGTGTGTGTGTGTGTGTGTGTGTGTGTGTGTGTGTGTGGAATTAGCCCCTTCCCTCGCCTCGTTTTACACAGTAACACTCCTCCTCCCTCTCCCCACCTCGCTTTTTAAGATTCACAACAAACACACACACACAACGAAAACACCGTTTTAACAGGAAAAAAAGAAATCTTTCTGAGACTGGCATGAGCGTATATTAACAGACTCACTTTTTTATCAAAAAAAAGGTTTTACTGGGCATGCTGGAGAATATCAGTTCTTTTGGTAACTTCGTCACACTCGCTCCTTTCTATTTATATGCAAAACCCAGGAGCCGACATTATTGATTTTTTTTTTTTTTTCAGTTTTTCTGAAAACTGGTCTGTCATGTAATATGTCACTTTCTTTACAGGCATGCAAATATTCTTCTGTGATGTTATTTATTCATTAATTGTCATGTATCTTTGTAGGGAATGGTCTTGTACATAATAATGCAGACATAATAAACTAATAAACAAAATTTGTACTACAGATAATATGGCGCCTAAGACTTTTGCACAGTATCCTTCTATCTTTTATGTCTTTCCACTCTACCATACATTTTTTTCTGTGTGACAAATAATTTTTTTTATTTGATTTTAAATTTGAATATAATCATATGTACTTTGTGTGTGTGTGTGTGTGTGTGTGTGTGTGTGTGTGTGTGTGTGTGTGTGTGTGTGTGCGCCCTGCAATGAATCGGCCCTGCATCGTGCTCAAAGTCTCATGACCCTGTATACAGGATAAAGCGGTACAGAAGTATAAATTAATTAATTTATTATTATATTACGAATTCGTGGTTTTTGATTATCCATGTAAGGAGACTCCAGTAGGCGGCACGGTGGCTTAGTGGTTAGCACTGTCGCCCCACACTACCAGGTTTTGGGTTCGATTCCCACCTCGGGTTTGTGTGTGTGGAGTTTGCATGTTCTCCCCGTGCTTGGTGGGTTTTCTCTGGGTTCTCCGGTTTCCTCCCTCAGTCCAAAGATATGCAGATTAGGCTAATTGGCGTTCCCAAATTGCCAGTAGTGTGTTAATAACTGTGTGTGTGTGTCTGTGCCCTGCGATGGATTGGCACCCTGTCCAGGATGTACCCTGCCTCGTGCCCTAAGTCCCCTGGGATAAGCTCCAGGTCCCCCGTGACCCTGAATACAGGATAAAGTGGAATAGATGGATAGTGAGTTGTTGTTTGTGATTATCCATGGAGGGACACTCCATGACGTCTGGGAGTTTTTCATTAAGGGAACGAGAAATATAAGCAATCTTCCTAAGATAATTGATGTTTATGGCTGCTTTGATGTAGCTGAGGACAGGAAGTGACTTGCAACACAGGAAGCATTACATTTAACTCTAAAAGTAAGAGAATAAATTTTAAATCATTTTTAAATTTATAAATGTTCTAATCACTGTGGTCTGTTTCTGTAATGTAAGAGGAATACTATAGTAATAATGATAACAATAATTTATAGTTTTCCTAAAACAGTACATCCTGCTATAATCCTTTAATCCTTATATTTTATATGTAAATACATTCCTGGAGGTCGAGCTGCACACACAGACTTCCCCCGAACACTTCCGTGAGCGTCTCAGGAGCTCGGCTCAGGCCTCAGGTACGTCGACGCGAGCTGCGGGTTCGGTTACAGCGTGATGGCTGCTCTGTGTGATCGCTGCTGTCATAAAGAATCAATCTGTGAATGCTTGCTGCAAGAAAGCGCTGCTCCAGGGATCCGGCTTCAGTCCTCTGAAGAACACTCGAGTTCAGATCGATGAGAGAAGACAGCCGTGATTATACCCTGGCTGCACAGAACGGCCCGGGCTCTGCTGATCAAAAACTGGCCTGGTTTATATGTTTTTCATTTAAATTACGGTGAAGTTTCACCAGATATAAATTGAGTTCCTGAGTAAGCGATGGAGCAGTTGTGTTTTTGCGTAGGACGCTAATTATGATAATAGTTTTTAAATATTTTGTGGACATAAATTAGCAGGGAAATTACAGCAGGGCGGGATTCTGTGCTCGTCTGTAATTATCGCCCATTACTGCTTCAATAAAAGAGCATTATCTTAATCATTTTAGAAGTTCATCTAACATATTTTGAAATAATCGGTATTGTGCAGAGGCATTCATGCTGGTTTGAATCAAATTTAAATCTCAATGAGCGCAAAAAGCCTGAAACCTGTAATTATCCAGCTCGGATAGAGCGCGGTGTGAGAACCCAGGACTGAATGCTGAGGTCATGATGATGGCTCTGTGAGCGTGTATGTGAGTGTCAGTGGGGTCTGTACAGCTCAACCCACAGCTCATGACACGCTGCCAAGGCCTCACACACTTGATGATGACAGATGGTGTCATCTCCGAAGCCTGACCAGGTGGCGCCGAGATGACGGCCCGAGGCAGAGCGCTGCGGTGATTGTTTACTGTACATCAAGCTCTTGTTTTCTCTCGCACTAAAATATTTCGCATGCAAACTGTCCGAGGATGTCCAGTTCAATCAATCGCAAGCTGTCACGTTTTCTTCATGGCCGCTCCGAGACGCGCTCGCTGCTCGCCGGTTTCAATTCTGAGCCAATTTTACCATCTCGAGGATGGTGGAGTAGATGTGCATTTCACGAAACGTTAATGGAGAAAAAAACTCCACCCATATCAATCTTAATTCATCCTTAAAACTTGCATGTGACCGCTTTACTTTGCTATCACTTTGGTTGATGGTTCTCCAACGTTACACACAAAGCCACTCTGATAGTGCTGCGGTGGGATTTATCTCTCATGTCATTTCTAACCAAAGAGAGCGATGCAGCAACGCATCAGTCCTTAACTCTGTCCAGCTCCTTCACCATGTCATCTGTACACTCTGTACTCAAACAGAGCAGCTTTCAATACTTTATGCTGAGTTTACTGTGAATAACGCGGTCAACACGGGTGTCCTCGTCCTAGCTTGAAGATCACTCACTTTCCGAACCAACACTCAGCTATGTCACCTTTTGAAATGCTCACAGCTTCTCATTTCTAATTAATATGATAGGCGGACTGTGGGTGGATCAGTGGTAAGCCCTGTTGCCTCACACTTCCTGGTACCTCCTGGTCCTGGGTTCGATTCCCGTCTCAGGGTCTGTGTGTGTGTGTGTGTGTCCTCCCTGTGCTTGGTGGGTTTCCTTCAGGTACTCCGGTTTCCTTCCACAATCCAAAGACATGCAGATTAGGTTGATTTGCGTTCCCAGGGAATGAGTGTGTGACTGTGTATGTGGATTGGCACTCTGTCCAAGATATACCACACCTCGTACCCAAAGTCTCCTGGTTTGGGCTCCACACGTTATACAGGATACACAGTATAGAAAATGAATGAATAAATAAATAAATAAATGTAAAAAAATGTCTACAATGTTGCATGTCGGTGGCTTAATGGTTAGCATTGTTGCCTTGCACTTCCTGGTTCCGGTGAAGACATACAGTACAGGTTAGGCTAATTGATGTTTCGTATTGTGTGAATGAGTATGTGTGTGTCCTGTGATTGATTGCCACCCTGTCCAGGGTGTCCCCCTCCTCGCGCCCAAAGTCTCCTCAGATAAGCTCCTCACTTCCTGCGACCCTTTATCCATAATAAAGCATTACAGAAGATGAATGAAATATTGAATGAATGAAAACCCGAACACAATGTTGCACATCACTGAAAACAAAAAGAGAGATTTTTTTAAAACAAAAGTGACCATTATCACTTCGTTTGACACTGCAGATCCCCCCCCCCCTCCCATTAAATAAAGATTTTACTGTCAGTACCCTCGCACTGATGATATCACTGTCCCCATGTGACGTCAGAGTGGCACACCAGCGACCCAGTGCTAGCTTCTTAAGGGATTAATGACAACACAATACAAAACTGTACAGTGCGAATCCGACCCACAGCATGTGTCACGTGTTTCAGGGTGGCGTTTTCATTTAAATTTACACTTTGGAGAACATAATGAGTGTGCGCGCGTGCGTGTGTGAGTGAGAGTGAGAGAGAAAGAGAGAGAGAGAGAGAGCAGCCAAAGGAGGGCGTGCAGACAACGGAGCGTCGCAGCTGCTCCATGGGGTGGGGTGTGTGTGTGTGTTGTGGTAGGTTGTGGTTTGCTGTGTGGTGTGATGGGGTAGTAAATGTAATAAAGACAAATTATCACTCCAACAATAGCAGAAACGCATCTGTCCTGGCTGTATGGAGCTCCCCATGTCTCACCCTGACAAAACCCTGCCTGCCTTTTACACGCTATATATAGCGTGTAATATATATATGCAGATTCCATGTTTCCATGTTTTTTCTTTCTTTTCTTTTTTTGTTTTGTTTCATGCTTCTTCTTTTTTTTTCTTTTTTCCTTTTTGTCCTAATGCAATTTGCAGCAGAAGAATGTGGAGAAGTCGTGGAGCTGCGCGCGCACGACGATGATGAGCGACGAGAGACGTGCAAAGAGATGATGTCATGGTTTTAAGCGGATGGGAGGAGGAGGATGGATGGATGGAGGGAGGGAGTGTGCGTGTGTGTGAGAGAGAGGGAGAGGGAGGGAAGAAGAGGAGAGCGTAAGGTTTCGCAGGCGCTCCGGTAAAAAAAAAAAAAGAGGAAGCGGCGCTTTGTGATGCGCAGGCGGCGCCGTGTAGCTGGAGGAAGAGCATCTCTCTCTCTCTCTCTCAGCCCAGCCCTTACGTCTCTCTCTCTCTCTCCGCCCAGGGGAAAGACAGGAGGGAGGCAGGCAGGCAGACAGGAGGGACGTGAAGGGAAGAGAAGAAAAGAGAGAGAGAGAGAGAGAGAGAGAGGATAAGCAAGAGAAAAGGGGAGAAAAAACGGGAACGCGGCTGCGATGGCGGCCAAATCGGACGGCGTGCTGAAGATGAAGAAGAGCGACGTGGCGTTCACGCCCCTGCAGAACTCGGACCACTCGGGCTCGGTGCCGGGGCTCGCGGCGGGCTCGCGGCCGGGCTCGGGCAGCGGCGAGGCGGATTTTACGCGCGGCGAGGCGCGCTGCTGCGGACCCGAGGACTCGACGTGCCTGCGGCTCGGGGGTGAGCGGCGGAAGTACGGCGCCTGGGACGGACTCTGGCTGGTGGCCGCGGCCGCCGTGTACTTCGCCGACGTCGCCACGGACGTGTGGCTCTCCGTCGACTACTACCTGCGCCGCGACTACTGGTGGTTCGGCCTGACGCTGTTCTTCGTCGCGCTCGGCTCCGTCTCCGTGCAGATCTTCAGCTTCCGATGGTTCGTGCACGACTTCAGCACCTCGGACAGCGACACCGCCGCCGCGGCCGCCGACGGCACCGGCGGCAGGACTAACGAGAAGCGCTCGGCGCCGTGCGCCTTCTGCCTCTGGTTCTTACAGTCCGTCATTCACATCCTGCAGCTCGGCCAGATATGGAGGTGAGCGAGTCTACGGGACTCCCCGTGCGCCGGGACGGAAAGCCTCGTGCCTCCATCATTAAAATAAATAAATAAATAAAAAACACATCCATTCTGTGGGATCCACTGGCACCTAAGGTTTATTTAAATAATAATCCACTTCATCGTTGTTCATAGGTTCCTCGCTGCATTAAATTATACTGCACCTAGAGTCACATTTACACCCCTCACACAGGCCTCAGGCGGAGTGTTCTGGGTGTGTTACCCTCTTTCTCTTTAGCAGAAATCCCATTTACATTTGGGGCATTTGCCAGATGCCTTTATTCATTTTCGTCTTATATATATACAAGGGTTAAAGGCCTTGCTCAGGGGCCAACTCGGTGCTGTTGGGGGTTTGAACCTGGGACCATAGTCCAATGTCTTAACCACTGAGCTACCCCTTCCCCTCACAAACAATACACACCCTGCACTCCTTCTATTCATGCACTAACATGCTTTTGTTAACCAGCAGGTTTTCTCTCTTTCTCTCTCTGTCTCTCTCTTTCTGTGTGTGTGTGTGTGTGTGTGTGTGTGTGCGTGTGTGTGTGTGCGCGTGTGCTCAGCATTTCTCCACCTTTCATTTGATCCCATAGACACACTCACGCGGTGTACAGCCTCTCTGAGAAGTCTTCAGGGTGTGTTTCCTTCCCTCTCAAATCAGAAAATATACACCGTGTTCTTGTATTAACCAGCTGTTATGAACACTCTAAACAGGTCGTTTTATTGATCAGCCGATAGATTTCTTGTGTTTTGTGTTTGTCGTGGAAAGGACCAGCTCTCGAGCGTGTTACCTTTAGCTTTAGATGGCTGTGCGTTTCTGTGTGAGCTGGTGTCATGTGGAATGAAGAAATATCTTGACATAAAGCATTGCACACCATGCATTTCTCAATTCTCGTATCCTTGCCCTAACGAGGTGCTATTCATGCTCTAATCGGGTCATTTTTAAAGAACTTTAATGCCTAGCCCTGGTGTGTTTCTCTGTCTTTTATGTTTGTGTTTAAACGTCCCTGTATCTGGGATCACCATGGTGCTACATGTGCATGCAGTCTGTGGTGTATTACTCTTTGCTTTTTCGCATGCTGTGCTCATTCGTATGCTAACCAGATATTGTGGAAACTGAAGAAGTCGCCTAACTAACTCTCAATTGTACTCTCTAGTAGTCTGATATTCCAAGCAGGTGGCGTGTATTTAGTGATTACACATTTTAGCCTTGACTCTGGAGTTGACTCACAGTTAGACCATGCATGGAGTGTTGTTTGGAAAGTGCTAGGTTTTGGGCTGCGGTGTTAATAAGCATGTGCCAATATTTATGTTAGACATGCAAATGGAAGAAAGATGGAACTGGACAGCACCTTGTGTTTTTTTCCTCTTGAACTGTACAAACCTTGGTCTTGTACATGGGTAGGTAAGCTTGCAAACTTTTGTAAGTGTCTATAAAAGTGAGTCTTGGAGTCTTTTATTAAGAGTTTGGAAAGTCACCGTTTCACTTTTCCGCATTTACCTTTTGCATTGCTGGCTTTTTATGTGCTAATATTTATGCTATGCTAATACAAATTAATAAAACATTCACCCAAAACACAGCCTGATGTAATTCTAAGTACTTGTATAATCAGATAATACATACGGTGCTTCCTTTTATGGACTAATACCTGAAGCTAGCAATTAACTAGATAATTATTTAATTAATTTGTTGTACAACCAGACGGCACAGTGGTGTAGTGGTTAGCACTGTCGCCTTGCATCTACAGGTCGAGAGTTTGATTTCCACCTCAGGTCTGTGTGTGGTGTCCCCATACTTGGTGGGTTTTCCTCCCATAGTCCAAAGACGTGTTGTTTCCAAATTGGGCATAGGGTGATTTTTTTTTGTGTGTGTGTGTGTGTGTGCGTGTGTGTGTGCCCTGTGATGGATTGGCTCAGTGTACAGGGTGTAGCCTGCCTGTGCCCAAAGTCTCCAGGGATAGGCTTCAGGCCCCCCATGACCCTGTAAATGATAAGTGGTATAGAAAATGAGTGAATGAGTGATTGTTTTACAACTTTGTGTATTGTTTTGAAGTCTAGAAATCTGATCTTTTTTTAAATAATCCTCATGCAGGCAGAATAATATCATAACCACATCTGGTGTGAAAAAACAACATTCGGTTTCACTTCTGTCAGCCAGAAAACTGAGGTTACAATGGGAACTGTTAAAATCGCACAAAGTTCATATTCTTAAATCTTAAGCTGTCGAGATTCTTTGCCTAATGTCATAGTTTTCTGTTCTTGTCTAATAAGAGTGGAACCTGAAATTTAAACAAGATATATATATATATATATATATATATATATATATATATATATATATATATATATATATATATATACAGCATATATATACATACATAAATACATGGTATACTATTTTTTGTCTACCCATTTTCCTCTCCCCACCCCCGTAAGAAAACAACAGCCAGTCAGAGAAATGAGAATTTACATAAATAAACAAATACACATCAAACAAAATAATAATAATAATTTTAAAAAAGCATTAGAATTTAAAAAAATAATAATTCTTTCTTTACAGATCTAATTTATCTGCAGAGTGGCTCATAAATGGTTGCCAGATGTCATAAAATTCCTGAGTGGATCGCTTTATTGAATAGCGAATCTTTTCTAGATATAAAACAAGACCTCTCTAATCCAGTGAGCACCCAGTGGTGGTACCGTCTCCTTGCACTTAGACAGGATCATTCTCCTAGCGAGAAGGGAGCTGAAGGCTATCATATTGGCCTGGGCATCATTCAGATGAGCACCACATCAAAAAGTGCAATGAATGGCTCTGTTGCTAATGGTATCTGGCATAATTCTTGACAAGGTATTGTTGTGAGATGCTTTTCTGCAGATGTAAAGAGTGACCGTACCCTTCCTGGCAGTTTGTAGCAGTCTGGTTGTTCTGTTCTGACCTCTCTCATCAACAAACCCATTCCATTCTATACGGTTGAGTGTTTTTTTTTTTCACACCATTTTGTTTAAATCCTAGAGACAGTTGGGCTGGGAGCTCAGCCACCCATCTATCTAGGCTTCTGGCTACATGAGTCTAACTGATAGGGCGAGCTTGTTACTGCTGCGCCGCTAGGGGATAAGGGAAACCTTCTGAAATACTTAAACCCGCTCATCAACTGATTAGTCATGCTAATCACTCACTCATATCACACGTCCTGATGTTTGACGTCAACATCAACTGAACCTCTTGGATTGTGTAAATGAGGAAGTGTAAATAGTTTCCTATTAAAGTGGACGTGAAGCGCTTAGAGCCAAATATTATTTATGTATGTATGTATATATGCATGGAATTTTTTTTTTTTTTTTGGATCCCTGGAAGTCGAAGGTATACGCATGCTAATACTTATGCTAAGCAGGTAATATCAAGGGGGTAAAAAGGATATATCTGCAAAGGTGAACTCACCTCTGCTTTTTTTTTCAGAATCCTTGACTCTCAGAAGACTATAACTTTTAACCTTTTTAAATTCGTAACGCTCTCAAAGCTCACTTATATAACATGTAATAATTATACAGTATAGAAACTTGCTGTGAGTTATTTTTTACTTGCTGAAAAATGCTACAAATGTTGACCAGTGTTATTTTTATTTATTTTTTTTAAAAAGAAGGGTTTGTATTAGGGTGTGTTTTTGCACAGACAAGCTGTGAGGCTAATTCTGGCTAAACATTATGCCTAGCATGTTTTAGACAGGCTGTAAAACGATTTAAGCCTGGGTTTGGTTAGAAACATAGAACTTCTGCTTAATCCTATTAATCAGTTAGATAAATAATGCATTTTTTTAAAATCACTCTCTTAGCATCAGAGCTATTGATGGTATGAGGTTGCACCGGTTTCCCAAATGGCACCTTGCGGCGTGTGAACTTCTCGGGTCACTGCGCACACGGTACGTTTTCTGTGTTAGCAGGTCAGTACGGTGGTTTTTACTCTGGGCTGTACAGATGCTCTGGATTATTTTTAAAAAGCCATGCAAATTCACTTCACATCTATGTTTCTTTCAAATGAAACACATTCTAATCTGAGCACCGAGATCCATCATACAGGACCTCATAGCTAAACTTTAATTTAACAATCCTGAACATTAGAGTTAGCTAGTTAGTTAGTGATTAGTTTAGATTAATATTAATAAGATGAATTGCTAGCAATCTCATGTATGCTAACTAGTTATGAACCTGATCATGTGAAATCATGATACTTTGCTAGCAAAAAAAAAATAATAATAATTGCCAAGTATGGCTTGCTAGCAAACGTGGTCACATGACATTGTGATAGCTGGTTGGCTAACAATCTTAACTGATCATTGTATCAGCTATACATTAAACAATAAAATAAAGTACTACAGTATTTAAAGTTAGATTTGTTAAATGTCTAAGTTATGAAATAAACATTTATAATATTACAAAAATGTATAAAAATAAAAAAAAGTTTAAATTAGCCTGCTTGGTAACAATATTGCTTATGCTTAACTAGTTTGAAACCTGATCATGTGCTAACAGCGCACATCAATTTGATTATTGTTAGCTGGTTTGCTAACTGTCTAGCAGTTAGCTGAATGTTATCTGACTTGCTAGTGAACTTGATCTTGGACTTTTTTTTTTTTTTACTTTTTTTTTAAACTACAAAATGAAAGAGTTTAGCTTGTGTTTACTGACTTGCTCACAGCTAATATGTCACAGTCTTGGTTAAGCAAATTATTTCCAAGCAAAACATAACACATCATCACCACAGAAGCTAACACTTTGTACCTTTATCTGGAATACAAGCACAGTTCATTAAGCTATAAACTTGAATAGCTTACTTCCTAGCTTCCTTAAAAAAAAGATTACTGTTTTTAATTACACAAGAAAACAGTTACGCTAATGCTAGCTTGCTGTCAAGATGAAAAGAAGTCCACTTTGATTTTTAAAGCAGTCGGTGCATGTATTTACATATACAGTACATGTATTTTTTTTTCATAATGTTTTGGTTGTTTTATATGCAAAAATATAATTATATTGTTAAAAATATTAGTAATGATTAGTAATATTGATAATATTTTTTGGGTGGCTCGAACGGGTTATCTGCATTTACATTATTTCTTATTGCAAAATTCATATTGCAATACAAATTATCCTCTTAAGAAAAATTTCCCCATCCAGAATGGATTACATTTTTTGCCGAGGTACCACTGAACAACATTCACCATTGGCCTCCACGGTCCTTAGTTGGACTACAGAGGTTTCAAGATGTACGGATGAAGTACAACTGATCAGCTAATTATCTGTCTTTATGTGAAACCTGGGTTCATGCTAAGTAGGGGTCTCGAGTCTTTAAAAAAAAAAAAGATGACATTTATCGATCTGTTTGTTGCTAAAGCTGAGAACATTGGGTAAAATGCTAACGAGATGGAGTTTACGCTTCAGGGAAATGCAAGATTCAATGACAATATTAGCAATGTGTTATTTCTAGTACACTGACCATGATAGCACACTTTTATATACACACATACACGCACACTATTGGTCGAATGCTGACATGGTGTTTTAAACCCAATTAGCAGTGC
The DNA here is from genome assembly GCA_013621035.1 of Clarias magur. Lineage (NCBI taxonomy): Eukaryota > Metazoa > Chordata > Actinopteri > Siluriformes > Clariidae > Clarias > Clarias magur. Next base: position 2,912,310 of record QNUK01000009.1, on the reverse strand, counting down.
ATGTAGACACACAGGCGTCTACTCAGCGGGAGATGCTAACAGGATTACGAGCATTGATGGAGAAGGTGAGATGGAGAGACGAGACGCTTAGACACAGAGAAACCAAAATCAGTTTTGGACCTGAGGGACCTGAGGGACTGGTTGAGTCTAGTTTTAGATTAAATGACAATTTCAGCAGTGATTACCACTGTGTGTGTGTGTGTGTGTGTGTGTGTGTGCGTGTGCGGCTCAATATCTCATGCCATTTTTCCATATCACATGTTAAGACTTGAAGAGAGCATCTCGATGTGTTCTCAGTGGAGGATTGTCAAGGTGTTCACGAGCCTAGGAATGAGATGTATAATTAAATGCTAACATTAAAGACACCAATGAGATCAGACAGTATCGAGGGCTGTTTTTTTTTTCTGCTCGTGGTGCAGGTATGATATTTTGATTGCATCCTCGATCCAAAAATACTGTAGATAATTTTTTGCTAATTAGCTTAGCGCTATTCTTCAATTAAGAGTGTGTATGTGTGTTAGAGCTTACAGAAAATCTCAACATGTGAACATCTGGACTTTTTCCAGGCTTCAGTTATTGTGTGAATGAATCTCAACTCGGCTCGGTTAGAAGGTGTTGATTCATTTTCTTTCATGTCACCCCTTCCAATAGTACAGCTACGAATTACACATTTATATCAAAGCCCTCATTCTAATACATCATAGTTTCTAGGAACAACCCGTTCACACTGGAACCAATCCGGAGAAGCACGTTAAACCTGGATGGGTAATTCAGCTGGAGCAGGTCTGTGATCTGTCTTAACTTGTTAAAGAGGTAGTGAAATATGGGACCTTTAACATTTATAGAAGGAGTCTCCAGTGTGATATGGAATAAAATCACTGTCAAAAATAATCGTGCGTAAAAAAAATTGGTGGTTTAAAACGGTGGCTGAATCGATTCCTCTTCCCTCGGCTATTAATGCCTGTGCATGTGGTCTTGATGACGTATTTTTGACAGCGGTCTAACACATTACATTCATATGCGTAATTTCGCAATTCGTCCGTGTAACAGAGGAGACGTAAAAACGAGTTTTGTATCTGTAAGCGGTCAGAGTCGTATATTTCAGAGTTGTGGCCGCAGATTTTGGAATCCAACTCGGACAAAACACAGAATTACACACAAATCTTTTTTTTACGCACGATTATTTTTGACAGTGATTTTATTCCATAGTGTGAGAGGTAAAGCTTTAACTTTGTTGAAAGTTTTTGTTTGATTCTTCAGCCCAGAGGAGTTTTCAGTTAATATGACAAGCTGGAAAAATGTAAAATAGTCACAGACGTAACAGTGACTCCGCCTCATTATACCACCTGATTGTTGATTATTTTCCAATAAAAGCATGTCACAACGCACATTGCAAATCATGTGCAATATCACTGATACTAAACATGGACAGAGATTTCTGACCAATCATAGGCCAAGGCTAAGGGGCGTGGCCTGGTCTTTTAATAAGCACTCTTGATTGACAGCGCTCTCTCTGAGCCTCTCAGGGCTGAGAATTGGAATTGTTATAAATCACATCAGATCAGTGATTCAGAGATTTCATCCCCATTCCTGGTTTTAGGTTCCTAAAGTTCTGATTAGGATTATTTCTTTATTTCTTTCACTTTGCTTCTTCACAAAGCCCTGGATTCACACTCTGCTCTGTGATTTCTCAGTATTATGTCTAACACCTCGGTCAGATTCTTCATGTGACCTTCATTTTAAAGGCATCCTTATAGTCAAAGACGCCATAAAATTTCATTGCCATTCGTTGACGGACGATGTGGGGGAATGATGAATTCCAGCGTTAGATGCATAATGTATGTATTATGGAAGAGCATATAGACCATGAGTGTTCAAGTATAACTCGTAATGCTGCCGTGAAATAAGCAGCTAAAATCTTAAATATCTAAATCTTAAATTTAAATTTAAATCTAAAATTATCACGAATGGTGATAATATTTACTTTCTAACACTTAACTGTAAACAATTAGGTTGTGGCTTGAAGTCAGTTTGAAGTTATGTTTTGTTCAAGCTACCGGGTTTTGGCCCACAGAGCCACGGGTTCTGATCCGACAAGAATAAACAGACTCCTTCTGTTTTTGTTCTTTAAGCTAGTCCATGGACTGATGAACTACTTTCAGCTAAATTATTTAGGTAAGTGTATCTGATCTAAACAACACCAAAGAACATGATGGCTCAAGTTTAGAAATCTAGAGTCAATAAAGTATGGACTGTATTTTTAATGTGCTGCAATTTTCTTTTCAAGCATTTGGATCGATACGATGGAAAACATCCATATTTGGAGCTTCATTTCTAGACTCACACTCATTCACTCACTCATCATCTATACCACTTACAGTAATCCTATGTTCAGGGTCACAGGGTGCCTGGAGCCTATCCCAGGAGACTTAGGGCACAAGGCGGGGTACACCCTGGACAGAGTGCCAATCCATCGCAGGGCAACGTCTAGACTTCAATCCACCATTTTAGTGTTTTCTCAACTCCAGTACATCGGATTTAACTAATCAGCTAATAAAAATCCTTTCTGAATTGACCTGGGTGTTGTAGAGCATCTCAGACACGCAAATGTGCAGAGCAGGAGGAGGATCTCTTCTTTAACTCCAGTCCTGGAGAGCCAGTTTCAATACGGTTTGGTCATTCTTCTTCTCAAACACTGCTGATTCAACAGATTCAACTAATCTGTAAATTCAGTGGGTGTATTAAGGTGTTAGTGAAATACAAACTGTGGCCCTAAGGGACTGGAGTTCAAGATCACTGGTATCTGCTTAAATAAAAGAAAGGTTTTGTTTGTACATTGTTCAGAACTCTTTGCATTTCATATATTGTAGGACCTGAATGTCTGCATGTCCGTATGTCTGTCCAGTCAGATTTTGTCACAGCATCACGTGAAACCTACCTGGACATAATTTATCTTGTTCAGTGGAAGTTACCACTGCGACATGGACCCCAGTGTTTAAAGAACCAGGACATTACCTACAAAAGTGTACTGTACTTGCTGTAACAAGTCTTTGCTTTCATTTTGCTGGTGTAAATCTGTTGTACGGAAAGCTGGGGCAACACTTTTTTTTTTTTTTTTCCTTTTTCCTTTCTTTAAAGCCTGCCAGTGGAGCAGCCGCGCTCCTCTGCATGTGGTCTCGGCTGATCGGTTCCCTTAATGAGCTGGACCTACATGATTGCACTGCAAATGAGCGTGCACCAATCTCCAGGGTGCTCGGGCCTCCATGGTGACCAGGTGCTTGGTCTAAACGGAGCGTGGAGTATTTATAGCAGCTGGTGAGGGGGCCATCTTGGCAGCGCGACTGACCGACCCGTGTGACGTGCTGAGGTCTTCAAAGGCGTCATCGTGGCACAGGGGCACTCTCACTTCAACACGTCGCATGCTGATATTGGTTAAATATAGGACAGCTTAAGAACACTGAAATATATTGTCATTTAATCGAGGATGATCTGGTTAAATGGAGGATTTAAGCGACTGTGGGAGTGAGAATAGCTCCTGGTATTCTTTTCCAGTAAAAGGTTCATATCTCTGGAATAAAGAGGCAATAACGTGCTCGCTCTGTCGCTGCGATCCATGCTGAATTACCATATTAAGTTACACATGCAGATGTATGCTAATGCAGCTGGTTTTATGTAAGGGAATGTAAATAGAGCTGTAGCGATCCATTTTAACTCTGCGTCAGGAGAGCTAACACGTTTGTTCTCATATATGCTTAAGGATTATTTTAATATTATAAATTAATATCGAATCCGCGCCTTGGCGTGTGTGAGATTCGGAAATTGATGGCAAATTTAAAAAACGTACTACAGAATCCATTCATTCAGCTTCCGTACTGCTTTATCCTGTGTACAGCAACGCCGTGGGCCTGGAACCTATCCCAGGAGACTTTGGGCACGAGACGGGGTACACCCTGGACCGGGTGGCAATCCATCGCAGGGCAACACACATTCAGACTACAGGCAGTTAGGGAACATTAATTAACCTAATCTGCATGTCTTTGGACTGTGGGAGGATCCATAGGTGGGAATCGAACCTCGATCCTTGTGGTACGAGGCCACAGGAATCCAATCAAAGGATAAAAACGGAACTGTTGTTGGTCATACATCGTGACCTTTCTAGTGCAAAACTCCACCCTGACGTGTTTAGCGATTCTGGTGCTAATTTGTTGTCCTTCGCTGTTATACACGTAAGACGCTAGCTGTTTTCATGCTGTACGGTTGTCACATGAGGATATAATTATTGCTGGCAAAATATTGCAGTGGACAAAATATTACTGCAATCTCAAACATCGATGCGTTCAGCTCAAAAATGCAACGATGCAACATGACGCCATTGACCTGAGCTACGGCTATTTAGCATGACTGCGACGATTTTTAGCGTGAAGTTTGTAGCTTTTTAAGATGTAATGAAGGAAATCTTTAAACTCTAGTGACCAGCATGTTGATGAAAGACATTTATCATAAAAGTTTTTTTAAAAAGACTAGTCGGAACAACAAAAATCTTTTCAACAAAGATTACAAAGTTTCATATGCAAGTTGGATTTTTTTTCCTTCAACTGACACCGGGTAGAAATGTTGACGCATGTTTCAAAGAGATCACGAGTCCAACAGAAGGCAGCGAGCGCTGTTCATGCTGTGCAGTTCATGCTGGCTCATCACTCCGTCCTCTATCTCTGCACCCGCACGCAATTCCACTCGTACTGGCTCTTTCGGCTTTCGTGATGGATTCCGTGTTGCAATGCTGCAGACCTTTCGGTTTTATCTCAATGCACGCTCGAGGTGCTGTTCGAGTCACGCTCTGGTGTAGGACAAAACAGAAACAAACCACAGTGTCCTTTCTTTTAATAACCCCAAGAATGATGACCATGTTCCACAGTGCAAATGTTCAGGCTGATGCAACCGAGGCAAATGCAAGCGACCTGGAAAATGTCTAAAGCTAGCGTGATAAAAGAGGTAAAATCTATAATCCACCTTTCTTGCAGGTCTCAGGGGACACACTGGAGCCGGAGGCAGGACTGTTCATCAAGACTCATGGGTGGGGCTGAGAGCAGCCAGTTCAGTAATTGTACTCAAAACAGAAGGGTTAGGGTTAGGAGCTGGAAGGTAACGGACATGACATAGCTTTAACACATCATGAACATGAGCTGGTTTGGAGATGTTTAAAAGGAAAGCCTCGGGGCATGAATCATAGCATAAATCATATCGCTGGACTGATGCTTCACTTTACTATTTAATGCTGGAAGTGTAACTTATCATGGACATTTCTCCAAACTCTTGCCCTGGTGGGCTTCCTCAGTGACCAGGTGCTCCGTACCAAGTTAAATTGAGTGTGAAGAATTTACGACAGCTGGTTGGAGGCCGTCTTGGCAGCATGAGCGACCAGCATGATCCGTGGATTCTCTCTTTATCAGTGACCAGCCTGATCCATGGACACTCTGTTTATCTGATTAGCAGTACTGCATTAGCCTTTGGAAAAATGTAAAATAAACAGACTGGTGTGTACAGCTGTGTGGATTAGTTTCAGCCGATATATGAAAGGTAGACGCACCCTTGGCTCTAGAAGGCAGGAAATCGGGAAGCCCGACAGAGTCCAGATGTGGCCACCGCATCCTTTCCTGGAGCTCAATCCTTTTCTCTTAATGCAGCTTTACTCTCTCTCTCTCTCTCTCTCTCTCTCTCACACACACACACACACACACACACATATATATATATATATATATATATATATATATATATATATATATATATACACACACACACACACACACACCATTTCACTGTTTCGCTCCTTCCACTTGCCTTTTAATTAATGTTCGAAAATACAATTATGGATGGCAAGCATGGCTCATTTAACAAACAAACAGGTTGGAAAGTGAGCGAGGCCCGGGTGGAAGGGTGCGCCGTGCCGTGTGTAATGTATACATGTGCTCTGAAGAACTCCTCCCCAAAGGAGGCATTAGCTAGACTGATGTCTTTAAACACTCAGCTCTTACTGCTCGACTTCGACTCTACACTTTATTTCTGTGATCGAAGTCTTTGCATACTTGAGTGCAGAGGATTTTTTCCCCTTTTTGTGGCCAGTAGTTTTGATTCAGACCACGCCGTGCTGCCATTCATGGTGTTAAACTCATAAATGATGGGCCGTCCATCCTGAATCTGTCTTGTCCTGCTTTAAATACTGTAGACTAGTAATATATCTCTTCTTAAGGTTGTTTTTTTTTTCATGATTTTCTTGCAACTTGACTTGAGATTTGACTTGCGTTTAGGTCTTCTCTGTAGTGTTAATAGGACAATATAAATATTGTGAAGGTTACAATTAAAGGATATAAATGTAATATCACAATATAAATATCACAATATAATATCACATATCACATATAAATATTGTGAAGGTTACAATGTAAGGATATAATGCTGAACAAGAAACACTAACTAATCAACAAATCAACTAATCTGAATTTCATCTGGTTAGACACACACATTTCTAACCAGTAGTACAGCTTTTTTTTGGGGGGGGGGATTTTTCCCCGATTTTCTCCCTAATTTAGTCGTGTCCAATTCCTCCCCGTCACTAGGGGGCTCCCACATTAAGGCTACTACTACCACTCAGCCGGGAGGGCCGAAGACTATCACGTGTTTCCTCCGAACCACGTGACGCCAGCCGACCGCATCTTTTCGAATTGCTCGCTCGCGCACCGTTGGGGGCGGCGTAACACACTCGGAGGACAGCGCTATCCGCTCCCTCCGCTGCGCGAGCTCACAGTCCTGACTAGCTGTAGAGCCATGATTAATGTCGGAGCACTATGTACCTCTCATCCCTCCCCTCTGAGAGAGCTCGGCCAATCAGCTCTCTCTAGACCTCCGGCTGCGAGAGGTTACAGCACCACCCAGGATTCGAACTAGCGATCTCCGGATGATAGGGCGAGCGCTTTAACCACTGCGCCACTCGCAGGCCGTAGTACAGCTTTAAAGAAACTGGTAGCTGTCAAGCAGAATGATTTGCCCAAGACTCAAATTTGTACTGTCTCTAAGAGTCAACATTGCACTTTTGGGACTCCAGTTGAACCCTGGTGGCACGGAGGCTTAGTGGTTAGCAATGTCGTCTTGCACCTCCAGGGTCTGTGTTCGATTCCCGCCTCGGGGTCTTTGGATGTTCTCCCTGTTCTTGGTGGGTTTCCTCCTGCAGTCTAAAGACATGCAGATTAGGCTCACTGGCATTCGCAAATTTCCTGTAGTGTGTGTATTTTGTGTGTGCCCTGTGATGGATTGGCATCCAGGGTGTACCCTGTCTTGTACCCAAAGTCTCCTGGGATAGGCTCCAGGTCCGCCATGACCCTGTACGCAGGATAAAATGGTATAGATGGTGAGTGAGTGAGTTAAACCCTAAGCTTAACACGTAGCTAATAAGACTTTCAATTAAACTGACTGGAATTCTATGGCTTGGGTCTTTGGATTGGACAGTGAGTCTATGACTAGACACTAGATTTGAACAGGATGATTTGACCAACTTTAAAAGTTTGTCCAGCTTAGACTGTGGCGGAGCTTCAGACTTGGACTAGACTTGGACTCCTCAGCTCAGGACACCTCAGTGGTTTGGAAGCTGGGCAGATTGGGACAGTGCCTTGGTACTCAGAAATCCGGACTTGAATTATATGCTAAACATGTACTTTTGGATTTGACTCATATTTTATGGTATACATCCCTTAAATCATTTCAGACTCTGTAACTTTAAAACTAGGATCCTGTAACTTGAGTCTTGACAAGCTTTGAGACTTGTCAAAGCACACATGGCACTTGGGCACATAGGCGTAATTTGGGTTGGGTTTGTTATCCTCCCGATAATCTACATTAGGCATGTCTGAGGTGAGGGGGAGTGGGGATTGGGAAGGGGTTGGGCAAGTCCTCGTCCATCTCGTGTTAAGGGTGGCGATCTCCCCCCCCCATCCCCCCCGCCAAATAACGCCACAGAAATCGTCAATAAGTAAACCCTAGCCACAATAGAACGGTGCAAGAACACTCAGCGCATCACAGCTGTTTTTTAAACCAGTCACCACATTTCGCAGATCCCAATTTGATTGAGTACCTGATGAGACAAGCTAGTTCGATCCCTGGAGGCTCCACCCTGCATCCAACAGTACCCAGAGGATCTGGTGCTAACATCAGGCACCACAACACATGGCCAAGTGTCTCGTGGAGTCATGCTCCAGAGCTGCCCCAGGGGCAAAAGCAAAACGAACACAATAACGGGTACAATACTGTCTGTTGTAATGTTATGTTTGTCCCCTTGACTCAGATTTACGTCCGGTGTGTAGTGCCGCGTCTCTTCTATATCCACATTTTGTCGTTCTTTGTTTGAAGGACTGAAGAACAGCTCCACAAATTACTTGCCATCTTTATATCGATCTTGATTACATCTTTGCTCTTAAAAGAGTCCCGGTCCTGCTTGTTAACATCTTATGTCAAGCCATTATGTTTTAATGGTTATTGGCAGAGGCATAGCATTTCATTTAGTCTGATGCATTCAACTGTCATGATTATGTATGAGCATGAGTACAACCTGGTCATTTGGTTTATTGAGACTTCAAGGTATCATTAGAAAAACTCTTGGCATCCAGGGTTAGGGTTAGAAAGAAAGTCAAGTAATGCAGAATATCCTGAAATAAACTCCGGCGTGATTCTTTACTGATATTTCTGTCGTGTCTCTGGATGAGAGCAGTGAACCGACCCATTGTGTGCATTCTGAGCTTAATTGGTTTACAGAAAAATGTCATCACGACTTTTTTATCAGAATAATTAGGCCTCGGCTTTGCTTCTAAGAAAGCTCCAAGGTTGGACCAGAATTTGACATCAGATATGCCAGATTTCCACAATCTCCACTTAACATCTCTTAACAAATACACTCATATGGACATGTTTCGAGTTTTCATAGTCTTTTGGTGTTGATATCGTGTGTCCTCGTACTTCCCACAGCAATGCCTACCGGGGATGAATATTTAAAGTGTGACGGACATGTGTGTGTGTGTGTGTGTGTGTGTGTGTGTGTGTTCAGGCTGTAGCTCCTGCATTATTAAAGAACGCACATGCTCTTGTTTGTCTCTTGCTACACCGGGTCACAGTGGCCATAAACACCACCACCACCACCACCACCACAGCACACAACAGCAGCATAAACTCTCAAGAAGCAGCAAGAGCCTAAGTTCAAAAGTGTTAGTTCAGGTATAGTTAACACCAACAGTAGCAAAAAAAAAAAAAAAACAAGGAGGGACAACAGTGTCCGTATCTCAATGTCCATCTACTTTGATTGAACTGATATGGGTAGTTTATTCTAGCTGTTATTATTCCAGAACACATCTGCATACTGTATGTTTTCAGGGTGGGTAGTGCAGTGGGTATTGAAATCTGGAAATCTCCTAAATATTCAGTGCAGTATTGTATTATATAGAAGTATTTGTTTAACCCATCTCTGTGTCTTTAATTTATTTCATCACAGCGCTGTTTTTTAATTCTCAAATCTTTTTGGGCCTATGATGTTGATTATTGTACTATAACTGCAGTTTTTCTATAACATTATTGATTCTACAGAAAAAGCTTATTTACCCGGACTTATAAGGCGTACGCTCCACAGGGGGAAAAAACAACTCGTGTCAGCATTAAAGTTGTACTTTTATGCCTTCAGGAAAGAGTAGTTTGCACTTTGAGGTTTCTCAGTACCATGACAGACTAAAAAAGTATTAGGTCAGCAGCAAGGCGGCATAGTGGTGACCTCACACATCCAGGGGCCATGTTCGATTCCCTCCTTGGGTGTGTGTGTGTGGAGTTTACGTGTTCTCTCCGTGCTTGGTGGGTTTCCTACGACTGATTTGCGTTTCCAAGTTGCCCGTAGTGTGTGTATGTGTGTGTATGTGTGCCCTGTGCTGGATTGGCACCCTGTCCAGTGTGTACCACACCTCATGCTCAAAATCGACTGGGATAGGCTCCAGAAACCCATGACCCTGTATCAAGATGTCAAGCGGTATAGAAGTTGATTGAATGAATGAAAGTAATTGGTGAGGTATAAGTGTTATAAAACAATCCAGGACATGCTGATATAGGAAAATAATTACCTGTAAAGTAGTAGCTGTGACTGATTTTACCATTCCCCCCCTTCAGTTTCTTTTAGATGAAAAGTTCAGTTTTGGAACAATTATCCAATCTTTTTTAGAGAAATTTAAATTGTTAAACAGTTATTCAAAATTGATTGCCATTTTCTTTTATGATTTAGGTAAACTCACAAACATTAAACAGTCAGAAAAACTCACGCTTTGTAAGAGTATTGCTTCTTCTTCTTCTTTCGATTTTTTTGGGCGGCTAGGGCAATACCGCCACTTGCTGGACTGGATTATGGAGCAACAATCAATAAGACAAGTTACACAGGGTCTCAGTGTTTATTAAATACCTTTGAATGCTTCAAAAACCTGTAAGAAACAAAGCTGCCTGAAATAAAATCAGTCGGTAAACCTTAGCGCTATTGACTCGAATAGAAAATCACAATGTCCAAAAATTAGCTGGAATCGTATCAATAGGCTTCCCATGATTCACGGCGCTCAGATCAGATGCCCCCTCAGATCATTGCGCAAATACAGTTTAATGAATGTAAATTACAGAACATCAGACACCCGTGTCCCTAGGACACCGCTACGTGTTTTTTATTTACCCAGTCCTTCATTGTCCACTATATCATCTCACCTGCATGAACAAACACATGTAGCTGTGTTCTGTATTTATTACACACACTATTTAAGATGAATGACTCACCACTCAGCTCCCGTTTCTTGGAGAGAGAGAAAAAAAAAAGTCAATTCCTGGTGCCATTTCCAGTGGCATGATATGTTCTCACCAGCACTAAAACAGTGTGTGCTTACACACGTGGACAAAATTGTTGGTACCCTTCGGTCAATGAAAGAAAAACTCACAATGGTCACATAAATAACTTTAATCTGACAAAAGTAATAATAAATAAGAATTCTATGAATGTTAACCAATGAAAGTCAGACATTGCTTTACAACCATGCTTCAACGGAATTATAAAAAAAAAAAAAATGAACTCATGGAACAGGCCTGGACAAAAATGATGGTACCCCTAACTTAATAGTTTGTTGCACAACCGTTTGAGGCAATCACTGCAATCAAACGATTCCTGTAACTGTCAATGAGACTTCTGCACCTCTCTGCAGGTATTTTGGCCCACTCCTCATGAGCAAGCTGCTCCAGTTGTTTCCAGTTTGAAGGGTGCCTTTTCCAGACAGCATGTTTCAGCTCCTTCCAAAGATGCTCAATAGGATTGAGGTCAGGGCTCATAGAAGGCCACTTTAGAATAGTCCAATGTTTTCGTCTTCTTGGGTGATTTTAGCTGTGTGTTTTGGGTCATTGTCCTGTTGCAAGACCCATGACCTGCGACTGAGACCCAGCTTTCTGACACTGGCCAGCACATTTCTCACAAGAATCCCTTGATATTCTTGAGATTTCATTATACTCTGCACAGATTCAAGACACCCTGTGCCAGATGCAGCAAAGCAGCCCCAGAACATAACAGAGCCTTTATGACAGATGCCTTTATGTCATAACAGAGGAGAAAAATCTTTTCTTGATATGCTTCATTTTTCCGTCTGTGAACATAGAGCTGATGTGCCTTGGCAAAAAGTTTGATTTTTGTCTCATCTGTCCATAGGACATTCTCCCAGAAGCTTTGTGGCTTGTCAACATGTAGTTTGGCATATTCCAGTCTGGCTTTTTTATGATTTGTTTTCAACAATGGTGTCCTCCTTGGTCGTCTCCCATGTAGTCCACTTTGGCTCAAACAACGACGGATGGTGCGATCTGACACTGATGTTCCTTGACCATGAAGTTCACCTTGGATCTCTTTAGAAGTCTTTCTGGGCTCTTTTGTTACCATTGGGATTATCCGTCTCTTTGATTTGTCATCAATTTTCCTCGTGCGGCCACGTCCAGGGAGGTTGACTACAGTCCCATGGATCTTAAATTTCTGAATAATATGTGAAAGTGTAGTCACAGGAACATCTAGCTGCTTAGAAATGGTCTTATAGCCTTTAACTTTAACATGCTTGTTTATAATTTTCTTTCGACTCTCCTGAGACAACTCTTTCCTTCACTTCCTCTGGTCCATGTTGAGTGTGGTACATACCATGTCACCAAACAACACAGTGACTACCTGGAGCCCTATATATAGGCCCACTGACTGATTACAAGATTGTAGACACCTGTGATGCTAATTAGTGGACACACCTTGAATTAACATGTCCCTTTGGTCACATTATTTTCAGTATTTTCTATGGGTACCATCATTTTTGTCCAGGCCTGTTCCATGAGTTTATTTTTTTTAAATAATTCAGTTGAAGCATGGTTGAAAAGCAATGTCTGACTTTCATTGGTTAACATTCATAGATTTTTTTTTTATTATTACTTTTGTCAGATTAAAGTTATTTCTGTGACCATTGTGAGTTTTTCTTTAATTGACCAAAAGGTACCAACAATTTTGTCCACATGTGTACGTACGTCTGAGGAAGCATTTCTTAAAATATTTGTGACAGAAGGTTTCCCTTCACTCTCAGTCCTTGGTTTTGGACCTAAAAATAAAGTTGGACAACTTTATCACTTCTTGAAGTGTCAAAGGGTGTATACATAAGATTTGGGCTGTTGTTTAGAGAGAACATAAAGGACAGCGTGAGGAAGATATAAAGGGGAATGACGAAGTATACTGGGGAAAGTGAAAGAATGATGAACAGGAGAAGGGAGTGGAGATGAAGAGATTGACTATAAGGCAAGAGAGAGGAAATGACAAAAGGACAAAGGAAGTAGAGGCATAGGGAAACGGATGTCAAAAGGAAGATGGACAAAAAAAAGAGGAAAAAACGAAAGCAGGACAGAAACTAAGTGTGAAAAATAAGAGAGAGTTAAATAGTGTGAAAGAGACAGAAGAGGTTGCCAAGACAAAGAGAGAGACCACAGATAGTTCTCTAGTCTCCATTTTGCAGCAGTAGGTTCCTAGACACAGTGGAATAAAAACAATGACAACATCAGGAGAGAACAAGAAGTTCAGGACCAAGCAATGAACTGGAGTGAGAGAGAAAGAGAGAGATGAGATTAAGAACGAGTGGCCCGGTCAAAAGATAATGATGAGGTCATGAGAGAAAAGCAAAAAAACAAGATCAAAAGGGAACATGAGATCCAAACAAGCAGTGAAGCAATTAGCAAGATCTAAAGAAAGGTAAAGCCAAAGTCAAGTTCAGGAGAAACTGATGAGCATGGCAAAGATGGGACCGTACATGAAGAATGAAGAGGTCAGAATAGAGAAAGTCAAGTTCAGCAGAGAAGAAGAGGATCAAGAGAGAACAAGAAGATCAAAAGGGGAGGATGAGTGGAGCAGAGGATTACAATTAAAAATTAAGAAGGAAATTTGGCAGGAAGGCCATGAAAAAGAAGGCCAGATGAGATTGGCAAGCTAAGCTAAGAGAGAATGATTTGGTCAGGGAAGGATGTCAAGATCAGGAGAGGACTACAAGCTAAGGTGAGATCAACAAGGCCAGGACAAAATGACAAGGGTCAAAGACAACGACCAGATCAGGAGAAAATTCCCAAACCAAAAAAGTGTATAAAAATTAGCAAGGTCAGCAAAGAACAAGAAGATCATGAGAGATCAGACAAGGCCAGAAGACAACAATTAGGACAGCGATTAATCAAAGAAGTTCAAAGTCAGATGAGGATGGGGAAGTGATATCATCAGGAGGAAGATGAGGCCACATAAGCACGACAACGTCAGATGAGAACAACAAGGTCAGGGGAAAAAGAAGAGGTCATGCCAGGAAAGATCACCAACCGAGCCTCCTCAGGCTGCCAGCCAACATCTGGAACTGGTGTACTCAATGATGTGCCAAGACTCGTGTCATTTCTCACAATCTGGCCACCTTACTGAGCGGCAAGCCACCAAGTCCCACTGGAAAAAAAACTTTTTGTTTCTACTCTTGTTAGTGTTCTCCTTAATGGTTTAGCTTTATCATCTCTATTTTTATCCCAGCATAATTTTTGCTCCTAGAACTTTTGACACATTGACCACGTTTCAACCGTGCTGTTCCAGAGTATTCACTGCATACAAACAGAGGTGGGAGAAGTACTGTATACAAACACAATTCTCAAGTTAAATTACAAATGCTTTCCTAAAAATGTTCTCAACTTTTTTTTTTACTCAAGTTGAAGCACTAAATATGTGCTTTAAAATGGACAATAAACTACAGAAGTGCAAGAACTCCATAAAGAAAATTTTCTGGATATCTGTCTGACCGAGTTACCGGTAAACTGTTTTTTAAAGTAGTTTAAATGCAACTGAAGTTGATGTTGATTATTTATGTGAATGTGCAAATTTAGAAGAGATTGATAGAGACAACATTTGACAGTAATTAAACAAATGACAGGTAGCATTGTTGGTGTCATTCGTTACTTTGAGTGATTAGCTCAGTAGTTGCTAGTTATCATTGCTACCCTTTGTGATGCAAGTAGTCCATGCAATTAAACATGGAAGTTTCAGTGACGTAATTAATAATTATAGATTTGTTATAAAAACTGCATTTCGATTGGTGTGAAACAAACCAAAAGCATGAGAGTTTGCATGGAACTCTTTTGCTCAGTATATTAGCTCGTTAGCTAGTTTGGTGCTTATGTTTAGATTAGACAATCAACGTCAGCTGAAAAGTAGCAAATCTCTATTTAAAAGTAAAAGTACAGGTTTATAATTTAAAAAAAATGTAGTGAGTAGAAGTTAAAAATAAAGTGCAGATACAGAAAAAACAGACAGTGGTACCTCAGCATATAGTATGAACGCCAGACCTAAGAATTTTTCACTTTAAGAACAGAAATTTTGCAAAACATTTGCCTCAGCATACGAAGCAAAACTCATTTGCGTTTGGAAAGCCAAGCGAGGCAAGTTTGCATAATGCCATGTGTACCAAGAGTTATCAAGGACGGTAGCAAGAAGAAAAGGGAGCCACTAATTGTTTTTTTAAATGCAACCATATGATTATGATGTTGAAAATTGGTGATATTGGTAATATTTTGGGGAAAATGTGTTTCTCGTGTTCTGAGGAACGGATTCAATTTGAATGCCGAGGTACCGCGGTATATAAGTTCTGTAACAGAGTAGTTGTACTTCATTACTTGTCATCTGTGTGTACAAACAGTTCCAGTGCTCTCGTTCTTTTACTATTGCCGTTTTTCATCCTTTTTTCCTCTATCGCAGTAAATGTACAAATTTTCGCCCGACAGTTGGAGTTACTCGCTCTGCCAGCTGCACAGCGCCCTCTGCTGCTGTGGAGCAATCTCACTTCTTCACGCTATTGTAAAAATGCATCAGTAGTTTTTCGTTTACTATTTAACATCTAGAAACTACATATTTAAACTGTTGTTTGATCCCGTGAATAGAGGAAGCAGCAAAGTTGGTCATTTCCGGTCCGTTAACTTGCTTTACAAATCCTTGTCTGTCAATCAAGCTTCATCATTTTAAACTATAGTGGTGTGTGAAAATGATGCAGTAGACTTTTGTCTTCTATCGGGTTTTACACAAAGCTGGACCGTTCATGTTTACAAGAAATATCCTACCGGCATCATGAGTGACCCCTGATCTTAGGTATAGTGGATTTACTTCCTGGGTACCGAGATATATAAAGACGCCATTACTCGCTCAAACCCTTGATATTTATCTCTATACAGTGTGTGTGTACAGCTTAATTCCTGTGCAAAGCTAGAGCTGGCATACGAACGGAGCATTTTTATACTTCCAGCTGCATTTTCCTTTTCAAGGCTGAATTTTTGTCTTCTGTTCTCTCTGAACCACAATCTCGTTCAGTCCTTACGCATCTGATCTGGACTGGATAGAAGAACGTGATAATGAACTCCTTATAATAACCTAACCCAGGACTGCTGTTGAGAATCCCTGCTTTTTAACTTTGCTTCTCCTCAGGGAATTTTGTTTCTGTTGAACTGTTGAACCCACGCACTTTAAACTCAGCGAACTGGAAAGAAAATAAGCCAATCCTGTTGTTAATGAGATCATGGTGTACCGTAGCTCTAACGGTAATGGCGCCTTTTGTATCTCGCTAGAATAATTAAAGTACTTTTTTGCTTGCCTAAAAACTCCACCACTACACAAGGTGAACCTGGCGGGGTGTTAATTGGAATTGAACTAACTGTGTATGTGTTGAGCCGGTACTAAATTGCAGGAAGAGCTTTAGTGATGCGTGAAGCATCCATGAGTCCTTTCCGAACTTCAGATTTGCAGTTTTCCTAGCAGCCACATGGATTCCACTTCTGCTGTTAAAGTAAATTTGGGGAAAAAAATAAGCACGTCCTAAGCTGCTCCTATAAATATCTCGTCAAAACCTCTTGAGGAGAATGTGAAATGCTTCTTTTTAAAAGCAGTGTGTTACCACTTTGCCAGAGCAGGAAAGATATGAGTGGGAATTTTCAGCTGCAATCCGGGCTAAATATAAAATTCTGCTGATGCGTTACTTTCCATGTGGTGTGTCTTGGAATTTGAGCTGGGTTCCTAGTAGGGGATGTTCGTGGGACGAGGATATGGATAGGCGCGCATACCCTGAAGGATGAGGTACTGAGATACTGTACAAAGCTGTCAGGAGGAAGAATATCTGGAGGCGATGGAGATGTGACATCACAAGGACACCACTGTGATGTGACTGCTGAGATGGATAGCGGGGAGTGTTGAGTGAGGGTAAAAGAAATGGGTTGAGCTGGAACCATGAACAGCAGGCGGTCTGGCTCAAAGTGGCGTGGCGTGGCGATGCCGAAATACAATGAAGGACGAGATGAATGAATTATAAGCTTGAAGATGTTCTTCTGTGGTTTTGATGTTCTAACAGAGACGATAACATCCAATGATTAAGAAGGATTTCACGTATGTAGTGTGTATTCTTTTTGAGTCAGCACTTGATATGTTTTCTTCTTTGGTGCGGTCACACTGGGAGGTCATCTGGTTATGTAAAACGGGGTCGTCTGGTTCTGGGTTCTGGTCGTCTGGTTCTGTAAAAGTTCCAATTTCTGATCAAACTCTATTACAATTAGCAAAATGAAAACTAAACTACTAAAATTTATACTAATTTGGATTTGAAAAATTGACTAATAATTGTGAACGAGCTAAAAAACAATCACAAAGACTGTTTGCCATTTTTGATGGACACTTGATTGTCCAGGTAGCCGCTGGAAGCCCTGATCACCATGGCCAGGTCATGACGAAGACATTTCCCTTGTATCATGTTAATTCCCATGGTACACAAGGCAGAAAATGAGCAACTTGGTGTAGTCGTGATTTGGTTCAGTTGGAGGAAACTGGATACCCAGGATGAAACCATTTACAGAAAGTAACCTGAGCTCAGGATCAAACCTTGGATACTGGATTTGTGCCATAGTGTAGCAGTGAAACCCAGACTAAATCTCTACAAAACGTTAAAACCTCTACATCTTACATTCGGTTGTCAATTTGAACGCATTAGTATTTTTATTTACGCAAACTAATCCTATGACTAAGTTTGATCCTAATGGCTTCCATAATAGCAGTGAGGTTACCCCGCTGTGTGTTATAATGGGATGTTTACCTTATAATAATAAGATGACTGAGGAAACATCACCAGGTGTGCTGAATGGCAAGTTTGATTATAAAAAAGCTTCTCGATAGAAGTTTGGATAAAACCAAAGTTGTGCGCTTGAGCAACCTTCAAAGGGAACGATTTTTTATATCTTAAATTACATTTAAGATGCGTGCCTCTGAGTGGCGCAAAAATGCTCGGCCTACTGTATCATCAGGACATTGCGAGTTCGATTCCCGGGTGATGCTGTAACCTCTCGCAGCCATAGGTTTAGAGAGAGCTGATTGGCCGAGCTCTCTCAGAGGGGAAGGATAAGAGGTATTTAGTGCTTACACATTAATCACGGCTCTACAGCCAATCAGAGGCGTCTGTGAGCTCATGCAAGCGGAAAGAGCGGTTAGCGAGTGTGTTACACTGCCCCCAAAGGGTGCGTGAGCGAGCAGTTCGAAAAGAAATGGTCGGCTGGCATCATGTGATTCGGAGGAAACACGTGATGGTCTTCGGCCCTCCCGACTGAGTGGTAGTAGTAGCCTTAATGGGGAGCACCCTAGTGACGGGGAGAAATTAGACACGACTAAATTAGGAAGAAAATCGGAGGAAAAAAAATGTAAGATGTGTAAGTGGTGGCCCAGGTGGCTAAGGGTCTAGATTGGTTATTTTTTGATCTGAGGATCCAGGTTCGAGACCAGCCGTCTAATGCCCAGCCACTGTAGTCAGCACCGGTCCCATTCGAGAGATTTTAATTTAACACTTGTTCAAAACTGTGATTAATTGCCTGACTGTGATTAACTACATAAAATTTTTATTCTATTGACAGCACTTGTTTAAACCCATTTCGATGGTGGTGAAAAAGCATCTGGAAATCTGACTGGAAACCTTGACATCGGTGGCCCTCGAACACGCAAACGATACTCCTTTAACGAGTGACTCATTTAAACTGAGTGGCTTTCCCGTCAAGCCAGTTTAAATAAGACATCAAATCAAGCCGCCTTCGCATCCGCTCTGGTTCATCGCAGACGCCTTCCCACGCATCTTTTCATTTGCTTTCGTTCTCAAAAAAATAAAAAATAAAAAGACAGAGGAAGAAAATATCAGGATTACATGATAATTACAGGACACGTCTTGGTTGCTTATTTCACAGTTTTATTCATGACCTGTTGCGGGAGTTGCTCTGCGTTAGCGAAACACAGAGGAAGAGATAAGAGTTATACAGACATCTATTGCTGACAGTAGTAGTAGAAAATTTGCAAAATATGACAAAAATTAAGAGGCGGCACAAGGAACAAGAAATCCCAGATTTCTTTTCTTAAATCTTATGAATGCTTTTAACGTAGAGTCAATGGAACGACAGGGAGAGTGTGTTATCTTACCGTATTTATTCATGTTCTATATAAATTCTTTCCTTCAGAAGATGTGAGTCACTATTCAAAGACGTCAGCTACAGTAGAGGTTTCATCGCTCCTGGACCGGCGTGCGTTTGAGTACATGCCGGTTTCAGATCCATGCAAACAAAGCCAGACTTCAGAGTGAAGCCGGTCTCACAGGGTTCTTAGCTCAGCTTTAGGCCAGAGAGAGAGAGAGAGAGAGAGAGAGAGAGTCATTTAGTCCTAAAAACTAGGACGGTGTTTGACATTCGCGCGTGTGAACAGGTGGAGCAGCCGTAATCGCTGCTGCTGAGTGAGTGTGTGTGTTTGCAGACCTGAATATCACACACTCATGTTTCATCAGTGTGTTTTCAAAGTATTACTCCGCGTAGCGTAAAAACCTGAGCGAAGAGAGAGAAACCCTTTCAGCGCGAGAGCATCGGCGCTCGGGTTCTTCCTCATCTCCAAACACTCCACAGACAATGGAAGTTAATTTCAGGCTCCATTAGGTTTCTGTGAGCTGAAAACCAAAGGCAGGTATTGATGATGGTTAGGAATGTTATCCAAGGTGGTCTGTAAAGAAAAAAGAAATAATAAAAAAAGAAATAAATAAATAGCGGCGTCTGGCGCCTCGTCCCGGGAGAAGTCTGACCCCAAAAAAACTGAGACCCATTTTCCGTTTTCTTTTTGTACTTCAACTTCAAAGAATATGCAAAACTTGTACTGAGCTCATCGAAGGCTTGTCATTTGGAATTTCAACACAAAAACAAAGAAATCGCGTCCTCAAACTTCTCAGACAGGTGGGAAGTCTCGTTTAAACCTGAAGTTAGCATATGATGTCATGTCCGCTCAGAGCGCAAAACATTAAATAATATAAAGTATCTCCTTAACCGTTTTTATACAGTGTTATTTAAAGCTTGTTAAATCCGTAACACAGACCATATGGTAAGCTGTTGTTGAGAAAAAGTAAACGCATCATAAACTCAAGCTGTCTCTCACTTCTGATTTAAGTTGTAAGCTGAATTACGAGCATTTCATGCTAATCCGTAAGACATTTAGATGCTCTCCTCAGCTTTTAAATTCTGATTTCTATTTTTAATTTGCTATGCGTGCAGTCGCCTTGCACCTCCAGGGTCCGAGTTCGATTCCCTTCTCTGTGTGCATGTTGTCCCCGTGCTTGGTGGGTTTCCTCCGGTTACTCCGGTTTCCTCCTACAGTCCAAAAAACCTGCAGATTAGGCTAATTGGTATTCCCAAATTGCCCGTAGTGTGTGAATGAGTGCGTGCCCTGCGATGGATTGGCACCTGTCCAGGGTGAATACAGGATTAAGCGGTATAGATGATGAGTGAGGGAGTGAGTAGTAGTAGTAGTAGTAGCCTTAATGTGGGAGCCCCCTAGTGGACACGACTAAATTAGGGAGAAAATTACGGAAAAATCCAAAAAAATTAAGTAAGGTGTGTAAGTGGTGGCCCGGTGGCTAAGGCTCTAGATTGGTTATTTTTTGATCTGAGGATCCGGGTTCGAGACCCGCTGTCTAATGCCCAGCCGCTGTATGCAGCTCCGGTCCCGAGATTTTAATTTAACATTTGTTCAAAACTGCGATTAATTGCCTGACTGTGATTAACTACCTTAAAATATTCATTCTATTGACAGCACTTTCTAAGAATGAAAGTACCAAAATTGGTCAAATAGTGAATGTTGCGGTATGAATATGAAAAGTCGAGATAGTAGAGAGAAAGTAGAGAAAGTAGAGATCCGTTTATCTGTTTTCAACAGGAAACTCAAAGGGAACTTTGAAAAATTAAGGATATATACCTATACAGCTTTACAGAATTTGCTTTTATACATGTGTATAGGAATGTTATTCAATGTATATTATTATTGCTACCAGAATTGATCTGGTGCCAGATGTTGTACCTTTGCCATCATCATCATCATCATTAGTCTAAACTTGAGCAATTCCACATGAGCAAATCCACAATATCAGTGTTTCAGGTGTCAGTGTTGGAGGACGTTACTTTTTAAAGTAACTAATTACATAATTACAAATTACAAAATTACTGTCTTCAAAAAGTAATCCATTACATTACTGCGTTACTTTTTTGATAAAAGTAACTAGTTCAAGTACTTTTCCACTGCAGAAAATGAAAACTCCTTTGTGCTTCCACATGCATGTTGTTTTAGTCAAGACCTTTATAATTATTCTACATCATCACTCAGTGAAGTTTGGCCCATAATCTGTTAACTACTAATACCCCTATCTCATCTACGCGGTTTCGCGCGGTGGCCGTAAGTACAGTTAAAGTACACTTAACGAATAACAGAGGGGGCGGGTTATCAGGGGTGGGGCTTGTAGGACAACTTTCTCAAACACACACACACACACACACACACACACACACACTATTGGATTGGGAATGACTGCTGATTACATAAAATGTCTGAATAACGGGTTACATTTTTGAAAAAGTAACTAAGTAACTTAGTGAATGGTGGAGATAATGCGTTAGATTACTTGTTACATCAAACAAGTAATCCAAGTACTCTAATCAATACACTCCTAGACAGGTTGTCTCGTGTCTGCTTCTGGACAGAAATCGTGGCAGGGACAAAGTTTCCTTCTGTATGTCCTTTCTGAATCACAAACAGTTTGTGTAAAGTGACGGGGGTCCGGAATGTCACGATTTATTTGGTCTGTAAAAATGTGTAAAAAAAAATGCTTCGAGAAGCAAAAACAGCAGGATGTTTATTTTAGTACCTCTGTGGAGAAAGTGGAACAGTCAACTGCTTTGTAGACACAAGGTTTCATTTAGTTTTTTTATGCGCGGCCAAAGCGTAGGTTCAGAGATTCCACATTGGGTTGAAACTAGAAATAAGAAACAGTCTAGACAGAATGAAAATGACAAGCTGGGAAACAAAAACGAATGAAATAAATAGTTGAAAAATATTTCATAACAGTAGGTAAATATAGGCAGATGAAAAGAATGGACAGTGGGCGTGGCCAAAGCAGAGCCAAAAAGTTGATATTAGAGAAAATGAACATCAGGAGTATACACTAGCGATTCAAAAAGCTGTTTATAACTCAAAGGTGAGTATGCAGGAGCAAATTAGTAGAACTTCTGTATATACTGACATTTTGTAGTCACATGACTACAACAATGTACCGCTCACTGATATTAGTTTAATGTGTATGTTTGTTGATAATTATATTTGAGGTGAATTTCGTATCCAAAATAATAATCAAAACCTTTTTTCGATCACCTGGTGACGTACCGGAGTACCTGACGCTTTGTCAGAGGAGTAACAGAGCGATCGCTAGCTTCTGTCCTGCTGATTATTTTCATACGCAGTCTGGTGTCGTGGTGGAGTTTATAACGTATTAAAAACAGAAACAAATGTGTGAAAATGGATAAAGAAAGTAGTAAGGGTATAGATTTGCAAAAAAAATGTATTTGTTATCGTAGCATGGTTACATCAGACGCTATACAAATACAAATGTGATTCCCCCTGGATTTGGTGATGTATGCTACTATTAGCATTAGCTCATTTAGTGCTTCTGTTATAAATTACTAAGGAGACAAAATATTGTTTGACATGACATGATGCTATCAGATGTGTTTTCTTGCAGAAAATGTTTCCGTGACCGGTTTTGTTTGTGGGTTTTGGCACTGACATCCAATAAGTAAGTAATGTCCCTTTGGCTGTCCAATAGTGGGCGGGACAGACGTTATAGTAATAAAATAGGAAGTCACTCATATTAACTACCAAAGAATACTAGGTCAATACTTAGCATGCAGTTATAGCAAAGATTTTTAATAAATTGTGACTTGGAAAACGAACAAGTCTTGGTAGTATTTTAAATAAAAGTATTTTTATTATTAAAGTAAAGAATTTGATTTGGTTTACGAGTGTTTTGAAATACAAGCCTGCTTCCGGAATTAATAATGCTCGTAATCCAAGGTTCCACTGTACTCCTTACTTTAAAACATGTCTTAGCCGTGACCTTTTTTCAGTGTACAACGAGGTTCCTACAAGCCAGTAAATCTTGTTCTTAAAGCTTTGATTGATCAATAAAACACCAGGAGTATACAGTGGGTTATGCTGTAGCTTATACACTGAGGTAACCATTCATTTGTCCTCTACACGGGATAAACTCCTCTGTGTCACACCATTCTAGTGGATTAATCAGTCTGAATTCTGGGGATGGCATGTTTAAAGAATTACTCTTACTTGGGTGGGGTGTCTCTGTGTACAGTATGAGGAATTTGCATAAACTTACACCAGTCAGTATTTCCAGAGTTCTCACAGTGTATGACTGGGTGTGTGAGTGTGCTTTCCTTTGCCCTGCAGTTGATTGGCAAGCCTTCCAGGGTGTACCTTCCTCTAAGCTCCCTCATCACCCTATACATAATTAGCAGTACGGTAAATGAATGAATTAATGTCACCTACCAGAAGTTGATTCTTTTCCAGTAACAGGATTTGACATCATTGGACTAAGGCCAACGCTAAAAAAAAGTCCATTTACTTCACCACTATACTGAAGTGCTTCTTTCACGTCTGTGTATTTTACTTGAATAGTTTTATACTTGCGGATACTTTTTACTTTTACTACAACAAATATCTGTACTTTCTATATCACTACATTTCTGCATGGTGTTGCGTTGGGTAACCACAGTATTGGTATATATGGTATATGGTATTTGAAGAATATCGCCACCTGCTGACTACTCTGCATTTTGGATGATTAGCTTTCCCCCCGTGAAATGCCTAATCATGTAGCAGGTGTTTGAAATCTGAAGTAGGGACAGTTGTAGACAGCAATGAAACAGCACATCTACAGTCAAGAAGCAAAGAGAGAGAGAAAAAGAGAGAGAGAGACTTTCACTATGACATAAAGTCATGTACTAATACTTGTTTGAGCTGTTCCAGTCAGGGGGTCTCCACAGTGGACCATCCGATCCGCACATGACTTAGCCCAGGTTTTATGCCAGATGGCCTTCCTGACGCAACCCTCCCATTTTATCCGGGTTTTGGACCGGCACTACGTCCAGTGGCTGGGTAGTACGGGGTGCGGCAACTCGACCGACAGCAGGGCTCGAACAAATGCAAGCTCAAAACTTTTAATGTTTACGTAAATTTGAAGGTAAGTACTCGTATAGGTGGCAGTGATGAAACTTTTACACAACGCGGCACTGAAAGGGAACATTTAGAGAAGATAGAGAAGTGCCGGATAAAAGCAGATGAAGAGTTTGAGACACAGAACAAGACAAGATCAGAGAAGGAAGCATGTGATGTTTTTGTTTTTAAGGAAGGCTAGAGTGAAATATCAGCTTTGCAACCTACTGGATTCCAACCGCTGTTAAAAACAACAAGGACGAAGAACTTTTATACTTTGGAACTTTTTACTCAAGTAGAAATGTAAATCCATTCATCCATCTAGGACTTTCTGTAGTTCAGCTCGTGACCGTGGAGACCAAGGGCCATAACATTAATGTATTTATTTCCATTTTTACGATCACGGTAGGACCTCCGGGCAACATTCACACACTACAGGCAATATGGGAATAAGCCTTCTCTGCATGTCTTTGGACTTGGTGAAGAAAACCCACCAAGCACGAAGATAACACGCGAACTCCAAACACATACCCCGAGGCGAGACTCAAACCCGGACCCTGGAGGTGAAAGGTGACAACGCCACCCACTAAGCCACCGCGTCGCCAGAAATGTTAATGTTGGACTTTTACTTGTGCTTGAATCATATTTTACCCAGTACTAGATTTGTGTAATTCATCTACCTCTGATTCATAAGCTGAGGGGGTGGAGCCAGGGTGGAACCTGATATCCAGGGCGCAACTAAATTATTAGTGAAAATTCCTGTTTGAAATCGAGCACAATGTGAAACTAGGCCTTGATGATTTATTGATTGTTCTCTTCCTTCTACCTGCTTCATCTGAGATCAGTTCCCTAAGTTTAGAGTTAAAAATCACGAAACCACCACCAAATCTATGAGTCGGTCTGAATCGCGGTGCGACGTAAAGCTCTGCGCATTCGTCAAAGATCTGAATGAAATAAATCAACCCTTCAGCGGCTTGCGTATTTACAAATCCGAGCAATCTGACTTTTTTCCGTGACTTTTCTGCTTTTGTGTGTGTGTGTGTTTGTGTGTGTGGTGCCTCCAAAGCAGCTCTCATCCATTCAGCCCGTTCAGCACTCAGCCGGAAGAGCAGACGCAGGATAGATTTATAGTGATATGATGAATGAATAGGGATATTATGATGCTGCAGCTTCACTTTAGATTCACTTGCGTATTATCAAATAATCAATATGGATACAAATGTTGGGATTAAGAGGGCAGGAAGGCACGGTTTAGAGCGCTGCGACTTGATAACAGCTGGCATGACGGTGGCAGTGTTGCAGTCAGGTAGAAGAACAAGAGGATAGGATTACTCAGGATTCGATAAACACAAACACTTTTTCCTGTAATTCCTAAGAATGTAAACATGACGGGGAAAAGCTGAATGACGTATAGGCATGTCGGGATGCCACTGGACTGATAAACATATATAACCAGTTGATATGTATATTGATGTACAGGGTGGGCCATTTATATGGATACACCTTAATAAAATGGGAATGGTTGGTGATATTAACGTCCTGTTTGTGGCACATTAGTATATGTGAGGGGGCAAACTTTTCAAGATGGGTGGTGACCATGGTGGCCATTTAGAAGTCGGCCATCTTGGATCCAACTTTTGTTTTTTCAACAGGAAGAGGATCATGTGATACATCAAACTTATTGGGAATTTTACAAGAAAAACAATGGTGTGCTTGGTTTTAACGTAACTTTATTCTTTCATTATAGTTATTTACAAGTTTCTGACCACTTATAAAATGTGTTCAATGTGCCCATTGTGATGGATTGTCAATGCAACCCTCTTCTCCCACTCTTCACACACTGATAGCAACACCACAGGAGAAATGCCAGCACAGGCTTCCAGTATCCGTAGTTTCAGGTGCTGCACATCTCGTATCTTCACACCATAGACAATTGCCTTCAGATGAACCCAAAGATAAAAGTCTAAGGGGGTCAGATCGGGAGACCTTGGAGGCCATTCAACTGGCCCACGACGTCCAATCCACTTTTCAGGAAACTGTTCATCTAGGAATGCTCGGACCTGACACCCATAATGTGGAGGTGCACCATCTTGCTGGAAAAACTCAGGGAACGTGCCAGCTTCAGTGCATAAAGAGGGAAACACATCATCATGTAGCAATTTCAAATATCCAGTGGCCTTGAGGTTTCCACTGATGAAGAATGGCTCCACTATCTTTGTACCCCATATACCACACCATATCATCACTTTTTTGTTCCAACAGTCTTGGAGGGATCTATCCAATGTGTGTTAGTGTCAGACCAATAGCGGTGGTTTTGTTTGTTAACTTCACCATTCACATAAAAGTTTGCCTCATCACTGAACAAAATCTTCTGCGTGAACTGAGGGTCCTGTTCCAATTTTTGTTTTGCCCATTCTGCAAATTGTGTGCGCCGATCTGGGTCATCCTCGTTGAGATGCTGCAGTAGCTGGAGTTTGTAAGGGTGCCATTTGTGAGTAGCTAATATCTGCCGAAGGGACGTTCGACTAATGCCACTCTCCAGTGACATGCGGCAAGTGCTACGCTGTGGGCTCTTGCTGAATGAAGCTAGGACAGACACTGATGTTTGTTCATTAGTGACAGTTTTCATGCGTCCACATTTTGGCAAATCCAACACTGAACCAGTTTCACGAAACTTAGCAAGCAGTTTGCTAACTGTAGCATGGGAGATGGGTGGTCTCGTAGGGTGTCTTGCATTGAAATTTGCTGCAATGACCTGGTTACTGCGTTCACCAGATATCAACACAATTTCGATCCGCTCATCACGTGTTAACCTCTTCGACATGTCAATGGCTGTGAACAAAGAGAAACTTGTAAATAACTCATGAAAGAATAAAGTTAAACCAAGCACACCATTGTTTTTTTGTGAAATTCCCAATAAGTTTGATGTGTCACATGACCCTCCTCCTGTTGAAAAAACAAAAGCTGGATCCAAGATGTCCGACTTCCAAATGGCCACCATGGTCACCACCCATCTTGAAAAGTTTGCCCCTCACATATACTAATGTGCCACAAACAGGACGTTAATATCACCAACCATTCCCATTTTATTAAGGTGTATCCATATAAATGGCCCACCCTGTAGTATATTGATCCAATATCTAGTAGGTATATTATTAGTACAGTAAAACCTCGGCATACAAACGCCCTCCTTTATGACTTTTCCTTTTGATAATTGAAATTTTTGCAAGAAATGAGCCTCGGCATACAAGCCACCGAACCGAGCTGAACCAAGCTGAACCGAAGTCGTGCGTACCTCTGGGAGCTGTTTGGGTCAGTGGCCAAGCGAAGTGTGTTTTTATATATTTATTGTGTGTTTTTGTGCATTTTGTGTAAGATTTAGTGAAGACACAGCAGCATGGGTCCCAAGAATGTCATCAAGGACGATAGCAAAAAGAAAAGGGAGACACTTTCAGTTTGGTTTTTAAAGCCAAGAGGAATCATAAATTAAGGTTACATGAGGTTTAGGTACTCATAGTTTCATAGTTTTTTTTGTAGTGGATGTTATTGAGTGCAGTTTGGGGTTTAAAATGTCTACACACTGTACAGCGTACAGTAGTATATACATATAGACGTGTGTCATTCGATGGTTGAACGCATTTAAACATTTTGTTCAAGTTTGTGTTAATAAAGATGCGGGAAATATCGATTCATACAGGTACGTAGATTTTAGAATAGATTTTTAGGGGTCAAGAACTATGACATCAGCCCCGTGTCATCAGAGTTTGTGAAAGGCCCTCTGAATCTTCTAAGGATGTTTTTTTTCAAGCCCTGGGACTTTTTGGAGGTCTTAACATGCTCAAAAAGTCATGAAAATCAGCACATAGGGTCAGAAAACAGCAGCACACGGATCAGGGGTAGCTCAGTGGTTAAGGCATTGGACTACGGTTCGGAAGGTCCCAGGTTCAAGTCCCACTACCACCAAGTTGTCCCTGTTAGGCCCTTGAGCAAGGCCCTTAACCCCAACTGCTCAGATGTATAATGAGATAAAAATGTAAATCGCTCTGGATAAGGGCGTCTGCCAAATGCCTAGATGTAGAATCTGCTGCCATTAGGAAGCGTGAGCGGGTGGGGCTGTCACGCGAGATTTTGCTGCATAGCTTATAAGCACTTGCACCCAGTACACTTTCAGATCTCATTGAGCTACAACTTTCGCCGTGTATGTCATGGGCTCTATGGAATGGAATGGAATTTGATATACAGTACATAAATACATGTACTCCTCCTCGTAGGGGATCAACACCAAACCGAGCTGATGTGATCTCAACACACTGAGGATGCAAAATTACGAGGGGATTTTTGGTATTTTTGGTTCAGCCGCGAAGATGCCTTAAACTTGTGTCAAAAAGTGGCGCATAACTTCCTGAACGACATTATATTCAGTAACATCACAATGTGGCAATGACAATGAGTGATGGCGCAGGGTGCTTGGGCCCGATCATCGCTGCTTGCAACTACATTCTAAAATAAAATTTTAATTTATATACACTATATTAGCATTTCTGGGTGTAAAACGGTGCAGTTCCTCCATAATCCTCTAAAGCATTTACACAGCTGCTCCCTCCCTAGCGACTCCCGTTCTTAGTGTTATCAGAAGTTTCAGCAAGAAATGGTGCCATGCTAGCGGTGTATTTTTAGATGTTTGCCATTATCGCTAATTGTTAATTGTTGAGCGTGCTATAGAAACGATTAGCCATTTCACGGTGTTGCTTGTTACTTTTATAGTTTGCGATGTTTGGTGTCTAATACAGTGCATTCTCAGCTGCAAACACCCCCCGGATGCATTGTTTCACCAAGAGAGGGGTAATTTCCAAAGTCCAGTCAAGTGTACACTTTCTCTGTTGTCTCTCAGTGGGACACACACACGGACACACACACACTTTTACTATACTGGGCTTCTTTTAAACACCCTTTCTTTTTTTAAGATCATTAAAAAACATCTTTTGATCATGCACGCTGATTAAGAGAGCCTTTAATCATGTCATGGGAGCATTCACGAGTTAAAGGCTTGACGCTGCAACAAATCCGTCACGCTAGCTGTGACTCAGCACCGTCATGGTAACCAATTCAACCCCCTAAAAAAAGTAACGAAGAAATAAGGATGCTCGACAATCCCTGTTCAGTGGGAGGTTTTCAGGAGGTTAGCTTGACATTTTTGTGATGATGTAACCTTAGCATATGATGGAAAGTCGTCTGTAAATAGGAGCTAAAAGCATGCACTTGTTACTCTGCGGTGTCAGAGCACAGCGGCCTGGAGGGACCGGCTCCCGACACACCTAATGAGGGCTACATTAGCCGCAGAGGGCGCCTCTACCCATAAACCTCTGCGGCAGTGTGGGTGCGTGCATGTGTGTGTGTGTGTGTGTGTGTGCAGTCTCTCACTCTTTGTCTCTGTCTCCCTGTTTCTTCGTCCACCCTTCCCTCCCTCGCTTGTTGTCTGAAGTGAATGTCAGGGTCCACTCGGAAGAGCGCTCGCCATGGTAACGGCGCTCTGTCATGGCGTGATGCTGTGATGTGACAGCATCGATGCTGCCCTTTGGCATGAAGGACTGGCACGTCCCCACGGTGCCACGCTGACTCGAGAGCTCAATCCATCCTCAGACATTCTCTATCGCTTCGTGATTTTTCTTTTCCCCTTTTCGATTTAAGCGCTGTGACGAACCGCTATCGCT
The DNA here is from genome assembly GCA_013621035.1 of Clarias magur. Lineage (NCBI taxonomy): Eukaryota > Metazoa > Chordata > Actinopteri > Siluriformes > Clariidae > Clarias > Clarias magur. The sequence goes on along the minus strand of QNUK01000009.1, from coordinate 2,882,433 downwards.
TTTAATCTCTTAATTGCAGGATGTTCTACAGCAAGTGGCATGCGGGGGAATATTAAAAGGAATCTAAATGTTTATTATTAAACCATTGTGACTCGAATAATCTTTTAATTACACCGGATCAGTCGTGTACCCGAGAAGCGCTGAAACTGTGCTCTATAGCGATTCTTATCGGATGCTTCAAAACTGTCAATCATGTGAGATTATTTTTTTATCGCTCCCAGGATCTCGGGCATTGCGTCCGGTAACGTACGCCCTCTCATTGAGCGGTAAACACCGGAAAAATGGAGGTGTCAGGAATTTAGTATGCGATAATAAGCAGTGCTTGGCATTATTTACAACCCTGTATCTCGCTGACCTTCTTCTTCTTCTGTGCGCTGCAGCTTTTAAGAAAAAAAAAAGGAGGGGGGGGGGGGCCTCGGTAATTGTCGAATAACAAGGTTCAATTGATTTGGAATGAGTCGGTTCCTCTTGGCAGCGGGACAGGAGGCATTTATCATGCAGCCGGACAGCCTCCCGTCAGCCACCAAGTCTCCGGGGCCGTGTGGAGGTCTGGGTCATCAATCCCAACTTAATGCTATTGCTACAACGCAGATACGGCTGCAACCTAAACAAACGTCACACGCGCGGCTAAGAAATAATGAACGGTTGTTGATCGTTTTGCTTCACTTGGCACATTCACACATGACCCAGGCAAACCAAACTCAGCCAAACAGCGCTAGTTAGCATTTTATGCATGACTCAGATTTACAGCTTCACAGAAATCTGGACGTACGTTTGGATCCAAGACGCCAGGACAGAGGGGAAAACGTTTTCATATGAAGATGACATGAGCACCGCTGTCTTCACTTCGTCATCAGGAGTGAATCTTCGTTCTCGTAGTTCTGCTATTTGGCGACCGAACAGGTGAAAATCTGATGGAGTGAGATCAGGACTATAGTGAGGACGCTCAGAATGTTGACAGTGCGGGCGGAAGTGTGCAGGCGTGCATCGTCATGCGAGGACACGTCGCCCTCGGATATCAGTCCTCTGTGTTTAATCAGAAGTTTAGTCTCCAGCTCGTCAATAAGCGTCACTGTAACGAGCACTGCTGATTGATGAACCTTTATCCTGATAATGTTCCAATACTTCTGGCCCTTGAGAATCCCAGCTGTTTGAGTTTTGTTAGTTTGCTACTGTAGGTTTCAGTAGCTTGATCATTACAGGTTCTAGCTGCATTGTTAACTATTGATGGTAAAGATACTCTTTGGATAAGTATTATACTGTCCACTATATACCGTCCACTATATACGTTCCTGCTGGGATTTTTTCTTGTCAAAACATTGCGGTGATATTAATTTGGCATTGATATGGAATGTTGGGACCGTGTTGATATTAGAGTCGCAATAACATTGTCTACATGATGGTAGGATAGCTATTGATTGTCAACATACAGTCATGCTATGCTAATCGATGCTATGCTAATCGAAGCTATGCTAATCGAGGCATGCAGGGGGATATTAAAAGGAATCAAATTGTTTATTATTAATCCATTGTGACTCTAATAATCTTTTAATTACACCGGATCAGTCATGTACCCGAGAAGCGCCGAAATGGTGCTCTATAGCGATTCTTATTGGACGTTTCAAAACTGTCAAAAAAAAGACTAATAAGCATGCAAGATAATACAAGTTATGCTTTTCTGCACAAGCACCATTAATAATAATGAAAATAATAAAATAGCACACGAGCCTGTAAAATAGTTAGTTATAATGTCCGTATTACATTCTTCAGTGATGTTAATTATAGATGTTGATGTATAGATGCAAAAGTCTTTCCGTATCATATTTCCAGAAAAAAAAAAAAAAATTTAATGAAAATCCTGTTGTTTTTTCATCCGTTTTTGTCTCTTTCTGGACACAAAACAGATCCGCAAGCTCTTATATACTTTGCCCCATGCTGATCAAAATGACATAAACCACGAGGCTGAAAGTTCAGATTGTTATTTAGATGTTTGACGGTTAAACGCAGGGAAATGTTAAATCCAGCTGAAGCTCCAGCTCTCCTCTGAGCCCGGGATTTGACGCTTTCTCTGCGGCTCCATCATCTGCTCTGGGACGCTGTTCCTCAGCAGGAGGAGGAGGAGGAGGAGGAGGAAGAGGCACCAGTCGCAAAGCCTTCGTGGTATGAAGAGCAAAAGACAGAAAGTCACGCGGCTCGGATCTCTCCGGCTTTAAAAGCAAAGCCGTGTTGCTTCCTGAGCCAGCGCCAGCGGGTCAAGTGCTCTTAAGCGTGAAAAATAAAGAAATAAAGATACCACGCTGGATGTGTATGTGTGTGTGTCACTCAATAAGTGCTATTTTTAAAGAGCGGGTGATGGACGTGGAGTGAAAGTCGTGGTTCGTCGTAATTTCGTGCAATTTCCAGCACTGGATCGGTCGAATCTTTACGCGTCGATCCGGAGCATTAGTGGTTAGGGTTTTTAATATATATATGTTTTTTGGAGATTACACCGTGTTATCATTTTGTCACTGTGATATGTTTTTGGGTTGCAGTGCTAAACCTATACTGTACACCCCGTACGGAGCTCAGAAACGTATGCCACACACTGTACGCTCTCGCCTTGCTGCCGTTTATGAATAAACAATGCCCGTGACCATCTCGGGTGTCCGCATGAGGTTCACTCTCAGGTTAGCGCAACGTGCTATGCAACCCCCTGGTTCGTCTACGACCGCCGTCCTCGTGCGTTTCAGCTTACATCTTGTGCGTCCCATGCTTCCTAACAAGCTCGCGAGTAAACATCACGGTGATATCCATGAAGTCGACGAGAGCTACGTGAGGAATTCGCAAAAACACTGCTTATGATGTTGTGTTTGAAAATGATCTTCAGCGTACTGAAACAGATTGCAAAACAAGACAGCGTTTTCATTCGGAACCCTTATTACTGAGTGAAAAAAAACACATCTGGGAGCCTGTTATTTCTTTAATTGCACTTCGCCTCGAGTTTCTCAACCAAACAACCTTTCAGAAAGCAGAAGCATGTCCCGTTCGTTTTAATTTAATTGCCGTCTGGAGGAGAGAGGCTTTAACACGGAGGACATGTTTCAGAAAGGTTATTAGTGTTCCTTAGTGGTCAAGAAACAAATAAACGGATCGCTGAGAGCTCGCAACTCCCAGATCGCTCAGTGCTGACACCAAGCACCGGTCGTTAAATCGATTACGCAATCATCGAACCGCTGTTCAGTTTTTCATTCATTGTCGAGTCACATTTTTAAACTTGGATATCGTTAAAGTAGCTAAAACGTTACTCTTGTTTCACTAGGTTATCATTTGTTCTTATTCTTCGTTTGAGTTTGTGCAATAACGCCACCTGCTGGACTGGAGTGTGGAGGAGAAAAATAATAACGACATGGAAACTGCGTTCAGCGTTCATCAGGGTCACATGAGGCCTGGAGCCTGTAACAGGGGACGCGATGCCAATCCATTGCAGGGCACACAAAAGGAAACCCACCAAACACAGGGAGAACATGCAAAGAATTCCCCTTAAGAACTGAAATTTTGCAAGCACTTTTCCTCGGCCTACGAAGCATTTTTGGCATAAGTGTTACAGAACCAAGCCGAACGCCGGCTGAGTCGTGTGTACGTCTGTGAGCCGCTCAAAACCCGCTTGCGTCAGTGGAAAGCCAAGCAAAACAAGTTTAAATATTTTAGTTGTTGTTGTTTTTGCATTTTGTGTAAGATTTATTGAAGACATAGCACCATCTTAGCAAGGACGGTAGCAAGAAGGAAAGGGAACCGCTTTCAGTTTGGTTTTTAAAGCAGCCGGTGCCGAGAGGAATCGTAAATTAAGGTTAAGTGAGGTTAAGGTTGATATTTGATTTCATTTACGCGTCTTTTCTAAATGTTTTTGATTTGTTTTTGTATGCGAAAAATATGATTATAGTGTTGGAAATAGTTAATAATGGTAATATTTTTGGCTGGAACAGATTATCTGCGTTTATATATTTTCCTCTGGGACAATGCGTTTCACAATATGACATTTTTAAAAGTATTTTTAGCCAAAAGTTTTTTTTACCTATTTTTCTTATTTATTGTTATTTTTATTTTTATGTATTTTTTTTTTACATATCTTTTACTTTTTTCCCATGTTTAAAATTTTTTAGAATTTACCAATTTTTGATTAAAGTGGTATAAATGGGTAATATTGGTGATATTTTGGGGCGGCTGGAACGGATTATCTTCATTTACATTATTTCCTATGGGACAATGCGTTTCACCATACGAAATTTCGCCTTAAGATCTCGCCTCCTGAGCGGATTAAATTTGTTTGCCGAGGTACCTCTGTATTTCAAAACCTGTAAGAAATATAGCATCTTGAGACAAAACAAACATTAGCGCTATGGACTTGAACCGCTAATCATAATGCTCCAAAATCTTGGCTCCGCTGGTCATCAGTCAAAACAATGTTGTGCTACTATTAGTTTCTCAGATCTGTCACCTGATAACTCTCTTGTCATATAACAGCTACTAAATATGAACACGTATGAAGTCAAACTGCATCACAGGGCAACGTGACGCGCTTAGAGGAAACCACTATCCACCCACTTACGCATGCCTGAGCTCAGAGATTGGCCCTGATTGGCGAGTGTCGCTGTGATTGACAGGGGAGAAGGAGATAAAACACCATCCCTCCATCTCTCTCGCTCAGGAAGCCTGACTGGTTTTGCTCTCCGGGACTCGGCTGGCAGTCGGATTGTCAGGATTCAAGCCTGTGATCTCAAACGTCTTCCTGTTCGGATTTCTGGTATTTGCCGTGCCTCGGATGTCGGCTCTCCGGCTCGCCCCTGCTGTGCGTCTGCAACTTAGCATAGCATTGTGTCATTTCTTTTTTTGTAATAAAGAATGACGTCCGTTTTAAGCTGCAACCATTTCAACATGCATACAGTCAAACTGCGACGAGTTTCAGTTAAAACATTTGGATGAAAATGTGACTAGTCCTCAAACACCAGTAAGGATAGGAATGGAAAAGAAACAAATTGACATGTTAGAGAGGAAAATAGAGGGGATGCAAGCGATATATACATGTAATATAATAATAATGTGGATTGAAGGATGGAATGAGAGATTTTATTGATCTCACAAAAAGTTTTTCCTGCTTATTGCTTTTAATTTTAAGTTTGTATGAACATGAATATGCTGAGATTATTATTATTATTATTATTATTATTATTATTATCATTGTTTTGTTATTATTATTGTTTTTATTATACTACTGAAATTCTGTATTTCTTTTAGTAGATGAAATTTAATTCACTTAGCTATAGGTGCACAAACACACACACACACACACACACACACACACACACACAAAGGTATCAGAATGAAGAAAAATGAAATAAACACATAAAGAGCGTATGGTGAGTTTTAAAAGTCCGGTAAATATATATATTTTTTAAAGGAAGAACTTGGTAAAAGTAGAGACGCATCAAAGGGAATGTTTCATATTCTAGTCGAGTCAGACTGTGCTACTCGAGTCGGAGTGTGTGAACGGACTATAAATGAACCAGTTTCTTAACACAGCTCATGTCATAATCTTGGTTCTTGATCTTGGTGGATGAACTCTGCGTGTGTCATTGTATGAGGGGCATTCAAGCCAAAGCGGGACTTTTGATTATGCAGAATATAATCTCTTTTTAATAATAATAATGCACTCATCCCAGTGTGTCTCCAGTGCTTGGGCACCATCACGGTAGAAAGTTTGCTCATGTCTGAGTCATGAGAAACGCCGGCCTCCCAGGAACTCCTTTAATCTTCCAAACATGTGGAAATGTCTCGGAGCGAGGTCGTGGCGATAACTCCAGGAGAGTTCCTGTAACGTGCGAGTGGTGCTGGTGAATGATCGTGTGTACAGTTCACACACACAAAGATGCGTCTCTTTCTTCTGCGACAAGTTATTCATCAAGGCTGTCGCTGTAGAACCGATATAAACCTACTATTACAGGTAAAAAGTAAAGGAGGAAAAAATTGCGTTAAAATAAGAATTGTGTGTTTGTTTGTTAGTTTTTTCGCCTTGAGTGAACCAAGATATCTTGCTTTGTCATAAATCCTGGTTTACATTTTTTCATTTTAAGGTGGTTCAGCGTTATGTTTCTGCCTGTGTGTGATCTGATTAAGTAATCGAAAATAGTCCTGAAACCATGATGCAACCTGTGATAACAACACACACACACACACACAGCGCTCTCTCCATGTTTTCTGCATCTGATTGGCAGGTAAGAGAGTGCAAACTCTCCAAGCCAGAGGGGTGTACATGTGTGTGTGTGTGTGTGTGTGTGTGTGTGTGTGTGTGTGTGTGTGTGTGTGTGTGTGTGTGTGTGTGATGACTGTGAGTGCCGAGGGTTTGGGAGCTAAACGAGGCAGTGATGAAGACGGGGCAGACAGCGTGGCGAACGTGAGCCGGAGTCGTGCCGGTGTCACCCGGATGAATTGTGTCTTTTAGACAGGACGTGGCAGCGGACCTGAAACCTGACCGAGACATTTAAGCAGTGTAGAGCCCGCACACACACACACACATACACACACACACACACACACACACACACACGCATATATAAATATTCACTTATTGTTGTTGGTACACTTCAGAGTGTGTGTGTGTGTGTGTGTGTGTGTGTGTCGGGTCTCCCTGGGGATTTCAAGCCCCTCAGCTCCACGTCTGTGCGTTCTGGTCTCTTGAGACCTCTATTAAAGCAGTGTGAACAGTGTGTGTGCAGCAAAACTGTGTGTGCTAATCACTACACGACCTAGCGATGCCACAACAGGGCCTGCCAATTAGTGTGACAGGTTAAAACTAGTACACGATGAGGAATTATAGATTTAGATTTTTTAAAAATAAAGTACATTATTTACTATGGTTAAGAAAGCATGGCCAAAAGTCTATCTACTAACTGGAGCAGCTTCAGCTTTGATTATGGCTCACGCTGTGGTGTCCAGTTCGTGTATGAAAATGATTCCTGAGTCCTGGAATATGGCGTGTGCCATCAGGGAAGAAATACTCCATAGATGTGATGTACTGGTGATTCGGTACATTCAGGTGGTCATGTGACTTCATTTTATTGCCACATAACGTTGCTGAATCTCGACCTGAGCGACTGAAGCAACACCAGATCATAACACTGTCTCCAGAGGCTTGTACGGTGGACGCTATGCATGATGGGAGCATCGCTTCATGCACTTGCCTTCTTACCCTGACACGCCCATCACTCTGGAATAGGCTCAGTCTGGACTCATCAGGTCACATGACCTTTTTCCCATCGCTCCAAAGTCCAGTTTTTATGCTCCCTAACAAACTGAAGAGTTTTTTCTGGTGTCAAAAAAATCTGCCTGTTTCTGATGAGTCTCAATAACAAGTGGTTTTCTTATGGACACACAGCTGTTTTAGTTCCAATAAGTTTTATCACTGCCATGCAAAAGTAAAGATGCAAACTATTTAAAATCGTATCTTTATTGTAGAAATCGCAAAGTTTGAACTTCTTAAGGTTACACTCTAACCTTTGACTCTTGAAGATAAGACATTATAGACTGTGGATGGGAATCACCAGACCGCACACGATATGATATCACCTACTACTGTATATTGTGATTCCTTGGTGCTGATTCGATTTGTTTTGTGGTTATGACGATTTTATAAATATCCTGCTTTGATATTGCATAATTTTCCAGATGTAGTTATAATTTTAAACTAACTTTAGTTTAGAAAATAATTTTCCCCTACCATACAGGACAGGACACTGTTGTGCCGAACCATGGGTGAATCATTTACCTGCAGGATTAAACAGGAATGACAACCTCACATCCATCCATCTATCTAGGAACCTCTGTAGTCCAACTAGAAGTAGTCCATGGAAGCCAGTGGTGGACGTTGTATTTATTCCCATTTGTAAAAACCTCTGGTCAAAATTTACACACTACAGGCAATTTTAAAATGCTAGTTAGCTTAATCTGCCTGTTTTTGGACTGTGGGAGGAAACCCAGAGGAAACCCACCAAGCACAGGGAGAACATGCACACAGACCTGACATGGGAATCGAACCCAGGACTGGAGGTGCAAGGCGACGGTGCTAACCACTAAGCCACCGTGTCACTAACTCACATCCAAATATATATAAATGATGAAATAATAATAATTTTGAAAAAAAGATTTTGGAGTCAGATTACAGACGATGCATGATTTGGAAACACAAACGTATCGTCACAAGTAACTGAATAGATTTTTTCCCCCACCTTTAATAAACATGTTCATCAGCATGTCAACGCTTTTTAATGCACTGTTACTATGGAAACTTAATAAATTAAAATAAACCTGTGATTTGTAGCGGCGTTACTGTCAGAGCGGCTGTTATAGAAAACTAATCCAGAATCCGGATGTTATTACGCGGTTTATTCAGCTCTGATGGTATCATGTCTACTAAATTTAATCTTGAGAGAATCATGCGATAAAATCGTAACTGCATGGAATGCACTCGGCATTTTGGTTCCTATTTTACTTAAGTGTGTGTGTGTGTGTGTGTGTGTGTGTGTGTGTGTGTGTGTGTGTGTGTGTGTGTGTGTGTATGCTTTGGCTGGTTGCCCATCAGGGATCAGGATCTGTTTTTCGGCAGAAATGCGGTAGTAAAGCCAGAAGCACTTCAGCTATGGAAAGAGTCCTAAAAGTCGTAAAGCCTCGTAGCTGCAGAGTCGGTGAGCCGCTAACCGCCTTCTCCACCTCCCTCCCCCGCCACCCCCCGGCCTTAGGGGCAGCAGCTGAGCACTCAGTACTGTAGATCCTCAATCTGGGACAGAGTGGAAACAATACATAAATATCACAAACGACTTTGTTTCATTTCAGTCTTGTGTGTACGGGTCGCCAAGAAATATGGAATAAATCTAAATAATGTAATAAAGATATCAATGATTCAGAGTAAACAGATGAAAGACAAGCTAAGACAGAATGTGAATGAATTTTAACCCGCCGTTTGTGCTCCTCAGGTATTTCCGCACCATCTACCTGGGCATCCGGAGCAGACGCAGCGGCGAGAACGACCGCTGGAGGTTCTACTGGAGGATGGTGTACGAGTACGCCGACGTCAGCATGCTCCACCTGCTCGCTACCTTCCTGGAGAGCGCGCCTCAGCTCGTCCTGCAGCTCTGCATCATCATCCAGACTCACAAGCTTCAGGCCGTGCAAGGTAGCCAAATAAATATCATATAACGCGGCCAGACGGCTAACGGGCGGCTAATAAAAGCCAGGGAAAGCTTGTGAAGGCTAACGAGCAGCTCGTGAAAGAAGTGCATGGTAATAAAAGCTAATAAAGATTAAGAGAGGCTAGTAAACTTTAATGGGAGCTAGTAAAGGCTAGTGGAGGGAGATGACGACTAGTGAAGCCTGAAGGACAGTGAAGGTTAGCGAAAGCTAATGCAGGCTAGTGAAATTAAATGAAAGGCCAATGAAGGCTAGTGAAAGCTGGGAATGATTAAAGAAGGCTAGCAAAGGTTAATGAAAATCAGTGATGTTAATAAAAGCTAGCAAACGCTGACGAGGGATTTAACAAATCTAGTGAATACCAGTGAAGGATAGTGAAGTTTAATGGAAATTAGGATTAATAAAGGCTAGTGAAATGTTGATGTAGATTAATGGAGGCCAGTAATGTTTAATAAACCTGGTGAAGACCAGTGAGACGTTAGTCAAGGCTAATGAAGGCTAATGAACTGTTCAAATTTGGCCGCTAATACATAGATTTCATTTTAGTATTTTGTTTGCCATCTATAATATTAGTTATTTATTTGTTGTTAGTTTTAAAGCGAAAATATTTACTAACAAATGTTCAAAAACAAACATATAAATAAACATTAAGGGTATGAATATAATGTTTATTTTAGAAGTAATAAAAACATATATTTCAAATTAAAATAGTTTTTTTATATATATATTTGTGATACAAGATAATTAATTGTCAAATTATCAACTTTAATTTGTGAATATTTAAAAATTTCTACATTTGTTTCTAGAGGAATTCTAGACATCTAATTCTATCCAGTGATTAAATAATAAAGCAAAAAAAAAAAAGTATATTTGGCCATTTCTTTTTTGTTTGTTTGTTTTTGTTGTTTTGTTTAGTTTTTTTTCAGTATTGCAATTACAAACATTTCCTTCATTTTCTCTCATCAGGAAAATCATGAACAGGAAAATGCTGAGGTTCATTTTTTACACTAAAATTTAATTTAGTTTTTTATTTTAACGATGTGAAGCACAGCTGAATAAATTCAGCAAGAATATCTAATTATAATGTCATGAAATAGTCTTTAAATATATAACCATTTTTATCTGAATAAAAATAAAAGAATGTAGTTTGAATAAAGGACTTGGTGAAACCTTAATAATTATTGAACACGTTTGTTAAAGTTTAAAAAAAAAAAAAAAGAAAGAAAAGAAACAGGCAAAACTAGAAACACAGAATTTAAGATTTTTTCTTGTAATTTAAAAGTTTTATATAAATTCACAAGTTTTTCTGCACTCGAATCTGAGTGTTTCTACTTTCATTAGGTTCTCACCCGGGACACGAGGCTGTGGGTGGATCAGCTACTCTCACTTACTCTTCAGTGTGTTTGTGTGTAGATTTGTAATAAAATAAAAAAAAGGAGGCAAAATAAAATGCTGCTACTTTTTACAGGAGATTTGCCAAAAACGGTGCACTTTGTGCTTCTTTGTGTGTGTGTGTGTGTGTGTGTGTGTGTGTGTGTGTGTGTGTGTGTGTGTGTGTGTGTGTGTGTGTGTGCGCGAGTGAAAATAGACAGCGCCTTTACCATTTACATTTAGAGCCTCGATTCTGGATTTCTGAAACTTCTCTCGGCACGACTCTTATTTCTTATTTATTTCTTCTTAGAGTCTTCTTTCTCTTATTCGATAATCTTATTGTATGTTTTCTTGTAACATGAACGGCAGAGTTAATGCGTGTGAGCTATGAGGACAAATAATTGATGAAGAGTAAAAAAACGGATACGTAAACTTACTAATTATTGCTTTATTAACTTAACGATTATACGAGATGGAACAGAAAATAGATAATCACTAAGAACATTTTCATTAACATTAAATTAACACTTTCATTTCCATTTGCTTCTACATTTGCTTCATTTTCATTTCAGTGTATTATTTATGTTTTTTATAAAAAAGGGAATATAATCGTTGCGGTTTTTATGAAGTTTGAAATTTGCATTTATTGCATATGGAGTATGAACTCTTCATTATGACTTAAGTAATTCTGTCAGCAAACACAGTATAGTCAGTACAACAAATACAACACTTAATGAAAAAAAATTTTTTTTGAGGCGCACAATATATGCACACTATATAAATATGGAAATATATAAATGTAAATAGTGCAAATAGACTGTTTTATTCAATACTATAAATGATCTCTCTCTCTCTCGGTGTGTGTCCTCCCCTCCCTCCTTCTCTCTCCGCCTCTGTTACATTTCCAGAGCTGTTCAGCTTCAGGGCGTTTTATAGGAGCTTATTTAAAGTTGGTCGTAAACTCTGCGGAGAGCTGGCATGTTTACGGTATTGAAGATGTAATTAAAGATGTAATTACATATTATCGGCCAATGAAATCCTGTTATTTTCCAATTTGACCACAGTTGCGGTGAGCAGCGGCTCCACTCGCAGCAGTGAGTTGTGTAATGAGCGCATTATTTTAGCTATTACGGTGCAGCTCTCTTTTCCTCACGGAGGTTTACGTTGGTGTCAGATGTTTTACAGCAGATGTAGCTTTATGTATGTAGGTTATTATGTATGCAGGTTATTAATGATTAATAGGGTTACTGTTTCCGCACACACACACACACACACACACACACACACACAGAAACACACACACATAAGGTGGGGTTTCCCTTAAAAGTAACACTACAACCACTTACCTAGACACCATATGGAGTGTCCATATGGATTGTTTAATATTGTCCTAGTGAAGGAGACGTGGCCTATAAATCTGTTGGCCTTATTGAAAGAGGTGTGGCCTGTAACTCTGTCTGCCTTATTGAAGGAGGTGTGGCCTATTAATCTGTCAGCCCTATTGAAGGAGGTGTGGCCTATGTATCTGTTAGTCCCTTTAAAAGAGACGTGGTCTTTACATCTGTCAGAATTATTGAAGGAGGCGTGGCCTGTATCTCTGTCAGACCTAGTTAAGGAGGCGTGGCCTATAAATCTGTCTCTTTAAAGGAAGCGAATCCTGTATATCCTGTAAATCTGTAAATCTGTCAGCCATATTGAAAGAGGTGTGGCTTATAAATATGTCAGCCCCATTGAAGGAGGCGTGGCTTGTATGTTTGTCAGTCCCAGTGAAGGAGGCATGGCATATACATCTGTCAGCTCTATTCAAGGAGGCATGGCCAGTATATCAGTCATGTTTTAATGAAGGGGGCGTGTAACAAGACAGGGGTGAAGCCATGTCTCTCTCTCTCTCTCTCTCTCTCTCTCTCTGATTTTATTTCTTTAGTGGCACATTTAATTTTTTTTCTGATCAGAGCACTGAACCGGGTCTGTTATTGATGTGGATCTGCCATCAAAAAGCTCCATGTTCGTGTTTTGCATCAGAAACCTGCCTTTTTAAAGCCTGGCTCTGAGGTGCGAGTGTACTGTATTCCATCTCATCGAGATCACCTGACATCTGACGTCACTACAGTCCACACAAGTTTATTTCTTTTGGGTTTAAAATAACAAATATCATTAAAAACCCTCTTATTTCTCCTTTCATTAGATTCGTTCAAGTCTCTTCAAATTTAACGAACGATCCAGAGTGACCCAGATGCGTATAAGCAATTACTGGGTAGATACAAGCAGGAAGGATAGATTACAGATTGCCTTTACAGTCCCCGAGGTGCTGCGAATATAGATCACTACGTGCTTTAAAAAAAACCACACAGACGTGCGAGATAAAAATATCAGCAGGATTTTCCAGATGTTGTCATGTTATATTTAAATCAACAAAAAATATATATATTTCTGCATATGTTAATTATATAATTCTCCAGTGGATTCCTTTTCATAGTCAAATTCATTAATATTTGATTTTGAGATTTTTTTTTTGTTGAGCTTATATAAGAATAAAAATTGAAAACTGTCTCAGTATGTCATTTTCTTTATTATTTTATGAAATAAAATAATATTTTATTATTTAATATGGTCTGTGTGCCAGGGAAATCTAAGTTAAATAATATGTTTTCTTTCTTTCTTTTTGTTAATGTTTTTATTTTGAAAGGAAAAATGAATTAGCGTACACGAACGCATTCCCCAGAACAAACGTTATTCTTGTGAGGTTTGGCTGTAAAACTTTATTTTAAAAAAGGTATAGAATCAATAATTATGTTCAATCTGAAATATTAAAAGTGATAATCGTTTTGAATCTGACAAATTAAAGGTGCAATAGTGGGGTTTTTTTTTTCATTACTTACAAGTACAAAAAATATGAAAAATTAACGAGGTATGATTAAAATAAATAACTCTTAGAATAAGAGTTTTTGGAAACCCATCTTCTAGTCTGGAATGTTTGTTTGTATTCAGCTTGGCCGTGTTTGATGGTGATGTCATGACACTAATGGTACTGGATTCTAACTATAGCTGAACTTAATGAAAGTAATTAATAAATGTGGAGGACAGAGCTTATGAGTGGAAATGGGGTGGGCTCAATGAGTAAATAAAAAGCATTTTGAACTGAGTACATAAATCTCGTTACTGTACAAATTTCACGTATCTGTACTTTACTTGAGTAGTTTAATTAGAGAATACTTTTTACTTTAACTCTGCTCAAATGTACAGAAAATATCTGAACTACATTTCTGGGTGGCGTTGCGATACATGACTAAACTAGTGTGCAGTATTTGAAGCAGGAATTTCGCCACCTGCTGACTGTTATGTGTAATTGTGGGACTTTCCTTTCCTTCGAGACACGCCTACTAATCACAAGTCTTTGAAATCAGAAGCGAGAGAGAGAGAGAGATTTTGTCCTATGTTAAAGGCTACTGTGAGCTAATACCTTCCATGTACTTTTGATACTTAAGTGCATCTAAATGTGCGTATGTTTGTACTTATACTCAAGTACACAAGTAAATGGAGGACGTCTACTTTTACTTGAGTAATATTTGACCTAGGGAATCTCTACTTTTACTCAAGCACAGGCTTTGTGTACTTTAATGTGACAATCTGACTATCAAATATGACCAGGGATATAAATCCAACATGTGCAACAATCCAAAGTGACAGAAAGCAAATATTTATTCTCTAAGCTGATAACATATAGGATATAAGAGGCATGTCTTATCGTCTTATAAATGGAGCAACTGTTGGTCCATAAAACAAACAGCAACACTAATCTAATTTGAGCTAAAATAATGGACTGCATCCAAAATCCATCACTCAAACAGGAGATTCCTGTTAAATCCTTTAAAAGGAGGTTTAACAGGAGACACTGCATTGAGGTTTCTCTATCTCTCCTTCAAACACACACACACACACACACACACACACACACACATATATGCACACACTCCTCCCTCTGTGCCTGTCCTGAATTACTGCAGCCTCCACGAGGAGACGGGAGCATTACGTCACCTTCCTGACTCGGCCTCGGTTCCCGTGGCGACCGTCTCCTCAGGATGTGCTGCATGCGCATGAGGGGTGGGAGGGGGGAAGGGGGAAGGGGGGGAGGGAGGGGGGAAGCAGGGCGAAAGACGTAAAGGATGAGAAGAAAAAGAAGTAGAGGAAGTAAGAAGAAGAATAGAGCGTGCAGGCTTCAGAGTGAAGCACACAGGGAAGAAAAATTACAGCCTGGCCTCTGCCCGTTAATTATCCCACTTCACAAAGTAGTCATTAAACCACGTCGGGTTCCTAATGGGAGGATTTAATCTAAGTGGGTTAAATATATAAATAAGGCATTAAAATATTAGCTCGTTTAACCCGAACAATTTGTAAATACCCTGTCATTTTTGTAGGACAGGTGGAATGCCAATACACACACACACACACACAAGACAGCATCATGCATCGTTATATGTATATGTAATAACCGTGTTTTTGTATCATGAAGCTGCGGATCGAGAACCCGAGCTGATTTTCTGTCGTCTGCGACACGTCGCCTTTTCATCACAGCTTTCCAAAAGACAGCGAGACGAGAAGGCAGAGGAGAGGGAATAAACCAGATCTCCTTCGATCTGCTTTGAGGGAAAAAGTAATTAGGAGTGAAGTAGGAGGTAGATACGTGTTTCACTGAGATGGCAAATGAAATGGACTGAGCTGATCCCTGGTGTTAAAGGCCAGAAGAACAAGGCTATTCGATTTCATTTGTGTGTGTGTGTGTGTGTGTGTGTGTGTGTGTGTGTGTGTGTGTGTGTGCGTGTGTGTGTGTGTGTGTGTGTGTGTTTTATTTTTCAGAGATGCTGTTGTAGCAAAATTATACTACAGTACATGAGGTGGAATTTCTTAAGAATACAGTAATAATACAACGGGACCTCGGTGTACAAATTTAATAAAATGTTTTGTTTAAGTTATTTCAGTTTTAAAGGATACATTTCGCATTGTAAAATGCATTGTCCCATAGGAACTATACTAGCCACACAAAATTATTATCAATAATTTCAATTTCCAACACTATAATCTTATTTCTGCATGTAAAACCAATCAAAACATTTAGAAAATACATTAAAACAAAGTAAAATATAAAATAAATAGACATTAAATCCCACTTAACCTTAATTTATGATTCCTCTCGGCACCGGCTGCTTTAAAATCCAAACTAAAAGCGGCTCCCCTTTCTTCTTGCTACCATCCTTGCTAACATTCTTGGGACCCATGGTGCTATGTCTAGACTAAATCTTACACAAAATGCAAAAAATGTAAACTCGTGTCACTTGGCTTTCCACTGATGCAGACCATCAGCTCTCGGACGTATGCGCAATTTGTATGTCGAGGCACATTTCTTGCACAATTTCAGTTCTTAATGTGAAAATTCATGAGGCGTGGCGTTTGTATGCCGAGGTACCGGTGTAATCATGACGTCATTGTGTCAGTTCAGATCTTTGGTGAAATATCCGGTGTGTTTACTGAGACTGTGCGGAATGTCACTGCGTGTCGTTTCCGAGCACAGCGATGTGAAGGCGTCTTTAATAATTGAGACGTTGTAAGCAGAGTAACATGAGATGTTACTCCTCACACAGTGTGTAGAAGTGGACTTGAATGGACAGGACAGTTCTCTCTCTCTCTCTCTCTCTCTCTCTCTCACACACACACACACACACACACACACACACACACACACACACACACACACACACTTGTCTGTCCTCTCATTGACGTTTTATCTTCCCGCTGTGTCTGCATTGCCGGATTTCAGGAAAGGATGAATGAAAGTCATGGCAGTGGCGTCTGCTGATTGTCTGCTGATTGCTCTCTGTTGAGCCATTCAGATCAGTTTAATCGTAGACAGTTAGCTCGACTGGACTTCCTGATGATGCTTTAGTTGATAAAAGAGAAATATACTGTACATTATATCACAGCATCTTAACTGACCGTTGCTGTAATGCTCTCTTTAGCACGATTCTGATGGCAAATTAATTCAGAGTCATTTTTTCTAATATTATATACTGTATCAGTCTGTCTCTGTACAGTCTACAGTCATTTTGTAATATATTACTCTGTACGTTTGGGACTTTGTGCAACTATCAGCTGACCCTAGCCCAATCAATCAGCCTCATTATAGGGGGTGTGGCTTCTGTACATCAGTATAAATAAGGAGGCGTGGCCCACGTATTGGTCAGCCAAAGTGAAGAAGTCGTCGCCTCGTACCTGGCACTTGAGTTGAAGAAGGTGTGGCCTATCTATTTGTCAGTCTAAATGAAAGAGGTGTGGCCTATGTATCTCTCAGTCTATGTGAAGGAGGTGTGGCCTATGTACCTTTCAGTAGAAGTGAAGGAGGTGTAGCCTATTTATCTGTTAGCCTAAGTGAAGTGGGTGTGGCCTATGTACCTTTCAGTAGAAGTGAAGGAGGTGTGGCCTATTTATCTGTTAGCCTAAGTGAAGTGGGTGTGGCCTATGTATTCATCTGTAGCAGTGAAGGAGGTGTAGCCTATGAACCTGTCAGTCAATGTGATGGAGGTGGCCTATGTGCCTCACAGTTGAGTAGAGGGAGCTGTGGCCTATGCACCTGTCAATCAAAGTGAAGGAGGTGTGACCTCTATATGTCAGTCAAAGTGAAGGAGGTGTGGCCTGTGTCTGTCAGTCAAAGCGATGGAGGTGTGGCCTGTGTACCCTATAAGTAAAAAAAAAGGTTGTATGACTTTCGGTTTAAATAAAGGAGGTGTATCCTTTATCTAATTTTTTTTATCAAATTATTTGCTCAACAGTGAATCATATTTTAACAGATCTTAGTAGGAACATACAAATTCTTGAGATCAGGTATTGTTAGGGCTAGAGCATGTACAAGTAACCTGTAGACTTTAAACAAAAACTTAACACAACCTTGAGCCATGAGTGTGCAAGCTCAGCACGTCCAACACACGAATTAGAAACGAGCAGAAGCACTTGAGTGTATAAGCGCTTGACTCTTATCAGAGAATCAGTTGCTCATGAGGGCTGTTTTCTTTACCTCTGCGCCAGTCTGCCCTTGATGAAACACACATCATGTTCATGCATCCTTTAACACATCTCATTCAGTTGGTTTTGCGTTGGACCTCCTCCCGTATTTTACTCTCGTCACATATGAGTCCAGACAGACGCTGTGTTGGCGGAGCGACCTCCTGAAATCAGGTTAAGTGTGTGTAGTTTAGTATATCAGCTCCTGTTTGGAGCCCGGGCCTTTATTTGTGTTACGCTTCATTTCTCGTGGCAGTGCTATCGAGTGTGGAAGTGTGTGAGAACGCAGAGCGAGGTGGATCACGTTTCTTTTCTGGCGATAAACCCGAAACACTGGTCAGTCCGCCTTTCTCACTTCTCTCACTCGGTCTCCTGCTGTCACATCATCCTTTGTTTCCTCTCTCACTATCTGTCCACCTCGGTCACTTTAGCATGTTAATCTATGAGAAAAGGTAGACTACATTAAAGCTGCTGCATTAGTACTTTATATACTGAGAAATCAAGATGTGTTAAATAACATAACATAACGTAACCAAAACTATATCTGTTTAAAATAATATCAATAATGATGACAGGTCTATTGCTAATTATGTTTACTTTCCAGAACACACTTATTTGTTTCTTTGGGTTTGTCAATTTCTGCCACAACAAAGTCCATCAGGTGTGGCCTCTGTATCTGTCAATCAAAGTGAAGTAGGTGTGGCCTGTGGGGGCTGCAGTCAAAGTGAAGAGGTGTTGCTTCTATATCTGTCAGCGGCAGTAAAGGGGGTGTGGCCTCTGTATCTGTCAGTCAGGGTGAAGGAGGTGTGGCTTCTTCATCTGTCAGTCTAAGTGAATGAGTTGAATGAGTGAATGACCAATAGAGACACAAGCCACACCTCCTTCACTTTGACTGACAGATACAGAGGCAACACCTTCTTTACTTCGACTGACCGATACACAGGCCAGACCTCCTTCACACCTCCACACCTCCTATAAGTAAAGGAGGTATGGCCTCTGTATCTGTCAGTCAACGTGAAGGAGGTGTGGCCTGTGTCTCTGTCAATTAAAGTGAAGGAGGTGCGGCTTCTGTATCTGTCAGTCAAAGTGAAGGAGGTGTGGCTTCTTCATCTGTCAGTATAAGTGAAGGAGGTGTGTCTTGTTTACTTGTCAGTCAAGTTAAGGCGTTGTGGCTTCTTTACCTCTTAATGAAAGTGAAGGAGGTGTGGCCTCTATATCTGTCAGTTGAAGTGAAGGAGGTGTGGCCTCTGTTTTTGTGAGAAGACACTTTTTTACCATTTATTTTAGCAGTCTTCAGGGTCAGGGTTTGAAACAATGTAGGACATTTTTACATGAAAATATGTAACACAACAATGTGTGATTTTTATCTCTCTTTTTTTTTGTTTGCTTGAGAAAATGACTCTTTTTAACTTAACTTTCTAACAGTAACTTTCCACAATGTTGAACGTAGCTATACACAGATACAGTAAGGAGTACGTTCTGATTTTCTGGTCCTTTAGTTAATAAGAATACATCACTTGGCAAATAATTTGCATCATTGCCGATTCTTTTTTTCTAAAGCCAGGCTTTTTTATTTTAGTAATTAATTCCTTAATTGTTCTCTGTACCTCTGTCCCAGTTTTTCCTTCAGCCTCATGTCTTCCTCCTTGGGAGCTTTATCACTGCGTGCTCTTGGTAACCATGGTACCCTGCTCCTCGTTGAAATCTGGAGTCTCTGTCTCTCTCTCTCTCTCTCTCTCTCTCTCTCTCTCTCTCTCTCTGTGTTCTATGAATTCAGTCTCGTCCTGCGTCTAGTTTTGACTGTTGTCTTTTTTAACCTCGATCAAGTGGAATTTTCTCCTGTAATCCACTGCCTCCATCATCGCCGAGCCGCCGCCGCGCAGTTAGCGTCAAGCTCAGACATCACAAAGCCGATCCATGAGCGTAAATAAGACATCCCTCTGAGGAGACTCGACGGAGCTAATGATTTTCAACCCGCCTCATGATTCATTCTCCACATTTCACTTACAATTTCGTCTGAAGCTTTGGCGCTGCTCGGGATTTGTAATTTCCACAGAATCTGTGTACGAAGCAGGATGCGCGAAGCACAGTTATCACCTGTTATTAGCCTGTTCTTTCTTTATTAGCACTTGTGTTCCCGGGAGCCGTGAACATCCTCAAAGATGCAATAAAGATTTTCATTTATTTATTTATTTATTTATTTAAATTATTTATTTATTGTGGAATTGATCGATTCCCTGCTCTTCTCCTCCTGTCCTAGTTTTACATCATCTAGGTCATCTTAATGGTGTTTTTACCTCAAAAAATGTCCTATTCTTTATTTTTATTTTGGAAGGAAAAACCTGAGAAAATAAAAATGCTAATCTATCCAAAATGTTTTATTTTTTTGCTGAACAACACTAGCGTAATGATTTATAGCTTCGATATTAGCAATAGATCATCATGCTAGCAATGTCCAGGTGAAAATATTATACTACTAGTAGTAGTAATATTACTAATACTAAATACTCAGTATTTGTGATGTATAATTTTTTTTCTGAGGTGAAACTTAATGCTACTTTCTGCTAAAACAACTACGATTTTCATTAGCAAACGGCTTCAGATTAGCATAACACAGTATGTGTTGCTAATATTGTACAGGAGTGAATGTAAGAAGAAATTGGTTAGCAGGACACAAATGAAATGTCTGTTAGATATATCTTGTAATTAGCAGTGTTCCCTGCTGAAAAATCCACCATAGACAACATGATTTATATGCTGGTTACTACTGGTTAGTGCTGGTCTGACGCTAGTTTAGCTGTTGAACTAGCATAACTGATGGAAGACCAGCATGCCTGCTGAAAAATCCAGCATAGGCAAGCATGATTTATATTTATATTTATATAGATTACCATTTTAGCTCATTATCTTGTATTTTAATAGCTAGTACTGAAAATAGTGTGTGATGTAAATACATGGCTCGTGTAGTGTTATCTTTAAATGCATTTACATACAAGAGACAAAAACATGTAAATACATTATTTTACATTTATTAAATATCTGCTGGGACATAAATGCATAATTCTAAAAAGTAATCAATGAAAATCACTTAAAACTGAAAAAAAAAAACAGCATAGACCATCATAGCTGCAGCTTGACCAGCAATTATACCAGCATTAGTTGTGTTTTGATGCTGGTATGCTGGGGACCAGCATCAGTAAAGGGACCAGCATACCAACACCAGCATCATAGAGACAAATAAGAAAATAATTGAGAGAATGGAGTGAGGTAAAAAGATGGCAGACATCACTCGTTCTTTTAACACGAATTGTTCAACCATCACCACGATCCTAAAGAACAAGGACAATGGAACAAGGAACATGTTCATTTTTTTTGGGGGGGGGGGGGATTTTCCCCCAATTTTCTCCCTGATTTAGTCGGGTCCAAATCCTCCCCTCACTAGGGGGCTCCCACATTAAGGCTACTACTACCACTCGGAGGGCCGAAGACACGTGGATCAGAGGAAACGCCAGTCAACCGCATCTTTTCGAACTGCTCGCTCACGCACCGTTGGGGGCGACATAACACACTCTAAGGACAGCGCTATCCGCTCCTTCCGCTTGCGTGAGCTCACAGACGCCCGTGATTGGCTGTAAAGCTGTCATTAATGTGGGAGCACTAAGTACCTCCTCATCCCTCCCCTCTGAGAGAGCTCAGCCAATCAGCTCTCTCTAGACCTCTGGCTGCGAGAGATTACAGCATCACCGAGAATCGAACTCACAAACTTTACCACTGCGCCACTTGGTGGCCATGGAACATGTTAGTTTTATATTGTCTATAGCTAATTGTGTTAGTATCCTAGTACTTAGAAAGTGTTTACTGGACTTATGAACAAATTGGACTTATGAACGAGCTCTCAGAACGAAACCTGTTCGTATGTTTGGGTCTTACTGTATCTTTTTTTTTCTTCCTATTTTTATTTATTTAGAATTCCTATTTGTTTTATTTATTTACTTTTACCAGCTCATGCATATATTTATTCTCTGTTTCAGGAATGACCGCTGCTGCCTCTCTGGTGTCGTTGGCTTGGGCTCTTGCATCCTACCAGAAGGCTTTACGAGATTCCCGTGACGACAAGAAGCCCGTCAGCTACCTGGCCGTCATTATCCAGTTCTGCTGGCATTTCTTCACCATCGCGGCGCGTGTTGTGACCTTCGCCCTGTTTGCCTCCGTATTCCAGCTCTACTTCGGAATTTTCATAGTGCTACACTGGTGCATCATGACCTTCTGGATCGTTCACTGCGAGACCGAGTTCTGCGTCACCAAATGGGAGGAGATCGTCTTTGACATGGTGGTGGGGATCATCTACATCTTCAGCTGGTTCAACGTAAAGGAGGGCCGCACGCGCTGCCGCCTCTTCATCTACTACCTGGTCATCTTGTTGGAAAACGCAGCGCTCAGCGCGCTCTGGTATCTGTACCGTTCACCGGGGAGCACCGACGCCTTTGCCGTTCCTGCCCTGTGCGTCATCTTTTCCAGCTTCTTTACAGGAATCGTCTTCATGCTCATGTACTACGCTTTCTTCCATCCTAACGGGCCACGATTTGGACGCTCGGCCAGCCTGAGCCAGCTGGACGATACCAACGTCACTACAGGCTTCGCCATGCCAACCGAAGGCGCCACCAATTCCCTTCGCTCGAACAGGGGTGGGACGCTGGCGAGGGACGCTGACCGTGACGCTAAGTACACCGAGCGAGACGGATGCGCTCCTGTTTTTCAAGTTCGTCCCACAGCTCCGTCCACGCCGTCCTCTCGAACCCCGCGAGTGGAGGAGACAGTGATCAGGATAGACGTATGCAGGAACCGATACCCAGCCTGGGAAAGGCACGTGCTGGACCGCGGCATACGCAGAGCCATCTTGGCTATCGCTAACTCGCCCACGCCACCTCGGCTGCAGTACAAGGATGACATGCTCGTCCAGGAGCGGCTAGAGTACGAGACCACGTTGTAGCTCAACCACTTTTCCGTGGAATCTTATAGATAACCATCCATTAACAGCAGGACTGTGGCAATAACATGACTAGCAGAGCGGGACTGTCAAGCCCATAGCATTTAGCCATGATGTTGATTGTCATGGATTGCAAAAAAAGGAAGAAAAAAAAAAAAAAACAAATAAGAATAAAATCTTTAAAAAAAACAACAACAACAACAACTAAGAAATAGGCACAATACATTCACTG
This sequence comes from Clarias magur, assembly GCA_013621035.1. NCBI lineage: Eukaryota > Metazoa > Chordata > Actinopteri > Siluriformes > Clariidae > Clarias > Clarias magur. The sequence goes on along the minus strand of QNUK01000009.1, from coordinate 2,859,577 downwards.
GTGTAAGGATTGATATTTTCTTATATAATTTTTTGTTTTATTATTATTTTGATATAAATTTTTTTTTCCATCTCACCAGGGAATATATTTTTTCCCCTCATTATTGTGCAGAAAACTAATCTGCCAACAACGCTTCACGCCAATCATTAGCTTATTCGGCTGAGTTAACTCTACTACGTCACTCCTTTTTTTTTTAGAGGGGGGTCATAAAAATTTCTTTTGTGTTGTTCACAAATCTGCTATCACGCATCGCTTGTTCAGGAAGTCATGAGACACTACCTGGACAAACAGGACAAACAGACGACCCTGTCTTGTGAAGACACAAACAAACTCGCCAGGGTGAGGGGTGCTGAAACCCACAAGTCGTCTGACATCAGCAAAACTCTTGCAGTGCCAAAAAAAAAAAAAGAAAAATATAGAGATATATATATATCCTGGTCCATACTGGACTCCGTAGTGAACATGGTGGACCTGGAGTCTCTGCCAGTAACTGTACATAAAACACACACACACACACACTCACACACAGGGCAGCATTTCAATCATCTACTTGAATATTGTATTTTAAAAAAAAAAATTCCAAGTGAATGAAAGCAAGCCACGTGGGACTGACCCAGGCTCAAACACACTCAAACTTCTCTCCTCCTGGAGAAGGAACCAGGCCAAGAAACCACTTCCTGGCAGCTCGGCTCACGCTGGCTGATATGGATCTCTCAAGAAACGCTCTCACACACATGTATGTCCTGAGAAACACATACAACACACACACACACACATAACACAGGGCAATCTGCAACAGCCAAGCACTCATGGGAGCCAAGATGGATTCCACCTCCACAAGATTAAAGATACAGTGTTCTGCTTGAGGTTGTGTACGAACTCGCAGGAGTGTTTACGATCACAGTTGTATCCGTGAGCACACGTAGGTGTGTGTGTGTGTGTTCGCATGGCACTATCGGACACGGCGGGCATCCGTCGCTTCACGTGCCACGTCTACAACACTGTATCTTTAAATCTGTCATCTGTATATGAAAGGGGGAGAAAAAAAAATCCGGTCTATTTCAGTTAAAAGTGCTTCTTAGTGTCTTTTTTTTTACAGGAGGTCAGAAGACAGCAAAGACGTTTGGGGACGCCGGGAGAGGACACAGTACGACAAGCACAAGACTTGAGCACGGCAGAAATAGTTGCTGTAAGGAACGAAGAAAGATAAATGCTACAAGTACGAAGTATGCATTGTTAGACTGGGACAAGCGTGATTGTTGTTTTTCTTTAGACGTGTGATGTAATTTTCTTTCCGGAGTTTGATGGATTTGTGTGCGCGCTAGGCATGTGGCTAAAAATTCCCAATATTCCAAAAAAATCATTCTCAATATTCTGTTAAATGATAAACTCTAATACGTCATAATTCGACACATAGTGGACAGAAGTTCATTTATGAAATCATTCTTTGTATAGTATTTAGTTTATCCCAGTCAAGATGTGGTGGATCTGAAGCCTGTCCCTGGAACGCTAGAGGAGGATGAGGTGGGAAAACACCCCGCCATGGTTTTTACAAAGCACACTCCACAATTGTTCGCACCTCGGGGTAATATAGACTAGCCAATTCGCCAACTGGGCGCTGGGTGGAAACTGGAGAACAACAAAAGAACCGCATTATGGACACTAGGGAAACAAACTCCACACAGATTGTAATAACATTACACATCGCACCACCATTTTTAAAGTCCTTATTCCTCTTGAGGTAAAGAATATCCCAAAGCAAATCAAAGCAAAATAATATGCTTATGGCCAATCACATGCTTAATCATTAAGTTCCCCAAAATGATGGTTTGACAACAACTTTAAAGGTTAAACAACTTTTTCAACCTTCACTTTTAGAGTAAATATACTGTAGGTTTCATAAATGGAGACACCACATCAAAGTTCTCTATGGAAGTATAGAACAACTGGGAGAACTAGGTTCAGGTCCAGCAGAAAGACCTGAATAGATGGGACTGGTGGTGGTGGAGGTTGGGGAAACGTTATCATTCATGGAGAAACAGAAATGGAAAGGTGAACGAAAGAGAGCTTCAACCTCTTGAACCTTCTCAATATAACAGTTTGTTCAGTTTGAAGGAACATTTAGAGGTACAGAAGATCGAAAATGGAGATGGTTTGAATTTTCCCATCATAATATCTTGGCATTAGGCAGACACACTTATAGAGAGGATCTCATTATACATCTGAGCAAATGAGGTTAAGGGTCTTGCTCAAGGCCAGAAGCTTGGTGGTGCTGGGTGCAGGGGTTAAGCAACAGCTTAATCACAGAACCACTCTAACCACATCCTTATCTGATTGTCATTTATTCCTTTAAAGAAGAGGCGGGATGAAACATGTGATCTAGCTTGTGGACAGCTAATCGTCCGCCATGATCAGGCTCTTGTGTGTTTGAAGGCGGAACATAGAAAAATCCTGGAGTGCATAAACCCAGGTATGGAAACTCTCTTCGCGTTGTTACTCTTTGTGGTTGGATCTGGAACTGAAGCTTCTTCAGCATCGTTTCTTCCTCGTCACCTCCCTCTCACCCACCGCAGCTAAAACTGTTCATTCAGATAACAAGAACACCATTTATTTTGGGCGCCAGTCCTCCCGTTCTCCCAAGCAGATTTACAATCGAATTGTTTGTGCTTTGTGTCAAGGTGATGTCACAATCATTCAGATAAAACTTTTCGATCACTTCACATACTGTGAAAACCTGAAAGCTTCAAATCGGGCACGTGCATAGTGCACACACCGTAGTTCGCTTTACACTGGATGTTTTAACCTGCACAATGCTTCACTGAATGCCATTAACTGTGTAAAGGTGACTACGATAGCACATTTGATTTGATTTACAATCAAATTTTGAAAAAAAAAAAAAAAGGAAAAAAAAGTGAAATGAGCTTTAAATTTAAACCCTTTCAACTCCTGACACTAATATAAAGATTTCTCCACTTAGTAAGATTTTTAGTCAATAAATAACATGTAAATTGTACAAATATTTAAAGATGGCTGACGCCCATGTTCTTTAGTCAATTTTTAATTAATTAATTCATTTATTTATTTATTTTTTTGTGTGTGTGTGTGTGTGTGTTTTAATTTGAAACAAATCTTTACAAAACTCTGAATCTCTGAAGACCTTAATCCAGATAACCTTGAAAAACTTCCCTCAGTGAAACTACTAGAAGAACCACGATGCAACATTACAATGTGAATAATTTTTTCCCCATTAATACTCATGCATCTGTTCAGGATCTAACTTTATGTACTGTAAGATCAATAGGTGTGTTTTCTTTTATTATTTTTTTATTTTATGTCAGCCTTGTCATGAGACCTTTTGTTTGTTCAGCCGGTGTGTCAACATTAGGTCCAATCTGTTGATGTTGTGCAACTGCTGACTGGGGCTCGCTGACCTGTTCCTGCCGTGTTCACCGTCCACCGCTTGCATTTCACGGTCATCCATCATGTCCTCATGAACAAATCTCATGAACAAATCACCCCTTAATAGCTTAACAGGATTGGAGAATGTAGACTAATGATGTTAATGATAAGACAACAGAAGTGATTGTGGAACTATAAAACGTGAGAACAAACTTGGGCTGGAGTTCTGGATGACTTCAGGTTTGAATGTTCTCCTGAACATAACTTGTCCCTTAACTCATATATTTGTTCTTCAACCATGTACTGAATTTCCGTCCATTTGCACTTGCATTTGTTTTGTTTTTTTTCATTCTGCATATCAACCCAGGGCTTACGTGATCTATATACAGTAAAGTGAGGAAGTACCGATATCGGCTTCTCGCTCTGGATCGGTTTCATATTGGATCGGATTTCACATTGATCCCCGACCCGCCCAATCCCCACCCCCTTTCTAGTTGTATCCTATACTCTGAACACATGTAATGTCTTCAGCGATCAAAGCTCTCCCAGATCTATTTTCATAACTTGATGGCACTAAGAGTGAGCTGCTGTGTATCAAGTGACAGTTGATAGTTGGAGCTCTGATACTGATATTGTATCATAGATTGGATCGGTGCAGTCCCAACATCAGACTGTGCCAGAAGTAGGAGAAACGTATGTTTCCAACAAGTTTCTAGATTAATCCTGAAGGAGAATGAAATGTTGACTGGATGAAGATGGGATTCTGCTTTGAAATCCTACCACATTGTATTTTTTTTTTTTTCGTTAATCTGATTATGGTTCCTTTAATGGAAACGGTAACGAGTTCCTGCAAAGGTTACATCAGAACCTGGACTTTGTAGTAATTATTTCCAGGTAAAACGTAACGGTCATGATCCATGTTGGAGGTCAGAACACTGGTGTTACTTACTGGGACTAAATACCAAGCTAAACTGGAGAGTAAAACCAGATGCTATAATGAGAAAATGTGAAACAAATACAGGACTCTTAGAATCTCAGACATTCTGGATAATAATAATAATAATAAAAGATATCAACAAGAATTAAGACTGATGAGGAGTTATAAATGAACATGTTACAAACACATGAAGAGGCAAACTGGTTAGGGTGAAGCTAGGACAGAATATATCAGGTAGACTTTTGACTGGAGTAAAACCTATAAGCCTCTCTTAATGCTTAAAGCTAAAACTGTATGAGGGATCCTGAAGGAACTCCTGTACATTCAGGAAACCAGATGTTCAAACTAAGAAGTGTCTCTTTAGGGCTTTTTTGCATGGTTTCAAGTTCAAGTTTTCCAAAGGTTTCTACATGAACCTCTTTTTGAACCCCCTGTTACAGGGTTCCACCTAGAACCTTCCTGGTGGTTAGTGATGAACCTTAGTGATGAAGGTTCTGGAAAATTAATTATTTTAATGCATCCAGAGAACATTTCAGACCTGTAGGGTTTGATCTCGATCATAATCATTGAATGTGGCGAACAAACACTTCAAGTGTTCATCATAGGTTATTTTGGATAGTTATGGTTTTCATCTTCCTGGGGAATCCTTGAAGAACACATTTTTGTGTAAGTGTAGGGTAGCAAATTATAAGTAATTATTTTCTAACAAAACATTGTACTTGATAGTCTCTTAGAAAAATGGTTCTTCAGAGGTTCTCGCAGGGTTTATCGGAGAATGGAAGGTTCTTGGCTTCCTATAATGAACGCTTTCTCATAGAGAATTAATAATAGACTTACTTTTTTTTTCTTTGTAAGAGTGTACCTATATTGTTAAAGGTATATGTTGTTAACTAGCAGGATGTGTGACATCATTGCTTACTTCCTACTGTATCATTGTATTTAGGTTTATTTTAATAAAATAACAATCATCTGCCATTTCTGTCTCTCTGGAAAGACTGTAGATGCTAACAACCTACCTCAAAATGGTGTAGTAAACAGAGCACCTCCATCTGTCGGACTTGGAGATAGAATGTGACAGATGGTGTTATCCGTGATGGATGTTATTGAGAGACAATAAGTGGTGCCTGAAGGTTTTTTGGGATAACTTATGGAAGGATTTTAGCTCTGGATTGGATTCTGCTGCCGAACGAAGTGATGTAGGTGAATTATGAAGCTGCGGCCAGGTGGAGGTTCTGCTGTTTATACCCAACTTGTTAGAAAATCCGAGCTCAAAACCGGGGACTTCAGATACTTTAAACGCGACATATAGTAGGACTGTCAGGGAGAGCGCTTCTTCATTCGCTCTTTGCTGTTTGTTGTTTTTGTAAGCTATGGAGTTTTGGTTCATCTCCCATGCCAGTGATGGTGCAAAGCGTGTCCGTTTATTTATTCATTCATTTAGTTTCTTATGCATTTCATTTCATTCGAGTTACTGTGCTTCTACTGGAGGTGGATTTCATACGTGACAATAATCGAGCTGATTTTGCAGTCTAACAATCAAAAACACATGATGATGATGATGATGACGATGATGACGACTGTTACAGCTTGTGAAAGCGTAGAATTGTTGAAAAAACAATTTAGACTATTGTGTGACTTTTTTTTTTTTTTGCCTTGATATGTGTATGCGACTCAAAGACTCAAAGATTCGACTTGTCCTATTAAATATCACATACAGTATATATGGTTGTTCCTCAACGTTAGAATTAGATAATTAGATTAAATAAAATGCCATAAAAGGAAAAAAAAAGTCCTTTTTTTTTTTTTTGGTCTAATTAGTGGTTACCACCAGAGCACTTGGAATTAGTACAAGCACAGTAGTTTGATGAACTCTGGATAGACGTGTTCGAGTCAATACGGTGTACAGACGTTTTTCTTGGAAAGCTAGCCGACGCAGTCGCGACCCGCAGACGGCTGTTCAACTGTAAATAAATGTATGCAAATGTACATGTTAAAACGAACATTCCTTTTATGAGTCCTGACCGTAAAAAAAAGGGTGTATGTTGACTAGAAGGTGGCGACGAAACTGCAAAGAAAAACAGCGGTTCCGTATGGCGTAATACAGATTCAAATCTAAACTAGTGTGGTGTACTTTGACGTATTAAATGGGAAAAAAAATGCAAAAAAAAAAGATTTAAAAACCTGTTCATTATTGGTCTTAAGTTGCATTGTGTGATGAAAGTGCTTAAAATGCATCGACTCTGTTACCTGATTTTATTGTATATTGAAGAGTAAGACAAAAAGAGCATTACATTTTTGTATATATTGGATTTTTGTAAATTTTTATTTGATTCTAATGCAACACAAAGTACCAAATTCATTTAATAAAGTACACTGTGGTCATTTTATCTGCCTCCATTTGCCAAGTTCTTTAAGGCGAAAAAACATAAAACATTGAAATTACTCGGTCTCAGTCTTGGAATCTCAGGTCTCTGAGACATCCACAAATTGACTCTTGACCTTTAACTTGAACCCTTAACTAGAATTGGATATTGGTTTATTTGTAAATCAGACCAGATATCAAGCTACCAAATAATTACAGAAAATAATTAATAATAAGTTTTTTTATTATCTTTATATGTCCAAGGCAAAAAATATGGTAGGTCAGGAGGTTTTTCATACGTCAGATTTTCGCGTAAATTTCGAGGTTCGAAGTTTGTCTCAACTTTTCTCAGGTTTATCAGCTTTGAAAAAAAGATTTAAGCCACGCCCACATTCAAATTGCGTTAAAAAAATTTTTTTAACATAATTTGTTAATATATTTGGAATGAGGAATTTCAGGTTCTAGATCGTTCCTGTTCATATTTATTATAAGGATGCTACAGAACAAATGCTTAAAATGGCAACATTTATTAGATTTATAGGATAGGATAAGATTTCATATCGACAGTGAAATGTTTTTGTAATCAAACTTTACTGTAAAGGTTTTTCTAAGGATTTTTGGGTATCATTAAGAACACAAATTATTATGTTTCATTAGATGATGCGTGATGTGAATAACAATTTGGACATCTATTTATTTATTTAAGATATTTATGATAAATATGAACTGTATATAGAGAGAAAACTATTAAGGGAATTTGAAATGGTTTTAAGATTAAGAACTCTTCAATACATTATCACACACAATGTGATAAAAACTCACAGGACTGGGACTAAACAGCTGTGTGTCCATAAGAAAACCACTTGTTATTGAGACTCATCAGAGAAAAAGGCTTCAGTTTGCTATGGGAAAAGGTCATGTGATCTGATGAGTCCAGATTGAGGCGATTCCAGAGCAATGGGCGTGTCAGGGTAAGAAGCAATCATGCATAGTGTCCACTGCACAAGCCTCCGGAGGTCGGGGTTATGATCTGGGGTTGCTTCAGTCGCTCAGATCCAGACTGCAAAACATTTCCATCATGATGAAACTGTCTCTCATGAAGACCTTCCCAGAAAAGCAAGACCAAAATGTTAGCTCTGCTGCAGAGGAGAAGTTCATTTAGAGTCACCAGCCTCAGAAATCACCGATTACACATGTGGAAAAAATTGTTGGCACCCTTCAGTCAATGAAAGAAAAACTCATAATGGTCACAGAAATAACTTTAATCTGACAAAAGTAATAATAAAAAAAATTCTATGAATGTTAACCAATGAAAGTCAGACATTGGTTTTCAACCATGCTTCAACAGAATTATTTTAAAAAATAAACTCATGGAACAGGCCTGGACAAAAATGATGGTACCCCTAGAAAATACTGAAAATAATGTGACCAAAGGGACATGTTAATTCAAGGTGTGTCCACTAATTAGCATTACAGGTGTCTACAATCTTGTAATGAGTCAGTGGGCCTATATATAGGGCTCCAGGTAGTCACTGTGTTGTTTGGTGACATGGTATGTACCACACTCAACATGGACCAGAGGAAGCGAAGGAAAGAGTTGTCTCAGGAGAGTCGAAAGAAAATTATAGACAAGCATGTTAAAGGTAAAGGCTATAAGACCATTTCCAAGCAGCTAGATGTTCCTGTGACTACAGTTGCACATATTATTCAGAAATTTAAGCTCCATGGGACTGTAGCCAACCTCCCTGGATGTGGCCGCACGAGGAAAATTCATGACAAATCAAAGAGACGGATAATCCGAATGGTAACAAAAGAGCCCAGAAAGACTTCTCAAGAGATCCAAGGTGAACTTCATGCTCAAGGAACATCAGTGTCAGATCGCACCATCCGTCGTTGTTTGAGCCAAAGTGGACTACATGGGAGACGACCAAGGAGGACACCATTGTTGAAAACAAATCAGAAAAAAGCCAGACTGGAATATGCCAAACTACATGTTGACAAACCACAAAGCTTCTGCTATGGACAGATGAGACAAAAATGGGACTTTTTGCCAAGACACATCATCTCTATGTTCACAGATGGAAAAATTAAGCATCTCAAGAAAAGAACACTGTCCCTACTGTAAAACATGGAGGAGGCTCTGTTATGTTCTGGGGCTGCTTTGCTGCATCTGGCACAGGGTGTCTTGAATCTGTGCAGGGTACAATGAAATCTCAAGACTATCAAGGGATTGTAGAGAGAAATGTGCTGGCCAGTGTCAGAAAGCTGGGTCTCAGTCGCAGGTCATGGGTCTTGCAACAGGACAATGACCCAAAACACACAGCTAAAAACACCCAAGAATGGCTAAGAGGAAAACATTGGACTATTCTAAAGTGGCCTTCTATGAGCCCTGACCTCAATCCTATTGAGCATCTTTGGAAGGAGCTGAAACATGTTGTCTGGAAAAGGCACCCTTCAAACTGGAAACAACTGGAGCAGCTTGCTCATGAGGAGTGGGCCAAAATACCTGCAGAGAGGTGCAGAAGTCTCATTGACAGTTACAGGAATCGTTTGATTGCAGTGATTGCCTCAAAAGGTTGTGCAACAAACTATTAAATTAGGGGTACCATAATTTTTGTCCAGGCCTGTTCCATGAGTTCATTTTTAAAAAAATAATTCTGTTGAAGCATGGTTGAAAACCAATGTATGACTGATTAAGGTTCATAGAATTTTTATTTATTATTACTTTTGTCAGATTAAAGTTAATTCTGTGACCATTGTGAGTTTTTCTTTCATTGACCGAAGGGTACCAACAATTTTGTCCACGTGTGTAACAACCAGCACCTCAGATTAGAGCCGTTATGAAGCTTTACAGAGCAGACGTAGCAGAGACATCTCAATATCAACTGTTCAGAGGAGATTATTGTGTGTTTTATATAAACACCTTCAGTATTGTTTAACAGTGAAGAAAGAAATAAACCTCAAAAGCGACCATGGAATTCCGTGAAGGCGTGTCCACAGTTTTGACTGGTAGTCTACCCAGTTACATTAGCCTTAAACATCAATGGTGCTGTTCTTTATCTGCATATTAAAATGCTTAAGTCTGTACAACTCAAATAGTTAAAAATGTATGAACATGTTTGATCTGGAGCTTGTAGCAGAATCTTGATGCTTGTGCAAAATTCAAACATGCCGGAGGCTTTCAGTAATCATCTGCTTTAAAACGCCGCTAATTGGTATGAGCTGATGGAAAAAAAAAAAAAAGACCCAGACTTTATAAAAAAATAAGTTTTATTTTAAGTGTTTTTGATCTACAATTAATGCACCACTGGACGGATCTGTACAGGGAAACACGCTGCACCGCGATCATACGGTTGAGCTTTGCACCGACATGCTTGTCCTTACACTCGGAACACTATCCTAGCAGGACTGACAATGATGAGCGTGACATGTTCCTTCAGGGACAGAAGAAGAAAAACAAAATGCACTGTCCCGACTCCATCACTGCTTTATACTGTATATGACTTACCGTATATAGTAAGTCATATACAGAGATATAGTGTTGGAGATATAGTGTTGATGAACGAAGTTGCCAGATTTTCAGCTCCACCTCTAACACAGGCGTATAATTCACTAGTACAGCTGCAAATCACAGCTGGTTTGAACATGTCATCATTTCCACATGTGTACAAACACGTCGTCATGTGGAGACAGGTTTATTTTGTGAGTCTCCAGTGCCGGGGCTCTGTAACAGTCAACATGCTGCGATTTTAAAAGTCAGAAGCAGGACCAGGATGAAGGAGGGAGTGTTTATAATGTAACTATGTATGGGTAAAAAAAACAAACAAAAAAAAACATTACGTGTCGTTGTTTAATAAAACTCATTGTGGTATAAGCAGCAGGAATAACAAGGAATAACACACTTCATGTCAAATGCGGGAAATAACGGGAAAATATTATCGGGAAAATAACAATCTTCCTGGAGATAACAGTAACTCCGCTTCATCAGCCCACGCTGAGGCTGTCCTTTAACAGCATGACATGACTGTTATATAAAATGATAAATAGTAATATCTGGATGGTAGATGCTTCTGTTAAAACTGGCAACTTGGTACTATATATATATATATATATTTATTTTTTTTCATTCCTGTTAAAAAAAATGATCACAACACATTTTAAAGACCTTTTAGTTTGATGCGATCGCAACTATTAAACTAATAAGCGCGAGACTTTTATTCGCCGTACTTGTTAAGGAATGTTATGATTTTCCTCAATAATCTAAATCGCTCATTATTATTATTATTATTATTATTATCAGTCCTCAAGACCCATGCTGTCTAAAAACCATAGGACTTATTCTTCACAACCATAAAACTTCAGTCCAATAAATCTCATTAAGTCATGGATTACAGATAATCACAGTACATTTTGTTTAAAAAATAACAATAATAATAATTTTCTCTATTATTACGTTAATCAACACATTATTTTTAAAATGTAAGAAAAACATTAATCTTAAAATCACACCAGCTCTAACAGTTATTATATCATGTCTGACATCAAGTTACCAAAAGGTCTCGTTTGTTTTTGGCAGTGGTCCTTCCAAAAAAAATAATAAAAATAAAAAAAAATTCAAAGTGTGCAAATAAGTCACAGATTAAAAAAAACGAAACACCCACATATGAAACACACAATGCACTCTCTTTCACATGAGACACAAAATGCACTGTTGTTATAAATCTTTGTTTTTTTTTTGTTTTTTTGTGACATCTGCGCATACTGTCTTGTCCATGCCACACACATCAGTAACATGAAAAATTAAATTATCACACACACAATAATGAGATATTAATTTTGGTAACACTTGCAACACTTCCAGTTCCCTGTTGAATTATGCTGGGAGGAGACGTCACAACGTTTTTGTATGGTAGCCTGAGAAAGAGAGAGAGAGAGAGAGAGAGAGAGAGAGAGAGAGAGAGAGAGAGCGGTGTTGCTGTTCTTCTTCAGGCGTTGCTGTGTAATCGGTCGAAGAGCGCCTGAAAGGAGCGAGTGTTATTCCTCTTTGGGGCGCATGTGGAATCGCTCCAGGAGCGCTTGCAGGATGCTGCCAGGTACCTTTTGGTGTCGGTCGATAAGAGCTTGAACTGCTGCCTGCACCTGAAGAAAGCATCGGATTAGAGAGAGAGGAATGCTTATAATCAACTGAATATTTTATGGACTTAGTGTTGCTTACTGAACCACAGCAAGACTTTTAATCACAATAGGAACGACTGTGTTGTGAGTCAGCACTGGAATGGATGGAGGGAGGGAGGGAGGAATGGATGGATGGATAGATGGATGGATGGATGGATGGACAAAGGAATGACTGGATGGATGGGTAGATAGTTTGATGACTGGATTGATTGTTAGATTAGGTGGATGGATGGATGGATGGATGGATGGACAATTGATGTGAATGGATGGAGAGAGGTGGACAGAGGGATGGTTGCCCGAGTTAAATGGATAGATGGCAGGTTTAGCAGTTAAATGGATGGATAAATGGTTGGATGGACAAGTGGTTGTTGGAGAGATGGATGGACTGATTTATCAATCCTGAATAAAATGTTATAGTGGGTTCACTGGATGGATGGATGGATGGGGGGGATACTGATGGGTGTTTGGGTTGAATAGAGGGACAACTGAGAGGATGTATGATTGGAGAAAGGGACAGGTAGATAAACAAGCTCAGAAGTGTTTTGAACGACGGATAGATGGATGATGAATGGTTGGTAGGATGCTGAATGGGATGAATGGAGGAACTGTTGGTGGGATTAATGAATGGTAGAAGAGTTGGTTGAGTGGATGGACAGATGGCAGGTGGATAGGCGGAAAGCCATCAACCCTGAATGAATAGATGAGTGTGTGGTTTGTTCACTGGGTGGGTGGGTGCACAGATATGTGGATATTTGGTTGAAAAAATGGATGAATATAAAAACAGGCTAAAAAGGGGTTGAAAGTATGTGGATGGTTGGTGGGATAAATGAATGAAAGGCTATTGGGTTGAGTGGATGGATGGATGGATGGATTAACTGGGTAGATGTTCGGTTCTCTTGATGGACAGATGTATAGCAGGTTGGACATATGAATGACTGAATGGTTAGACAGATAATGTGATGGTTAGATGGATGGATTAGTGGACGAAGCTCTCAGTCTCTGTAGCTGCGCCTCTCGGCTGCCGTACCTTTTCTGCCAACTCGGCCGCTGTGAGTTTGGGATCGTAGGGGATGGGGTCGCCTAGATAAGTGCGGAATTTGACAGGGAATCCTCCGTAGACTGGCGCGATGGGCAGACGAAACCTCTCATACAACCATCTGAAGAATCCTGAAGAGGAAATGTTTGTGATTAATCAGCAGGAAGCTAAACTCTGGAGTTTGCGTGGATTTATACAACGGGTCTATACGAGACTTACTCAGATTTCCCAGAGAGCGGAATCCCTCCCGGACATTCTGAGTAAACATGGGAATGATTGGCTGAGGACAGAGGAAAAGGGAGAACCCGTGGAACCTCAGTGGATCATTTTGAATGCAGTTTTAATACTCCAGCATGTGTACATGATCACGCACCACTTTGGAATCGATGGCCACTTGTGCGAAGCCTTTGCGTTTCCCCCAGAACAACGGGTACGTCTCGTCGCTGAACAGAGCCTCCCGTACGCCTCCCGGGGAGATTCCCAGGAGGTGACCACTGCACAGAGCCTTCACACACTCCTCCTGAGGCCCGTGGATCACGCTGAACACCTCCAGCAGCAGCTTGAACCCTGATGGTATTTAAAAAAAAGCAAGAGATGATCAAATAAGTAGCAATAACAGTCAAGAAAGTATATATATATATATATATATATATATATATATATATATATATATATATATATTTTTTTTTTACACATCATATTTTTACGATCAGATTTAAAAGACTTTTAATACGTGGTCTGGGAGAATACCACGTGTCCTTCATTACTACTGACAGGGGCCACATCTCCTGCAGCTCTACTGATGGACATGTTTCCTTATTAGGACTCTCAGAGACCACGCCTACTTCGGAACTACTGACAGAGACCTTGCCTCCTTCATTACTACTCACATAGGACACGGCCCCTTATTAGGACAGACAGAGGCCACGCCTCCTTCAGAACTACTGTCAGAGGCCACGCCTCCTTCAGAACTACTGTCAGAGGCCACGCCTCCTTCAGAACTACTGTCAGAGGCCACGCCTCCTTCAGAACTACTGTCAGAGGCCACGCCTCCTTCAGAACTGCTGGCAGGGGCCACGCCTCCTTCAGAACTACTGGCAGGGGCCACGTCTCCTCTTTAGTACTGACAGAGACCACATCTACTTTGGAACTACTGACAAAGGACACACTTATTAGGACTGACAGAGCCAATGCCTTCTTCAGAACTACTGACAGAGGACACGCCTCCTTATTTAGAACTGACAGAGGCCACACCTACTTCAAAAATAATGACAGAGGCCATGCCTCCTTTAGAACGACTGACAGAGGACACGGTTAATAATAATTTAAAAAGAAGTTAGTAAAGAGTAAAGGGGTGGCGAGATACAAATTACTGGACGCCAATCACCGTAAAACAAGGAGAAGAAGAAGAGGCCACGCCTCCTCCAGAAACACTGACATAGGCCACACCTGGTTCGCCACACCTGTTTCAGAACTACTGAAACGCCACGCCTTCTTCAAAGCTACTAACATAGTCCACTCCTTCAGAACTACTGACAAGCCACGCCTCCTTTACAATGACTAACAGAGACCACAGCTCCTTCATTAGGACAGACGGACTTCAGTCGAGTTCTGGTATGAAGTTCTGTAAAAAATCCATAATTAATAAATACAAAATCCTGAAACAATATAACAAATAATCCACATTAATTGGAATGTATTACCACGTAACCACTCACAGTTCGCGTCTTTACCTGGAATCTTGAACAGGAAGTGATCAGCCACCGAGTGACACGCGCGGCCTTTCTGGATGATCACTCTCGCCAGGAAGTAGTAGTAGTCGATAGGAATCGCTCCATGATAATAAACGATGAGGGCGGGTCCGTATTCTGGAATCTTCTCTAAACCATAGACTTCATAACCTGATAGGAGGAAAAGAGTTCAAGAACATCGTCTCCTTATTAGAACTGTTCTGTGTCTATTTTTCACTTTAGAATTCTCTCTTGGTTTTCTGTTTTGTCGTATCACATTTGAGAGTAAAACACGACTGCAACCCCAGACTTGTGTCCCACACTTAGGAGGTTTGAACAATGCCTATTCATATGTTCACTGTAAATACATATTGTACATTGAGTGTATTTTAACAATGATATGATTGTGACAGTGATATGATAATATTTCACTGTTAACATCCTCCCTGTTCGCCCCTCTGCAGCGTACGCACCGTGCCATATGGCTCCGTGGCCGTCCCACAGCGTGGCCAGCGTCTTCCTGGCGCCGTCCCACAGGTTATTCGAGTAGGCCTCCCTCAGCTGGTTCTTGCGCTTGTAGACGTGCAGGAAGAGGATGGACAGGTAGAGCAGGACGACAATGACGAAGGGGAGGATGAAGACGATGGCCAGTGGCGTGAACACCCACACCAGGTACTCCAGGAAGCTGAGGTAGTCCTGAAGATTCTCCCACGCCACCCAGTCCTCCAAGGCCACGAGGAGACACATGAGGAGACTGGAAGATTCATCCCCAGACCAGCACGACGCATTCTGTCCCGACATCCTGCTTCAGGCTGCCCCTCCGCCAGCAGCCGTCCGGCTCGGGTTCGGGCTCCAACACACACACACCTGAGGGAGATGAAAGATAAATATATTCATTACAGTAAAAGTAAAAAATAAAAATTTAAGTCCTAAAAGTCATAAATGTCTCCTTTTTTTTTCATCATGTGGAAAAAACTCATCACATAAAAAATAATAATAATAATTTATACACACACACACACACATATATATATATATATATATATATATATATATATATATAAAATTATAAAAGCGCATGCAAAAATTTTAGTAAAAAAAAAATTCTTTAATTAAATTTAAATAAATCCTGAAAAAAGTTTAAATGTTTCCTGTGTGTGAAATCACAATAAGAAAGAAATAAATCATGGGAAAAAATACAGGGAAATATAATAATTATAACATTTTTATTTTTATGAATTATAAAGTCACTATGGTGAATAACTGCACATGGGAAAAAAGTACAGATGTGTCAAAATCAATCCTGTGTTTAAAAATAATTGAGCTTTAAATTAAAATTATATAAATTTAATT
This sequence comes from Clarias magur, assembly GCA_013621035.1. Lineage (NCBI taxonomy): Eukaryota > Metazoa > Chordata > Actinopteri > Siluriformes > Clariidae > Clarias > Clarias magur. The sequence goes on along the minus strand of QNUK01000009.1, from coordinate 2,843,585 downwards.
AACTAACAATGCAAACTTTTTTCAAGGTGAATTAATAATAATAACAATAATAATAATAGCCATATAAAAGTAAAAAAATATAAATAAGAGCAGTTAGGATTCAGAATTGAACCTACATTTTTTTTTACACTAACTCTGACATGACAGATTCCTTCTCAAATCCACACTGATATGAAAATAAACGAATATTGACTGTAATATGTAACATTTAAACCCGGTCCCGAGCCTCAGCGCTGCTGGAATGAAAACTCGAATAATAAACCCACTCGCTCTTTAAACCCGCGGCATTAAAACACCAAACTCACAAACACAACACAGTAAACAGAAATAATCATCCAAAACTTACACCTTCTGTCACGACCTGCTTCTTCTCCACATCTAATAAAATTAATAAAAGTGTCAGCTAACTGTCTATAGAAATATTTTGTTGCCGATGATGTTACTCTATTTTCCTTCCGGGTTTCCCCACCCGGCTTTCTTTACAGGCGACACGAACCGGAAAAGCCTCCAGCGTCATCCTCCGCAGACTTCCGCAAACTGGCTTTCAAAACAAAAGTCATCGCCTTGGCTCGTCTCTTATGACAATTATATGTTAATCTATTAATCTGTCTGTTTCTTACTCTACGTCCTCGCTCATTTATTTTTTAGAAATAAACATTAATTGCAAATAATTTCATTCAGTACTAGAAGAATTATAAGCAAGAATAATGAATATACTTAATCTGGTTTATATACTCTTTTAAATTTATGGTGTGTATTTAATTCATTTTTCAAATTAATTAAAGGTCAATAAAGAAACAGAAGTAACAAATGAAACAATAATTTGTTTGTAGTTCACTGTGTATTTCTTTTATAAAAGAGTAAACTAAGCATTATTTAAATTTTTGGTATTTTTAAAGTCAAATGTCCGATTCCTTCCTTCCCACAAAGATTTGTTTATATATATACACACACAAAATAAATACATTTATAAATAAAGAACACACAAGAAACAGAAAGGGTTTTTAAAAAATCATTGTAAAGGTAAGGAGCACCAGAATAAAAAACTAAAAATGTATTCCATATAATGATATATAATATATAAATAAAATTCTAACTGCTTGAGTTTTTTTATACAAAAAATAATTTTTGAATAACAAGTTTTTATAAATAAAAAGCTTAGTAATTATTTTAAAAAAAATAAAGAAATAAATTTAAAAATAAAATTAAATATTTAACCCTCATTTCTGTAGGCTGTCCTAGGTCTTTTAACTTGTCGACTGTTTTCCCAGCATCCCCTGCTCAGTGTTTGCCGCCGCGCAACACTTCAAACAGTCCACCGCGTTTTTCTTTCGCTCTTTCTGTTTGATATATGTACATTTTAAACTATGAGGTCTTGACGTCACTTCGACGGTGAAGCGTGCGTGCTGATTGGCTGTCCCGGATATCCGCCCACATTAGTAGGCGTCTTGTTGTTTAGTGTCTGATATGATGATCAGACATGCTCAGCGGCACGTGGGTCCGATCGCTGATCTGTTTTTCTATCCAGATGCAGAGGGAGAAGAAGAAATGACGATCCAGTGTTTTTGTTCCAGAGCTTTTGTCACGTGCGTATGCAGTAGTTCAGACTAACACCTGCCTTCTCTTTCTAAAAGTATGTGCCCCCTATGTTGCAGTCCATGCTGTAGTAATCGAGTTCCTCTCCTGTTCATCTCCCTGCTGCAGGGACCGAGAGCTGTACAGATCCGATCCGAGGTCTCTGCGAGATCAGACCCACGGTCAGACGCCAGGTGTGCGAAAGATTCGTGTGATTGTTTTAACTGATTTATGTTGGAGTGAGCTCTGAACCCCGTGTCCCTGCTGTCCCATGTGCAGTCTGTCAGGAGGAGGATGACCAGGAGCCCAGCGCCTCTGAGGACGAGGAGGAGGAGGACACGGAGCTGGATGAAGAAACCCTGCTGATGGTCACGCTGGGTCTTCCTGTAGCGTTCTTCAGCTCCTCAGTGCAGAGCAGAGCTGTACGTCTTCATCTGGAGATCTCGTTTAATTATTTTACATTTTTTTAAATAGAATTGTCATGAATAAAGTAATGTGTGTGTGTGTGTGAGAATGTTAATGTTCTTACTGTGTTCTGTGTAGAGCAAGAACGGATACAGAGTGAAGAAGAATAAGAAGAAGGACGCTGATTATTCTAAAACCTCACAGCCGGAGCTGGTGATCGGAGATGAGGTGGAAGAGGAAGAGGAGGAAAAGAGAAGCGAGGAGAGGCACGAGGAGGAAGAGTGTGAGAAAGAGGAGGTGAAGGCTGTTGTGGATGAGACTTGCAGAGAGCCGGAGTCTCCTGCTGATGTAATTACACCCTGACATTAGACATAACATGAGTCTGTCTTTTTATTAATCTGTTAATCTGTCTGTCTGTCTCTTTCGTCTATTAACCTGTCTGTTTGTCTATTAATCTGTCTGTCTGTTAACCTGTCTGTTTGTCTATTAACCTGTTGGACTGTCTGTCTATTAATTTTTGTCTGTCTGTCTATTAATCTGTCTATTAACCTGTCTGATCTTTATCTGTCCGTCTGTCAATTGATCTGTCTAGTTATTTGTCTGTCAGTCTATTAATCTTTGTCTGTCTGCCTGCCTGTCTGTCTATTAACCTCTGTCTGTCTGTGGATTCATCTCTGTCTGTCTGTCTGTCTGTCTATTTGTCTGACTATTAACCCGTCTGCCTGATTGTCTGTCTGTGTATCTGTCTATTAATTTGTCTGTCTGTTTGCCTGTCTGTCTCTGTCCATTACTTTATTAATCTTTGTTTCTGTGAAAACTTAAATGTTTATTTTTGTTTTCTCCAAAAATAATTGAACACAGTCTGTCTATTACCAATAATTGAACATTAAAAGCAGGAGATTAGAACAGTTAAACATGTAAGAGAATAAACTGCGTCTAGGTGAATCTGTAATCAGTAGTCGAATTGGTTGTCTCCTGAGGTGTAACATCATTCAACATGATATTGACGTTATGTCTCTCTCCCACTCAGCACTTATTAATGTATTTAACTGAAACTGTGCCTCAGACCATCTCATGAAGCCGAGTTTTAACTGACGTGTGTGTGTGTGTGTGTGTGTGTGTGTGTGTGTGTGTGTGTGTGTGTGTGTGTGTGTGTGTGTTTGTGATTATTTCCCAGCATGCCTGGCTGCAGTACTGGAATCTGCACGGAGAGAGCCTCCTGTGGACAAGCTGGGTGGAGAAACACGCCGAGTTCTCCAACGCGTCTCCTACGGCTCCATGGGTGTGTCCCGAATGGAAGGAAAAGTGGGAGGAGCATGCTAATCAGACATATGGATATTACTGGGAGCAGTTTAGCTACTGGTCTTCTCAGGGCTGGACTACAGACGAGACGGTTGGTGCCGATGCTGCTCGAGACGAGGAAGCCCACGCTGAGGAACATCACGAGGAGATGGGTGTGATGGAGTCGGAGGAGGAGGAGCGACACAAGTCTTCTTCTTGCTGTGATCAGATGTCAGGAGAAGCGGAGAAGTTTGCAGAAGAAAATGCTGTCATCACAGAGCTCGTTAACAGTTTAAGTTTAGAGAATCACAGGCGGGATGATACTAATTTACACTGTAGTTATGCTGATGAGCCTCATGATGGAGGAGAGCTGAAAAGACCGACTTCATCGGGCCGCACCGATACGCAGAGTAAGATCCACATACGGGAGACGTATGGAATTCACTGATTTAATGACATCATTATGTAATAATTATAACGTTTTACACTGGTTTCTTTTTTGCTTCAGCTCCGCTACTTTAGCACTCAGTGAAGGAGGCGTATCTCTGTTGCACTGAATGAGGTGTGGCCTGTGTATCTTAGTTTCAGTAAAGGAGGTGTGGCCTGTGTATCTCAGTTTAATAAAGGAGGTGTGGCCTGTGTATCTCAGTATAATAAAGGAGGTGTGGCCTGTGTATCTCAGTTTAATAAAGGAGGTGTGGCCTGTGTATCTCAGTTTAATAAAGGAGGCGTGGCCTGTGTATCTCAGTTTTAAGTGAAGAAGGCGTGGCTGGTGTATCTCAGTTTAATAAGGGAGGTGTGGCTGGTGTATCTCAGTTTAATAAAGGAGGTGTGGCCTGTGTATTTATCAGTTTAATAAAGGAGGAGTGGCTTGTTTATTTCAGTTTAATAAAGGAGACGTGGCCAGTGTATCTCAGTTTAATAAAGGAGGTGTGGCCTGTGTATCTCAGTTTAATAAAGTAGGCGTGGCCTGTGTATCTCAGTTTTAAGTGAAGAAGGCGTGGTTGGTGTATCTCAGTTTAATAAGGGAAGCGTGGCTGGTGTATCTCAGTTTAATAAAGGAGGCGTGGCCTGTGTATTTATCAGTTTAATAAAGGAGGCGTAGCCAGTGTATCTGAGTTTAATAAATGAGGAGTGGCCTGTGTATCTCAGTTTTAAGTGAAGAAGGCGTGGCCGGTGTATCTCAGTTTAATAAGGGAGGCGTGGCCTGTGTATCAATTTCAGTGAAGAAGGCGTGGCTTATGTATCTAACAGTTTCAGTGATGGGGTGTGGCCTGTGTGTCAGTTTCATGAAAGAGGCATGGCCTTAGTATCTATCAGTTGTAATGAAGCAGGCATAACCTATGCATTTATTAGTTTCAGTGCAGAAAAGTGAAGGAGGTGTGGCTTGTGTATCTATTAGTTTCACTGAAGAAAGTTTGGCATGTGTATCTCACTTTCTGAAGGAGGCGTGGCCTTTGTATCTATCAGTTTTAATGAAGATGTGGCCAGCATATCTCAGTTTCATGAATGAGGTGTGGCCTGTGTAGATAGATAGATAGATGTGTCTACAAGCCTCAATGATGGAGGTGTGGCCTGTGTCTATCAATATTAATAAAGGAGGTATGGCCTGCATATGTAATTTAGTAAAAGAGACGTGGCCCCTGTTTCACGATGAAGGTGTAGCCTATATATATATATATATAATATATATCTGTCAGTGTTTATTAAAGGAGGCGTGACCTATGTTAAGGTTAGTACAGGAGGCATGGCACTATTTGTCAGTGTCAGAAAAGTAGGTGTGGCTTCTGTACCAGTTTCAGTAAAAGAGGTGTTGTCTCTGTATCTGTCAGTCTCAGTGCAGGAGGCGTGGCTTCTGTATGTTAGTCTGATAGTAATTCTTATTTGTAATGATTTAAAACTCTTCCTGTTTCAGAAAGCGATAAGAACCCGAGGTCGAGTACTTCAGTCCGATCAGACAGAGGGAGCCAACCAGTGAAGAGCGGCTCCGATGAAGATGATGGTGATGAAGATGAGCCGCCAGAACGGAAAGTCAAAATGAAGAGAAGGTTAATCATCGTTTATATGGATTTAGTATGAAGTGTTTTATTTACATCATCTGTACGTTTAGAGCTCGTGTGTTTGTTTTTCCTCCTCAGTCATGAGCTAGATGTCGAAGAACTCGCTCAGATGAATCCTGACGAAGCGTGGGAGCGTCTGGGCCTCAAACGTGACCCTCAACACAAGTGAGACCCGTACACCCTAGATTCTCTCTCGCACACACACACACACACACACACACACACCAATGTGTGTGTCCAGAATCACACGTTGTGTTTGCGCTCCTGCAGGTTTGTGAGTGTTTTAAAGTTCAGGAGAACTGGAGAGGGAACTGAGAAGAAGGCCAAGGGGAAACACAAAGCCACGGGGAAACTCAACAAGCACGTGTTCTTTAACGAGGACGGCGAGACTGCGGAGCCCAAGATCAACAAAACACTTCAAAAAGTAAGACACACAAACATTAACACGTAGACATTAAAAAGTGCATGCTTTAAAAAGTGTAAGGCTGACAGACACAGAGACCTCAAACAGGCCACGCCTCCTCGAGCACTTTATTACATCATCGCATTCTTGCTTGTCATTCTAGGTGCAGGATTTCCTCCAGAAGATCCAAACCGTGAATGCCTCAGAGAGGACAGCGGGATCAGGAGACGGAGTCCAGACGGACGCACCAGACCTACAGGAGTGTAGTGAGGAACTCAGGGAGACCGCACAGCTTATAGAGCATGCAGAACCTGAAGAACACAGAGATATCAAGTGGCTGGAACCAGAACCGCTGATAGAACCAGAGCAGGAGGAGGATGAGTGTGTCTCTGACTGTCAGGCTCAGGGACACGGCAGGGAGATTGTGACTCTGGACATCCCAGACTTCCTGCTTCCTGATGCTCCGGACGATGAAAGCGGAGGTTAGAATGAAGGAAAAGATGAGAGGTCATAGTTGAGCCCTTATCACACGCCGTTACACTCTTCCCGGATTCATAGCCGTTATACCGTAAAATAGTTTTACCGCCGCTGTATGGCGTCATATTTGGGCAACATTAGTTAGAATACTATATATTATATCCATCCAACCACTCCACCCTCCACCAGGGTCGCCAGATCCCAACAAAATCTCCACAATGCAATGCTGAACAACCCCGATAAAAATAAATAAATAAAATACAGAGACGGACGAAATAACGTATACACACTTTGAAAAAGCAAAATAGTATGATGTATATTATGTTACTATTATATAAATAATATTCTCTTATTATTATCCTAATATTATATCATATAATATATTATAGAATCATAATATTACATAAATTTGATGACTCTGTGTGTACATTAGGTCAAAACTCGCTTTTTCAGTAATGTCTTTCCATTTCATACCCTGGAGGACCAGAAACCAGTCTCAGAAGAAATTATCTGTCTGTCCGAACAGAATGTAATGAAACTTCTGCAGCACTTAGATCTCTGCCTGAAGTTTAACCTGCACCAGAAGTGAAATCTAAATGTTGAGTAAAAGTGATGTTATGAACAGTTATGTGTGGGATTTAATAATCTACTTTAAAATAATCTACTAATGCGCTACTGTCTCAATGTAAACACACACCTGCACCAATAGATATTAATTAGAAAAGATAAAGTGAATATGTTTACTGGGATTAGTTCATATTTTCACTTTGGCTGAAATAACAGCGCTGACGTGGTATAAGTGAATTTTAACACGCTGAAGTCAGGCAGACAGACAGACGTGTACGTGGGCTTCAATCTGAAATAATATCATCACCGATTACATTAAAGCTGATCAGATTAGTTTTAGCTTGAACTTTTCAACTATTTCTACAAACTCTTTTCCTGTCAGCAACAAATACAAATACAATAATGAATATGTTCAGACAAATACCATCAGCACTAGAACTCGCACTGTGCGTCATTTATAGAAAAATTCAAATAATCAGAAAAAGGTCCAATCTGGCAACGCAGCTGAAACATCATACACTCTGATCGGCTGTTTTTCGATTGGAAAGGAAACAACCATGTAGATAAAACCCAATAATATAGCAATTATTTAAAATTTTGATATGTTTAAAGTAAGACGGATAAGTGTCTATATCATGAAATGTATCATACCTCATCATGCAACTGAGTTTAATAATTAATTATCGAATATTTTATTTAAAGATTTTATTCAAACTTTGGACATGTGGATAATCATTTTTGCCTAATCGCATCTGTACTCACATTCAGTTTCAAAGAAGAAAACGAAGAAGAAGAAAGCCAGAAGGTGGAGGAGGAGGAGGGACATGGGCGTGGACACGGGCATGGACGTGCCTCCCGAGATTGCAGCTGAGCCCGAGTTGGCGAAGTACTGGGCTCAGCGTTATCGCCTGTTCTCCCGATTCGACGACGGCATTAAACTGGATCACGGTCAGTCAGAAATATCTTTATTAATTTATTGCACTTTTATGATTAACAATTTTTTTATATAATGTTATGTTTTTTTTTTTGTTTTGTTTTTTGGTTCAATTATTTCATGCATTTTGGAACATTTATTAAGGGCTTTATAATGTATAAGAGAATAAACTGGATAATGTAAAAAATATGGCTGATTTGTCAAAAAAAAATAAATTGATGAATCCACCTGATGAATTAGCTCCACCCCCTTTCGGACAGACCTGCTTAGCTCCACCCCTTTTCCCCAACACTTCTGAAAACAGCATAAACTTAATTGCATTTTAGCTTTCAGACAGAAAAGGGTTCTAAAATAACTCTTATTAATACTGTTAATGTTTTTTTTATTGAACTGCATTTTTGTCACCTGATTAATTAGCTCCACCCCTTCAGAATAGAGTTGTTTAGCTCCACCCCTTTCCCCTATCATTTCTCAGACAGTATCGACTCAAATGACTTAAATTGCATTTCAGCTTTCAGTCAGCAGAGGGCTCTACAATATCCATGGTATTCTTTTAAAGCATAACTTAAATTAAATTGTAATTCCAGTACTTTTTTTAAGAATATATAAACACAGCTTGTAATTCTTTTTTTATTTTAGAGTAACATCGTATAAACTTTGTGAATTAAGGCTATCTCTTACTCTGATGTTATACAAAAGTGTTGCACTTTTCATAGTGTTCATAGTGTTCAGTCTTGTTCGTAGTGTTTGACCAAAACTTTTACAAATGTAGTTGCACTAAAAAACTATATATTTTTTAATATAAAACTTTATATTATAAACTATATATAATATTATATTCACAGCACCTGGCTGAGACACACTTATTCAGGAAGTTGTTCAGACTTCAGGGGAGTTATTTTCAGCCCCTGCATGGGTGTGAATTCATTTTTAATGTCTCGTTTGATCAGTGAGATTGCAGTATGTGTGTGTGTGTGTGTGTGTGTGTGTGTGTGTGTGTGTGTGTATGTGAGACGTGTTAATGAATGATATGTTCATCAGTACTGTCATTAGATTAATGCAGGTCTGACTTTTTCACCCAAATAATTTTTTTAAGGAATTACCAGTGTGGGACCAGAGCAGAGAGCGAAGTGACAGGTGTGTGTGTGTGTGTGTGTGTGTGTGTGTGTGTGTGTGTGTGTGTGTGTGTGTGTGTGTGTGTGTGTGTGTGTGTGTGTGACAGAGAGAGAGAGAGAGAGAAGGAGAGAGAGAGGGAGAAACTGAGAGTGTGAGAGAGAAGGTGTGTGGTTTGGCCAGGGGTGCATCGCCTGATGAACTGCCTGTGTCTGCAGATAGAAGTGCTGACGTTACTGAAAAAGCCCCTCTGCGCCTCCTGCATTAGAGATTTAGACAGAATGAGGGAGAGTCAGAGATGGACAGAGAGGACGAGAGATACAGAGACACAAGGATGGAAAAGACGACATGGATACATGAAGGGAGTCTTTTCATGTATAAAGTATAAATCACCTGCTTTACTGTGACTGGTGATGCATAGGCCACACCTCCTTTACTGTGACTTACATATACATAGGCCACACCTCCTTTACTGTGACTAACATATACATAGGCCACACCTCCTTTACTGTGACTGATGATGCATAACCTACACATCCTTTACTGTGACTAATGTATGTAAATTACACCTCCTTTACTGAGATTAACAGATGCATAAGCCACACTGCTTTTACTGGGACCGATAATACATAGGCCACACCCCCTTTATTGGAGATGAGAATAAATAAATCACACCTCCTTTACTGAGATTACACATAGGTAGGCCACACCTCCTTTATTGGGACTAATAATACATAGGCCACACCTCCTTTGCTGAGACTGATAATACATAGGCCACACCTCCCGTACTGCGATTAACACATACGTAGGCCACACCTCTTCTATTGGGACTATTCCTTTGCTGTGACTACATAGGCCACACCTCCTTTACTAGGAATGGATCTCTTAATACATAGGCCACACCTCCTTTACTTGGACTGGATCTCTTAATACACAGGCCACACCTCCTTCACTAGGAATGGATCTCTTAATACATAGGCCACACCTCCTTTACTTGGACTGGATCTCTTAATACACAGGCCAGACCTCCTTTACTAGGAATGGATCTCTTAATACATAGGCCACACCTCCTTTGCTGTGACTACATAGGCCACACCTCCTTTACTAGGAATGGATCTCTTAATACATAGGCCACACCTCCTTTACTTGGACTGGATCTCTTAATACACAGGCCACACCTCCTTTGCTGTGACTACATAGGCCACACCTCTAATTAAATCCATTTGAATGCAGTTTATTCTTGTTTTGTAACTGATAACAGTAAGACAGAGAGTTTATTAGCTGCAGTAAATTAAGCTTCTCTAATTCGAGCGAGGTTTAATAAGCAGTCAGGTTTATCAGATCGCTTTTGTACAAGCGCCTCTTCAAAGCTCCATGACTACCATGCTGTTAGGAGTTTCCCAGAGCTCAGATCATCAGGCACGCCCTGAGCGTTTCAGATCAGACATCAGAGCTTTAATCTTCTCTTTATACTGTATCATATCAACACGGCCAGCGGGATCTTCCCCGAGCCACGCCTCCTTCCTCTTACCTCCATCGTGTTATAAATATAAATGACGGTGAGCGATATTCATGAGATATTGACATTAAGACTGAGCGTGAAGACAAAAATCGATCCGACTTTCTCTGAAGAATCCCAGGAAGTTCCTCCACTGGGTACAGACATGACGTACGTCTGTGACGTCTGTGTGGTGAATTAATAATGAAGTGAGAGTTTTAAGCCACTTAGGTTTATAGATTGTTCCATTAGAGCTTGGAAAGACTTTACAGAAGTGTTTCTCACATGCACCTCTGTTTTTTTTCGGGGTGGGAGCCAGTTTGGAGTTTTAGACTCTGCTGCATCAACAAGAATTAATTGGAGATAATAATTCATTTCAAACACAAACTGACACATGAGTTATTAAAGCATAACTTTTGATTTTCAAAATTAGGTCAGAGTGCCTGTCATCGTGAAGTAATGCATTAATTAAAAAAAAGTAAATCTACCTCCACTGGGAGTGATAAGCCCAGAGGCCACGCCTTCATTCCTGAGACTGACAAGCCCAGAGGCCACGCCTTCACTGTAAAGACAAGCGCATAGGACACGCCCTCCTGCCTGAGACTATTAAACCCAGAGGCCACACCTTTACTGTAGCAACAATCCCAAATGCCTGAGATTAACATGCCCAGTGGGAACGCCTTCTTTCCTGAGACTCACAAGCCCAGAGACCACACCTTCACTGGAATGACAAGCACAAAGGCCACGTCTACTTTCCTGAGATTAGCAAGCCTAGAGTCCACGCCTTCTTTACTGAGACTCACAAGACCAGAGACAAGCCCAGAAGCCACATCTTCTTTCATGAGACTATCAAGCACAAAGGCCACACCTACTTTCCTGAAATTTTCAAGCCTATGCCATGCCTCCTTCTTAGTTATGTCAAGCCCAGAAGCCACGCCTACTTTCCTGAGAGAAGCATGCCTTCTTTACTGAGACTCACAAGCCCAGAGACCACGCCTCCTTCACTGTAATGACAAGCCCAGAGACCACGCCTCCTTCACTGTAATGACAAGCCCAGGGGCCACGCCTTCTTTCATGAGACTATCAAGCCCAGAGGCCACACCTTTGCTGTAATAGCAAGCCTAGCATTCCTAGAGGCCGCGACTTCTTTCCTGAAAATGGAGAGCCCATGGGATACTCAGCCTTCATTTTTAATAACAAGGCCAGAGGCCACGCCTTCTTCATTATAATGCCACATAAGCCACACTTTCTTTACTCAGACTGAAATAGCACGGAGGTCGCACCTTGTAAGAGTGTTAATATTTTAATCAATATATATACATTTTTTTATCCATTAATGATGAAATAATATAGTTCGAAATATAATACTACATATTAACTTAAAGTCATTTGTGCTTTTAAAAAGCCTATATTGTGCCTCCATGTGTTTTGGGCACACGGCGTAAACAGGAAGTTGTGTCAGAGACCGCATGGCTCGCTGCAGGTGTTTTATTCTCAGAGGACCGTGAAACACAAGAGGCGGAAAAATCGGAGCTGTCTGGTGGAGCCTGAAACAGATGGTGTTGATGTGCGAAGAGAAGCAGGAGGACACAGTCTGTTAAACTTTCCGTCGCCACTGAGTAACGCGAGAGTCGAGAAATCGTCATGGAAACGCAAAGCCGGTTTGGGCTTCAGCTTCCATGTTCAGTGGTTTAGTAGTCAGGATCGACACTCGCGCTTTACTCCATTCCACAAATCACTGCCCCCTAGTGGTGAAGCCATGCAATCGCAACCTGTCAGAAATGAAAAATAACATCCAGTCTGGCGCTCATTATTACTACAGTAGTGTGTTTATCTTTTGTTTTGGTGTTTACACAAGACACTTATCGGATTGTAGTTTATTGGTTTCGGTTTGACTAAGCAGATTAGATTGAGCTCTGTGTGTTTTCTCCCCAGAGGGCTGGTTTTCGGTCACGCCTGAGAAGATTGCCGAGCACATCGCTCAGAGAGCGCAGGCCGCGTCCCAGAGGCTGGTCATCGTCGATGCCTTCTGCGGTGTGGGTGGAAACGCGATCCAGTTCGCTCTGGCTGGAAACACAGGTACAGAGGTTTTGAACACGGTACACCATTTTGACGTTTCAAAAGCGTTTAATCAGTTTTTCTTTTTTTTTTCTTTTCTCAGTGATCGCGGTTGATATCGACCCGGTGCGACTGGCGCTCGCACAGAACAATGCTGCAGTGTACGGAGTCAGCCAACGGATCGACTTCATCCAGGCGGATTTCCTGCAGGTGGCGCCGCGGCTCCGGGCCGACGTGGTGTTCCTCAGCCCGCCGTGGGGAGGACCGGAGTACCTCAGCGCTGACGTCTTCAACATCAAGACCATGATGAGCCCTGACGGATATCCTTTACGTCACGTTTTCACTGCACAATAACTGACGAGTATCTCATTATTATTATTTTTATTATTATTATTATTAGTAGTAGTAGTAGTAGTATTAGCAACAGCAAGCTGCATTACTTTTTTTTTTTTAAACATAACTTGTGCTAGCTTCTTTTTAATTCTGGATTCTAATTGGTCAGAACGTATCAACAGTAGCACAGCTCCAAAATAATGCACTTGTTATAATGTATTATTGTTTCTATAGCAACAGCTCATTCTTGCACACTACACATAACTTTTTTTTCTTTTTTAAAAAAAAGGTTACTTGTTACAGTGAAGTTTTTATTTTTTATAAGGCAATGATTAATTAACATGTATAAATGGAAGGTGTCTCCAGTGTCAGATGTGATTTTAAAGCGGACCTTTTATGCAAAATTCACTTCATATTGATTTTTAAACAACTCCCCCCACCGCCCCCCCTTTCCTTGCTTGGTGCTCAGCTCTGCTGTTTCTCCAAAGGGGTGTGGCTCAGCAGTAGCACATTTATATAGACCCTGAAACTTAACGCACACTCTTTAGGTGAGCTCTGAGAGCTGCGTTAACTTAAGATACGGGACCTTTACGTTAAGGATGAAAAAAAAAAACACTTTAAGACTTTGGAGTTTCTCAGTAATCTGCATGTTTTTTGTTTTAATTTCTCTCTTATTAACTTTGAGAGATTATAGAGAAAGTCTGGTGAGGAAACGCCTTGTTTATAGACGCCCGGAGAGAACTGAAACTACCAAGTCTCGTTGCCATGGTACAACAGCGCATTAAAATGCTAACAGATATGTCATTCATTAATAATTTTGAACAAATCGTCATAGTTGAGAAACGTTTGTGGTTTAAGCAGAGCACCGCGCCCCGAATAGAGAGTACAAGCTTCCTGTGATTGAGCCGAACCCTTGACTTCGAGACTCTTGAGATCTGATCAGATCAGTACACTGTTTGTTTTCCTCCCTGTTTGTTCCGGCTGAAATTCCTTAACCTGCTCGTACGTTTGAAATCTTCCGGCTGGCCAGAATGATTTCTGAGAACATCGTGTATTTTCTTCCAAGGAACGCTGACATGGAGCAGGTGAGAAGCTCCATCGGATGCATGCAGAGAGAGAGAGAGAGAGGGAGGGGTGGTATCGTATATACTGTATTAAATCATATCACATCGTTTTAAAACAGCTGTACTGTAAATCAGATTATCGATCACACATCAATCATCCTCACACAGACGACGTGGATCTTTTGGATCATCACTAGTCGTCGCCACGGCAGGTCGACAGGTTTTTATTTGTGTTTTTTTTCCCCACAATTTTCACCAGATGCCCTTCCTCATGCAACCTTCCCTCTTTTTTTATGCCAGTTTTTTTAATACAATTTAAAATGATTTTGATTGTACAGCATAACAGAACACAGTTCTGAGAGTAAACACTCGCTTTATTTCTCTATATAATCCCCTGATGCACTAACGCACTTATCCCAGTGTCTCACTAGTGTTGGACACCATCAAGGTAGAAAGTTCTCTCAGCCATGATGCTTCACATCTGAAACCCTGGCCTCCCAGGAACTCCCTTATTGACCTTTCCAAACATGTGGGAACGTCTTGGAGCGAGGTCAGGACTATTTGGGGGACGCATGGCAATAATAATCATCCCAGCTGAGTATCTGTAACGTGCAAGTGGTGCTGATGAATGAGTGCGCGTGTTTACGGTTCTCACAGACAGACGCGTCTCTCCTGCAACGAATCATCCGTCGATTTTCAGGGATCAGGCGTTCCACTCTCCGAGTCTCGTCACCATGCTTGAAGTCCTCTGTAAACATCAAGCGCTTTTATTCCCTGGAAATTTCACCACATCACAAGTCCCGGTTTGACTCGAATGCCCTTCGCTCCAGTCAGACAACTTTTGATGATATTATACATATGTGATCAGGATTGTGTACGAGTTGTGTGTCGGTGTGTCACAGTAATCTGAAATGCTTTTGTTTTCCCCGTCTCTCTGCACCGTAGATCGCGTCTCTGGCCGGCCCGGGTGGAAAAGTGGAAGTGGAGCAGAACTTCCTGAATAACAAACTGAAGACCATAACTGCATATTTCGGCAATTTGATCAAGTCCGATTCATAGTTAAAACTTTTTAATGTTTTTCGAATCTGATTTCTGTGATGTAACCTCGCATATGATAAGATGTGTACATGGCCTGTATATAGTCTTTATTTATTAATTCATACATTTTACCTGATTGCTGTTTTAGGTGTTTACATGTGATACTCCGTGTCTTTCTACTGCTGTATGTTTTTTTAGTTTTTTTTCGCTATTAAAGGTCATTATGTAAATTGTGTGGTGTGACCTCATAACCACGGATTGTGTGTGTTTGCATCGTACAGCGTGTGTTCTGTACCGTATCACATTACAAAAGTGGCTCAGACAAGCAACATGTCTGTTTCTGGTCTTCAAGGTAAGAAATGCTCATATTTTCAAGTCCAGTCTCGTAGTTTTGCGGATGTGTTTGTATTTTACATGAATGCTTTAAATTCTAGGAAAATTAGTACTATTAAGGAACCCATGGAAATGTATATTGTAAATAATGTCATGTAAATGAATATGGAGTGACAGGGGGTTATCACAGTGGCCTCACACCTCCAGGGCGGAGCATTTGATTCATCCACTTTGCATGCTCTTCCCATGCTTGATGGGTTTCCTCTGGGTTCTCCGGTTTCCTCCAGCAGCCCAAAGACTATTATTATCCAGATAAGGCTATTATTGGCGCTTCCAAATTCCTCCTAGTGTACGAGTAAGTGTGTGTGTGACAACACACTTGTGTGCCCAGTGAAAGACTGGCATCCTGTCCAGTGTGTCCCCCACCTCGTACCCGAGTCTCCTGAGACAGCCTCCAGGCTTCCCATGACCCTGAACCGGATAATCACAATGAGATACAGTGAGGGAGTGAAACAGTATGGAGTGTGAGTGTGGAGAATAGGGAGCAATAAGGGCCGTTAAATTCTGTCCATCCATCCATTACTGTAAAATAAAACAAGGAAAATATTATTTTAATATAGAAACTGTTTGTTTGTTTTAATTGGATATTTCATTCTTTGAGTTTAACATCTGCTCTACAAATAAAGGGTTTCTCATGGGAAGCTTCCTTTGGATGGACAATAAGTCTATTTTTTCTTTCTAAAGTAATTATATTAAAAATGTATATTCTGTTTAAAGTCTTTACATGCAAACATTAAGATGAAAAAGATGATGAACCTTTTAGGGTGCTAGATGAGTGTACATCATTATCATCTATATAAATATAAAAGATAAACATTTTGTCTGTACATTGGGTCAGAACTCAGTGATAGCTTTACGTTTCATATATCGGAGGACCCAAAACCAGGCTCAGAAAAACATCTGTAAAAAAATGTTAACATGCCAGAGTTGTTTTAAGACGAAACTTCATCTGTATCCGATCGACTTTTTCCATTTCTCATCTGTGATTCACTCTCCGATTACCGAACAAGGAGTGTCTTTGTCTGACCACCAAAGAAGTACAACTTAGTGTAAACAAGGCGTCAGATACTCAACCTCACAGAATGTGATTTCTTTGTACAGTGGAACCTTGGATTACGAGCATAATTCGTTCCGGAAGCGGGCTCGTATTCCAAAACACTCGTAAACCAATCGAATTTTCCCATAAGAAATAATGAAAACTTAAATTAGTCGTTTCACAGCCCAAAAAAATTAATACTTAAAAATAATTAACAGTATATATAAAATAAAAATAAAACAAATTAACCTGCACTGTCCCTTTAAAAACTGTAAAAAATAATCCGATTACCGAACAGATTACCACTTTTTGTGGTCATTTGTCTGACCACCAAAGAAGTACAACTTAGTGTAAACAAGGCGTCAGATACTCAACCTTACAGAATGTGATTTCTGTGTATTAATAAGTTAGAGAGCGAGTTCTGCTGGACTTCAACCTGAAATAATAATAATAATAATAATAATATCACTCATTACATTAAAGATCAACAGATTATTATTAGATTTAACATTTTAACTATTTTAACTATTACAGACTCTTTAACCATCAACGACGTGTACTAACACTAGTCCGTAATAAGACTTTATTATATATTATATAATTATTTCTTAGTTTAAGTGGTGCGGTGGGAAGCATTGACGATTCACGGTCAGTGAACAAGTGACTGTATGTTCTCTACGTGTTCAAATGGATTTGCTTCAGGGTTCCCAGTTTGTACCTTCACCAATAGCATGCCTATATATTGACGAGTTATGGTAAATTATCTCATGGTAAGAATATATGAACGTGGTGTCATGTGACCAATGTTTTGACCCATCCAGACTGTATAACTGGCTCTCACTCTGGATCTCAGTGAAATAAAGTTTTAATTATAAATAAATAAATAAATAAATACAGTTGCCAGCAACGATGAGTGGGCCCAAGCATGTGTGCCATCGCCACCCAGACGCGCCACACCTGTGTGGGTGTTGACCTCTAAAAAGTCCCAGATGCTGATGTCACTGTATATGGCATAAGTTTAAGGTGTCTTTCTGGTGCATGATGATGACATCAGTGTCGTGTCATCATCGTGCGATGTCATAGTTCTTGGGTTCAATATTTATATGCAGGCAGTGCGACAGTGTAGTGGTTAGCCCTGTGGCCTCACACCTACAGTAATAATAATAATAATACATTTTATTTGTAACGCACTTTTCATTCATTAAATCTCAAAGTGCTAACATTAAAGGGTTAGGGATTTAAAAGGTTTAAAGCAATAAAATAAGACCACATCAAGGCTAAAATAATAATAATAAGTGTGCGTGGTGTTTGGATGTTCTCTGCATGCTCAGCGAGTTTCCTCCGGTTTCCGCCCACAGTACAAAGATGGCCAGAGAAGGCTAACTGAAATTCCCACATTGCCCACACTGTCTGAGTGTGTGTGTGTGTGTGTGTGTGTGTGTGTGTGTGTGTGTGCCCTGCGTTAAACTGTGACCCGTCCAGGTTGTACCCCTCCTCATGCCCAATGTCTCTTGGGATCGACTCCGGGGCTCCTTCAACCCAGGATAAGTGCATATAGAGAATGAATATAATAATACTGGTGGCTTAGATGTTTGCATGGTCACCTTGCATGTCCAAGGTTGTGGGTTCGAATCGCACCTCCACTCTGTGTACGTGGAGTTTGAATGCTGTCTCTGTGCTAGCTAGGTTTCCTCCAACAGTCCAAAGACATGCACTGTAACCTGACTGACATTTCTAAATTCCCCTGCAGTGTTTGATTGTGTATGTGTGCAAGCCTGTGCCATGTGGTGCATTGGCATTCCATCACCACGTCTTTTGCTCCAAGCACTCTGGGTTAATAAGCCTGAGGACGTCCTGCAACACTAAACAGGATAAACAGGATAGGTAATGGATTATCTTAAATTGATAATGAAGTTATGATGTGGCTGAAGTTATTAAATTTAATAATAGTAACTAGGGGATTCCCGCGGCTCCACCCACATACATGATGTTTACCTGCGGCTCTGTCCACATTAAGATGCTGCATCCATTCATTACCTCTGAAAGGACTGTGCGGTCAACTCTCTGTCGCTTTTATTATTCAATACAACTATTGACAAAGTTCAAAGAAACGAGGAAGAGCGACTCAGTGGTTTCACGTACAGTATATAAACCCATGAGCGACCCTGTATACAGCATAAAGTATAGATGATGAGTGAGTGAGAGAGAGTGAGTGAGTGATACATTGCAAGATCATAGATTCAGTTATCTGTTTTCATTTTTGCTCTTTACAGATAGATAGATAGATAGATAGATAGATAGATAGATAGATAGATAGATAGATAGATAGATAGATAGATAGATAGACTTTATTGATCCAGTGGAATTACTGTGCTACAGCAGCAGCTGTATTCTGACAGAATATACTTGTACCTTATATAAATTAGCACAGTATTGCAGATGCTATATAGAGAAAAAAACAGAGTGCAAATTGGCAATTCAAAAAAAAAAGATGATAAAAAAAAACAGATGAAATGTGCAAATGTATGTATGTGTGTGTAAAGTGACAGTGAATAATGGGATATGTATATATGTAAGTTGTACATAAACACACACTTGCACCTCCAGGGTCCGGATTCGATGCCCGGCCAGGCTCGATTCCTGTCTCTATGTGCATGGAGTTTGCATGTTCTCCCCGTGCTTGGTGGGTTTCCTCCGGGTTCTCCAGTTTCCTCCTACAGTCCAAAGACATGTAGGTTAGGCTAATTGGCGTCCCCAAATTGCCCGTAGTGTGTGAATGAGTAAGTTATGTGTGTGTGTCTGTGCCCTTTGATGGATTGGCACCCTGCCCAGGGTGTACCCTGCCATGTGCCCTAAGTCTCCTAGGATAGGCTCCAGGCCCCCCGTGAACCTGAATACAGGATTAAGCGGTATAGATGATGAGTGAGTGAGTGAGTGTGTAGGAAGATCTGCAGGAAGATGAATTGATGACATCAAAGAACGGCTGGGAGCAATGAAAATGGCGTATAAAAAAGAAAAGGATTCTGGAAAATATCAGGATAGGAAAGGACATCACGTTTGACCTCCATTGTCCCCAGATGGACTACAGTGATATGGACTAAAGAGAGAAGAGACAATGATCGTGTTCGTGTTACTGTACATGAGCTCTGATGATGTAATTGACTGATTGAGTGATAAAATACTAAATCTTAATAGTGATCAAAAAAAGTATAAATCAGAAAAAAAGTTTATGTAGTTACTTATTTATATGCTAGTTTTTATATGAGAAGAAAAGATAAAATAATGAAGGGAAGTTCAAAGGCTTTGATGTAACAGGATCATGACCTGACCGAAGAAAGTTGTAACTTTGGTAAACACGTGTGTGTGTGTGTGTGTGTGTGTGTGTGAGTGAGAGAGAGAGAGAGAGAGAGAGAGAGCACACAGACTCGACTCTTGGGCTTTGCTCTATTATGCAAATGTGAAAAACCGATGAGTTTACCCGGAAGTTGCAGATTAACAGAAAAACCTCGCGCGCGCTGCAGTTCCTCTTCACTGCTCCTGTGCGGCTCAGCGCGCGCGGGTCCGCCTTGTACTGCGCACGAGCTCTGACTCCACACCTTACAGGTAGGCCTGCTTTATATCTTTTACACACACACCATCTTACAGGTACGCCTGCTTCTACCTTTATATCTGTTATATCTTACACACACACACACACACGCGCGCGCGCATGCGTAAACATCACCTCTATGGGTTTGTGTAAAAATGCATACAGTACACACACACACACACATAGAGTTTTTGTTTTTCATTCAAAAGTTTATTGCATTCTTTAAAAAAAAAATCATAATTTGTTCTTATGAAAAACGAAAGGGAAAAGTTTGTATTGTTAGATATGACCGGTGTACAATAAAATCTCTTTTTCTAACTAAAAAAAAAAGCGATACCGTGTCATAAGAATACAATTCAGTGTTATGTTATAGTGCACTATAATAATAATCTATTTCACCTTCACACCACTGAATATGATTTATTAGTTCTTAGACCGTTTCCACCACCCAGGAACGCCATTACACTTAGTACAGATTTAATTTGTGTGCATTATGTGACCTGAATAATTTTTTCCTGCTAACATGTAATATTTCTTCCAAGTTGAGGTTACAATCTTGTTTTATTTGTTCACGTCAACCAGGTTTTTCGAGTTGTTCAGACTTTCAGTTGTCAGTCGATTCAAGTGAGAAGTCAAATACAGAAATAAGTATAAGAATATTATAGTACATGTAATGACGTTGTTAATTGGTTGTTGTTTTGTTTGCTGGATAAGACGGACTCCAGGTCACGCACTACAGCTCTGTCTTTACGAATAATTAAATTAGGCCAAAGGACTCTCTTCAACTTTGTTTTTAGTGCTAAACGGAAGCCTTGAGACCAAAGAGGTTCAACTCTGTCACTATATGAGATCCATTCAAGCATTTCAAAAGATGACCCATACAACACATTTAAAAACAGAAAACCTAATTTAAAGTTAAATTTAGGATTGCCGGATTGGACGATGACTATCATGTTGACGATGATTTCTCAAGTCGTTATTTGGATGATTAATAAATCTGAGTTCGTGACTGGGGTCTTCTTGAAACTTAAAACATGAGAAAAGTTCAAGCTTGAAGTATTTTCCCAGAACCCAAAACATGCTCTGAAATCTGTACATTTTTTGAGTTCCTCACCGATTCTGTGGCCAGTGAAGCGCCTCAGGTGGTCCACTGGGAACTCTTTCTGAAAAGGAACATCTACGCATCATGTTTAAAGATTAATATGTTTTCTTTTTGTTGTTTTTTTTGTACATATTATATATAACTTTATAACATATTACATACCATCAAACCGGACATTGTTGTAGTTCCCATTTGTCAAATTTCATTCATGTTGTGAATTTGTGCAGATGTGATAATTTGAATTATTATTGTTTCAAAATATAATGTAATACTTTAAAAAATCTCTTCAAGTACAATAGGCAACTCGATATCATGTGGTTCTCGGAAAGTTCTCATCGACACGGTGGTGTGACGTCCTTGTTAAGTTCATATGAGATAGCAGCTTAAAATTAGTGAGACAATTCGTCATGCTACCGAGAAACCACAAAGCGTGAATTCCTCTGTCCTGAAGATGACAAAAAACCTCTTCACCATTGATTCTCCCAAAGCACTGACACTGGAGACTCCTCCCATAAACATAAAAGAGACCTAAACATTTCTTTACAGAAACACTAAACACATATGCAAATAATATCTGCGGAATCAGAGTGCAAACTTCCTGCGTCACGCGTTGTAATTTCATAGTAAAGCATTAAAGATTGCGCTGAGAAAAAGTGTTGCCCAAGGGATTCTGGATGATTAGTTAGTCTCGCTTTGCAAATAGTTTCCACAAAAAAAAAAAAAAAATCAACTTACCATTGCTAACAGAAATTACTAAACTGTCTTTCCTAAGACTTTAAACTTTGTACTGTGTTCAGAACAGGAAGTGGCCCGAGTATTATTAGTTAATCAAGAATAGACAGAGGTTTCTCACATTCGTTTCTTCTCCCTTTTCACTTGGCGGATTCAATCTTATATTTCATTTTATCCAGTCATGTTAACAAGCATTTATCTCAAGAAGTAAGCACGTGTAAATTTGTACTATTTGGAGAAAAAAAAATCAGACCAGATATAACGGGCAGCGCGTAGGACAGAATCATGTAGTGGGTCATAAAAAAGGAGCCAGAAGGAGATTTATGAGGAAGTAAAACTACCTACCTTGCACTTTGGTGTTCTTACTGGAACAAAGAGTGGGTCTTTTGTCTTGTTTGTCTATTTCTGCATTTAAAAAAAAAAATCAAGAGGAAAAAAAATGACCGAAAAATTCAGAAACTGACCGGTGAACCTGAATCGTTGTTTAGATTAGAAGGTATCATAGAGACAGTTTAAAAGTGACCAACAGACTAAACAAAGTAATCGCAATGCAAAGATCAAACCACTGAGCTTCAGTTGAAGTTCTTGTAAGGGTGCTCACATTCCACAAGAACAGTCCCTCAAAAGGGTTCCTCGCTGGATCTTTGGAAATACAGTATACGCAGTCCTGACTATGTGGATTTCTGTTTAATGAGGAACTCTTAAGACTCCCAGAATCTGGTTCTTAGATCTACTCTTTTTAAATCTGATTTTAGTCTGGATCCATGTGTCGTATTGAGCTTTTAAGCCTCCATGCGGATGGTGTTGGATGTTTTTAGCTTCCTTAAGGGAAGCCTTGTAAGTCTCCAGGTTTTGTATGGTTGTGGTTTCCTAAAATGGTTTTTATCTCTATTTACCTCTATCATAGGGACCGCTAAAGCCTCAATGTCGATGTTGTCCCATGGTTCTTAGCTTCCTAACATGATCTCTTGTGTCTGCATTGCTTCCTAAACTTTTCATCCTCCTTTGCATGTCTACGCTTTGGAAGGTTTTGTGGTCTGTTCTTCCTAAAACTGATTTTTCTTTGAAAAAAAAAAAAAAAAAAGCTCAGATCTCTATTTGGCTTTTCGCTTGTTCTAGACTTCCTGAAAGGAATCCTTTAATTTCAATTGCCTTTTTTGAAAGACAAACCTTGTTTGGGTCAATGTTTGGGTGAGAACTCTGATAAGGAACCCATACAGCAAGTCTGTGGACTTTGGAGTGGTAGTAGGATTTTATGTTGCAAAAGTTGTTGTAACTTCAGACTAAAAGCTGACAATGTGATAATAGATCGGCATTATTCATAATCCGATATGAAAATTCAGAGTATCATTCACTCTAACTCAGATCTACTCTGTACGGTGAGGTCTCGTACAAAGCCGCTGGGGTCGTTTTGGACGAATTATCAAATGTTTTTCGTGTAAGGTCGAAGGTTCTTCTGCCTTGGTTCCAAGCCCAGATTATGGAAGCAATAAAACACTCAGTCTCATGCTGTTACAGGATGATGAATAATGATGCATGAACCAAAGCCAAAGTTATCGCCGCAAAGTAAATGATTTACATATAACAGCATGTCCTGGAGTGTTTTATCGCTCCCACTGCATATCACAGCAATTTGTTAATGATTTCTTTTTTTATTAGACCTGCTAATATTAAGGTTTTATTAGATATCAGATAAATACTTTTCTAGCACAAACATTATGAAGCAAAGCGAACCTGAAGAACTTCGAAAGGGTACAAATAATAATAATAATAATAACAATAACGTTGATGTCATCTCTAACACAGACGCAGATGAACGCGTCAGTTTGAGAAGCAGGCTTAATTAGCACTCCGTTCTGTGGCTAACGCTGTGCTCAAGGCCAATGTGTGAGCAACCTCTGTGGTACATTTCTTGCTGCCTCGCTCTGATCACTCCTTCCTGTTCGAAAAAAAAAAAACCCACATAGAGGATGGTCAGAGGAGGAAGTACGCAGCTTCGGTGGCCTGCTGCACTGTCACACGCGCTGATCTCTGGCTATGCGGCCGCTGTACAAACTTTCTGACGACTTTCTAAAAATACAGTGTCACTTTTCTTCCAGCTGATTCCCGCACTGATACTCACTTCTGAATGATTAACCCATAAATCCCCTTATATATTTATATTTATATATCAAATGTATTTCCTGACAGCGGTGTTGGCAGATGGAACTATGTTTTAGCTTTTACTTTACACAATGCCCCAAATATAATTACACATTTTTATTTGAATAAAGTGGATGAGTCAGAGGGAAGGAAACAAGGCAGCAGGTTGCTAAGCAACACGGAATTTGCATTGAAATAACTGTAACCTATAGGCCGTACGTATGGCATGCTATGTGAAAGTAAAGCACCTTTAGTAACGCAATGGACCCCTGCTGTACCGTTTGACACAAAGTGAAACCATTAAAACAAACCGCGGCTGACAAAATGTAGCTCCGACCACAGATGAGAGGTGCAGATCTTTAACCTGGCCACCTGACAGGAAAGAATTCAGTAGTGTGAGCGAACCTGTTAGACAGCTGCATGGGATCCCCTAACGCCACTGTGTGCAGAGTGGAGGGCAGGATTTTTACTTGGAAAGCTAATGTGGGTTTAGTTTCAGTCGGTTGAAAATTGTTTGCGAATGTCTTTAGTCATGGGTGGAACTTTGGGTTCAGCATTGATGGGGGTTGAGATGTACAAAGTGTTGGGGGTATCTGAGGACATGTCCATCCTGTTGTTGCAAACGCCAAACCAGGAGAATTTTATTAATTGATTGATTGATTGATTGATTGATTGATTGATTGATTGATTGCAAACTTCACATTCATTTTAAGATGAGGAGACATACCAAAAATTGTCTATAATTCTTGATTGGTCTTTTCCTCTTTTCATTGTTAATGCACTTGCTATTGCTCAGGCCTCCAGTTACTGCTGTGCAGGATGGGGATCACCAGGGACCGGATACGATATCATCACGATACCTAGGTGCCGATTCGATTTGTATTGCGTTCTTTGTTTCTTTTTATTTTGTTACAGTTCGAAACAAACAGCAGACAATTCTGTCCTATTACAATGGACACTGCCAGTGTGTGAATAGATAAGAACACGACAGCTATAGGATTATAGGTGAACTGCAACATTTTACCACCTCAAATGCAAACAAACATAAATCGAAAATTCTTTTTGAAAAATCGATTTTGGAGTCAGTGTCACGATACACAAATGAATCACGATACATCATAGAATCGATTTCTAATGTTGTTAGATGCAGAGGATGGGTTCGACACAACCAAGTCAACCAAGCTGGGGTGGGTGCGGTTCTTCTCTTGGCAATTATATTGAACCAAGAACACCAATCACTTTATCAAGTTAAAAAAAAAAAAAATTATCAGCTATTTATTTTTAGTTATTATTAAGTGATATAATGGGTTGCCAGGTAACCTCCCCCATAGGTTATTCCTATGTCTTGAGTTACTATGTTTACATTTACACCCTTATCCAGGGAGACTTACATTTTATCGTATTTTAAATCTGAGCAGTTGAAGGATGATGGCCTTGGTGGTGCTGTGGTTTGAACATGAGATAGTCTAACACCTTAATCACCGTGCTACCCCTACCCCTGTTGTTAAAGCTGTAATTTATAATCGGTTAGATATCCTAAGTTTCTCAAACACGACATGCAACCATTCCCTATTAAACGATAATCAGATGTTTTCAAGCATTCAAATGATACTTGGTTGGTTCTAAGGACTAAGGACTGCGACAGGCTGCAAAGCGTCTAAAGATAAAAAATTTAAAAAATCAGTTGTTTATGTAACAACCTCAGCAGCGCCCTCATTTCCCGTCTCGTCTGTTCCAACCCCTCAGCATTCAGCATTATCAGTGTACTAATCACCTCCTGATCATCTGTCATCATCTGCACTTGTTTTTCACTGGGTCAGGACTTAAGTTGGATACATTAGGTCACTGTCTGGCTTAACAAACAAAAAAACATTCGCTTAAAACTGCTGGATGGAAGCCTGGAGAACTATTCCTGTGGACTATATTAATAAAAACTCAAGAAAGTCTCACTGCTTAGAAGGAATATAAGAGGGAAGAGGGGGGCAAGACTTTTACACTGTACTGTAGAGTTTTCCTTGATGAGTAGGTTACGGGAGCAAGGAAAAACCTTCTGAGAAGTCATGAGAAAGAAATCTTTCAAGGAACCAGACACAAAGGGGATCCCGTCCTGATGTAGTTGACATTGGATAGCGTGTAATTCCCTTCTAAACCTTCTTTCACATCTGTCCTAATAAGTTAACCGTAATTCTATTGTATTGTCTAACTTCTCTAACTTTCATTCTGTTGCATTGTGTTACAAAAAGTTCTTCTTCGCTTATGTACAGTATGTATTTACTTTGCTCAGG